>JAQNBH010000009.1:43830227-44251564 GCA_028752905.1 Cladorhizidae sp. MBARI D1340-BT2 | reverse complement strand
GCCACCACCTTATTCGCCGAGACATGACAAATGCACCATGTCCTTGTAAAATAATTACCAGTTATACAATACACATATAATACCAGACTACTGGCAAGGAAAGAGTGCTTGCTGCAGGATACAGACGCCGGCTTTGGTGCAGAACAAAGCATCTTTGTGAGTTACTCACAACAGAACTTAACCAAGGAAGGAAGGGGGAAAAAGGGGGGAAAGGGGGCTAACTTTATTTGAGGAGTTGATAGAGAGTCCATTCCCTAGAAAATCAAGAGTTGGCATCAACAGCTGCGTCAGCTCCTCATCAAGAGGTTCCCATATTTGTTTTTGTGTAAATTATATTTGCTGTGTTCATTACTATTCCTTACCTGGTTGATATATACTCTTCAAGGGTATCAACCAAAGCAGCACACACACACAAAACAAGCTCATAACTTCAGCTATTATATATAGACTTGCAACATCAGGGGAAAAAACTAGTGAACATGAGTTTGTCCGACCCTCCATTCCCCCCTCCCCCTCGCTTGGACAAGACACTAAAGTCATGGTCATGTGACACAAACTCCTATACTACGTATATACCAAGGCTCGATGGCAAAATTAAACTTGGCTGTTCACTTCATTCTGAAACCATCACGGACAAGCTATGCTCCATCTGAGGAGAAAAACTGATCTCGGACTGTGTGCGTGTGCAATATAATTGGACAGTGTTTCAAGTTATCATGCCAAAACTTTCAGTTTCTCTCTGCGGTGAAGATCAAGGAAAGTGAAAGAATTGTTTTGTCCATAATGATCCCCTGCAAGGTATATATATCTGGAGAGGATGGTTACTAGTTAATGATGCAACAGTGATGGGGGTAAACCCAACAGCTAGCAAAGACAATATATAGAGCATTCATCCACATACACACACAGAGACAGACAGAAACAATCAATTCATACATTTCACTCCGATGTGACTCAAAAAGATCCTGTAGAAGATCCCACAACTTAGAAACTCCAGGTTAGTTACGGAACGATATAAACAATTTCCACTTACCTCAGACCCCCATGCAAAAAGGGCATATTTACCATGAAAGTTCAATATTTCCCCCTACATTGTTTCATGTTGTACACTACACAAGTCAGCAAACCAATATCCTGTTGCAATTGTTATTAAGAGTACGCCCGGTCAAGGATCAGCTACAGTTCTACTACAATGACTTTTTTTTTTGTCATGGACATGGGAAAATTTAGATTCTTCTGGTGCTAAAGTTAATGAATGCAGCCATTGCACAATATGTGTGGGAAGGAACAAGACAAGACAAAGACTGAAGCATATATATTTTTAATTAAGTCCGCCGGTTTACTATGTTTCAAGATATTGCTGGGCATTTATATTGTAGCTAAGAAGTAGCCGAAACCTCTAGTGAGTCAAACCAATTATGCTCTCCACATATATACATATATGGTAATACAACCAACAGAGACATCATGAGTAGAAGGGCAAACAGCAGACGCTTAATTGAGTTAAATTAATTTCCCTTTCTATGTTGTAGCTTTCCAAGACTCTTCTGAGTAACGATGACCTTCCATTATGAAGGTGATTGCACGCACACATTTATTGAGCACTATTACACAAACAAGTAGCAATTACTACAGCACAACTATATATATATACACCAAGCCTACCTACATAACTGCCCATCTCTGTCCAGATTTAACCAGTATAATCAACCACCACATTACATAACTATATCTTATGCAAAAAATAATAATAATAAAGAACGTCTATCACTCTGGTCTTTTTTCCGCGTATTTGATCGTATATTCTCTGGCATTCTTGTTGAATTTTGATCGGTCTTTGGTGAACTCCTCGGCAAGATCCCCCCTAAGAGGGTGCTCGGGCTCTGGGTCATGCACAAGTGCCGTTAATGCCTGGACAACTGGAAACACGTAAGAAAGAAACAAGACATGAGAACACCAGATATATCAATATTCCATGAATATAATGTGCATCTAGATTATTAACAGGCTGTGTGTATTGCTAGATATATTAACATACTATGTATCTGTATAGCACTATATTTTCCAGAAACTAACAGCCTTGGAGTTTTCACGGACTTGATCCTAGACGTGAAAATTATGTCCTCGAATTGTTTGGTACAATAAGAACGACCGGTAAGGGACAATTTAAGCCACACACCCTTGCACAGGAGAAGTTAGAGCTAGGTTCTTGCCAAGCCATGTCTCACTATTGCTATTAAGTGGCTGTGGACAAAACTTCAGAGCTTCCAGATCCTAGTGGCCCACCATCATAAGTGTTGCCGTCATCCTCAACAGAGGCATCGAACTCTCAGAGCTTCCAGATACTGGTGGCCCACCATCATAAGTGGTGCCGTCATCCTCAACAGAGGCATGGAACTCTCAGAGCTTCCTGATACTGGTGGCCCACCATCATAAATGGTGCCATCATCCTCAACAGAGGCATCAAACTCTCAGAGCTTCCAGATCCTAGTGGCCCATGGCCCACTATCATAAGTGGTGCCATCATCCTCAACAGAGGCAGGGAACTCTCAGACCTTCCAGATCCTAGTGGCCCACCGTCCTAAGTGGTGCCATCATCCTCAACAGAGGCATCGAACTCTTAGAGATTCCAGATCCTAGTGGCCCACTGTCATAAGTGGTGCCGTCATCCTCAACAGAGGCATCGAACTCTTAGAGATTCCAGATCCTAGTGGCCCACTGTCATAAGTGGTGCCGTCATCCTCAACAGAGGCATCGAACTCTTAGAGATTCCAGATCCTAGTGGCCCACTGTCATAAGTGGTGCCGTCATCCTCAACAGAGGCATCAAACTATTAGAGATTCCAGATCCTAGTGGCCCACTATCATAAGTGGTGCCGTCATCCTCAACAGAGGCATCGAACTCTTAGAGATTCCAGATCCTAGTGGCCCACTGTCATAAGTGGTGCCGTCATCCTCAACAGAGGCATCGAACTCATAGAGATTCCAGATCCTAGTGGCCCACTGTCATAAGTGGTGCCGTCATCCTCAACAGAGGCATCGAACTCTTAGAGATTCCAGATCCTAGTGGCCCACTGTCATAAGTGGTGCCGTCATCCTCAACAGAGGCATCAAACTCTCAGAGATTCCAGATCCTAGTGGCCCACCGTCCTAAGTGGTGCCGTCATCCTCAACAGAGGCATCGAACTCTTAGAGATTCCAGATCCTAGTGGCCCACTGTCATAAGTGGTGCTGTCATCCTCAACAGAGGCATCGAACTCTTAGAGATTCCAGATGCTAGTGGCCCACTGTCATAAGTGGTGCCGTCATCTTCAACAGAGGCATCAAACTCTCAGAGCTTCCAGATCCTAGTGGCCCACCATCATAAGTGGTGCCGTCATCCTCAACAGAGGCATCGAACTCTTAGAGATTCCAGATCCTAGTGGCCCACTGTCATAAGTGGTGCCATCATCCTCAACAGAGGCATCAAACTCTTAGAGATTCCAGATCCTAGTGGCCCACCGTCCTAAGTGGTGCTGTCATCCTCAACAGAGGCATTGAACTCTCAGAGCTTCCTGATACTGGTGGCCCACCATCATAAATGGTGCCATCATCCTCAACAGAGGCATCAAACTCTCAGAGCTTCCAGATCCTAGTGGCCCACTATCATAAGTGGTGCCATCATCCTCAACAGAGGCATCGAACTCTCAGAGCTTCCAGATCCTAGTGGCCCACCATCATAAGTGGTGCACTAGAGGCAGCCAACTTGAAAGTACCTTCCACATTGAATTCAGACTAGGAGAAAATAGACCAGAGGTTCATATGGAAGAGTTTCTGCCGAGAAGAAGTCTGAATATTAATGGCAGCAGAGTACGGTATAGCTTCCATAGTTAACTACTGCGCTGGACAGTTCCCAGACCCGTGGAAGGAAAGTAGCGTTCGTACATGGAGAAGATAAGATATATATCTCCTCGCTCCTTCATTTACAGTTGCAATAACCTCGAAAGTTATCCCGAGAAACAATTCTGTCACATCAAATATCATTAACATGCTGTGTATCTGATATATTAACATGCTGTGTATCTGATATATTAACATGCTGTGTATCTGATATATTAATATGCTGTGTAGTATCTGATATATTAACATGCTGTGTATCTGACATGCTGTGTATCTGATATATTAACATGCTGTGTATCTGATATATTAACATGCTGTGTATCTGACATGCTGTGTATCTGATATATTAACATGCTGTGTATCTGACATGCTGTGTTTATCTGATATATTAACATGCTGTGTATCTGACATGCTGTGTATCTGATATATTAACATGCTGTGTATCTGACATGCTGTGTATCTGATATATTAACATGCTGTGTATACAGGTACATTAACAGATGACCACCATAATCGTGTACAAGCATAAACATGAATATTGTCCTTTAAAAAATCCCTTCAGAGGTGCTCGTGATTGATTTCTTTGAAGTTTCCCCTGTAAGACATAGCTTTTGTTCCCGATAATTATAGCAAATCCGCAGATATGAACACCCAAACCCACAGATGTGAACACCCAAACCCACAGATGTGAACATCCAAACCCACAGATGTGAACATCCAAACCCACAGATGTGAACATCCAAACCCACAGATGTGAACATCCAAACCCACAGATGTGAACATCCAAACCCACAGATGTGAACACCCAAACCCGCAGATGTGAACACCCAAACCCACATGTGAACATCCAAAACCACAGATGTGAACACCCAAACCCACAGATGTGAACATCCAAACCTGCAGATGTAAACAACCAAACCCACAGATGTGAACATCCAAAACCACAGATGTGAACACCCAAACCCACAGATGTGAACATCCAAACCCACAGATGTGAACATCCAAAACCACTGTGAACATCCAAAACCACAGATGTGAACACCCAAACCCACAGATGTGAACATCCAAACCCACAGATGTGAACATCCAAACCCACAGATGTGAACATCCAAACCCACAGATGTGAACATCCAAACCCGCAGATGTGAACATCCAAACCCGCAGATGTGAACATCCAAACCCGCAGATGTGAACATCCAAACCCACAGATGTGAACATCCAAACCCACAGATGTGAACATCCAAACCCACAGATGTGAACATCCAAACCCACAGATGTGAACACCCAAACCCACAGATGTGAACATCCAAACCCACAGATGTGAACACCCAAACCCACAGATGTGAACATCCAAACCCACAGATGTGAACATCCAAACCCACAGATGTGAACATCCAAACCCACAGATGTGAACATCCAAACCCACAGATGTGAACATCCAAACCCACAGATGTGAACATCCAAACCCACAGATGTGAACATCCAAACCCACAGATGTGAACACCCAAACCCACAGATGTGAACATCCAAACCCACAGATGTGAACATCCAAACCCACGGATGTGAACATCCAAACCCGCAGATGTGAACATCGAAAACCTGCAGATGTGAACATCCAAACCCACAGATGTGAACATCCAAACCCACAGATGTGACATCCAAACCCACAGATGTGACATCCAAACCCGCAGATGTGAACATCCAAACCCGCAGATGTGACCATCCAAACCCACAGATGTGAACACCCAAACCCACAGATGTGAACATCCAAACCCACAGATGTGAACATCCAAACCCGCAGATGTGAACACCCAAACCCACAGATGTGAACACCCAAACCCGCAGATGTGAACACCCAAACCCACAGATGTGAACATCCAAACCCACAGATGTGAACATCTAAACCCACAGATGTGAACATCTAAACCCACAGATGTGAACATCTAAACCCACAGATGTGAACATCCAAACCCACAGATGTGAACATCCAAACCCACAGATGTGAACATCCAAACCCACAGATGTGAACACCCAAACCCACGGATGTGAACATCCAAACCCACGGATGTGAACATCCAAACCCAGAGATGTGAACATCCAAACCCACAGATGTGAACATCCAAACCCACAGATGTGAACATCCAAACCCACAGATGTGAACATCCAAACCCGCAGATGTGAACATCCAAACCCGCAGATGTGAACATCCAAACCCACAGATGTGAACATCCAAACCCGCAGATGTGAACATCCAAACCCACAGATGTGAACATCCAAACCCACAGATGTGAGCATCCAAATCCACAGATGTGAACATCCAAATCCACAGATGTGAACATCCAAACCCGTAGATGTGAACATCCAAACCCACAGATGTGAACATCCAAACCCGCAGACGTGAACACCCAAACCCACAGACGTGAACATCCAAACCCACAGACGTGAACATCCAAACCCACAGATGTGAACATCCAAACCCACAGATGTGAACATCCAAACCCACAGATGTGAACATCCAAACCCACAGATGTGAACATCCAAACCCACAGATGTGAACATCCAAACCCACAGATGTGAACATCCAAACCCACAGATGTGAACATCCAAACCCACAGATGTGAACATCCAAACCCGTAGATGTGAACATCCAAACCCGTAGATGTGAACATCCAAACCCACATGTGAACACCCAAACCCACAGATGTGAACACCCAAACCCACAGATGTGAACACCCAAACCCACAGATGTGAACATCCAAACCCACAGATGTGAACATCCAAACCCACAGATGTGAACACCCAAACCCACAGATGTGAACATCCAACCCCACAGATGTGAACATCCAACCCCACAGATGTGAACATCCAAACCCACAGATGTGAACATCCAAACCCACAGATGTGAACACCCAAACCCACAGATGTGAACACCCAAACCCACAGATGTGAACACCCAAACCCGCAGATGTGAACACTCAAACCCGCAGAAGTAACAGCAAGTGTCAAGGACATCTTCATCGCTTGAGGGTTGTATCAGGTAAGTGCAGTTGATATGCAAGCTTGCCTGGCGACAATAAGCAAAGCACTTGAAGCATATCTTTTGTATCCTTGGCAAGCTACCATTTAGAAGCTAAACCATAATGTCACATAGTTTTTAGCTAGCTAGTATCTCAATTGACCAGCTTTAGTATAGCAGGTGATGAATTTGCCTCCAAGCCCTTACACGTTACATTCTAAATCATTTGCTGTCTTCAGTATAGGGCTAAGGCTTCTTTTGCCAAAGCCGGTATTGACTCTTGCTGTTGCAAACTTCACCATTTCAGAAACTGTGGTGCTTTAAGGCGGGTTCACAATATGACGCTCGCCCATCGTTACGTATCGTCCTATCGTAATGTATCGTATCGTTCTATCGTATCATATTGTTTCTGGTTCACAATATAGCGTTCGGGCGAGTTTTGCTGGTTTTGACAAGGTGCTCACGTGATAGTAGTTGTTCTTACTGGTGAATTCTAGTGAAGGTACAAAGTCCTTCACGTGACCCTCCCACTTGCCAGCATTCTGATTGGTCGGACGCTCGACGCTAGAATAGAACCAGATCCTATTCCAACGTTACATATCGTAACGTCCCGTATCATATTGTCATGACGTTGCTGGTTCACAATACGATGATACGTTACGATAGGATGATACGATACGTAACGATGGGCGAGCGTCAAACTGTTAATCAGCCTTTACTCGCCGAGTAGGGTTAGCTACAGCCTCGCATACAAGGTCTAGGGTAGTTTATTTTGTTAGTAATTACATCCTTTGTCAGATATGTCTTCTATGGTCAGGAATGTGAAAATTGCATGAGTCAGCTCCATGTCCAGACCACTTCATAAGCACATGCTTACCACAAGAACAGGAGCTTATATTTTGTGTTCTCAAAAATTTATAAAATATTCTAGTTCAGTGTTAGGGAACTTCTGTCTCCATAACTTTGCTAGCTGGAAGGCTAGCTAATCGCTTGACTCCATTGTGAAGAGTAGCTGACTCCATTGTGAAGAGTAGCTAATGGCTTGACTCCATTGTGAAGAGCAGCTAATGGCTTGACTCCATTGTGAAGAGTAGCTGACTCCATTGTGAAGAGTAGCTAATGGCTTGACTCCATTGTGAAGAGCAGCTAATGGCTTGACTCCATTGTGAAGAGTAGCTGACTCCATTGTAAAGAGTAGCTAATCGCTTGACTCCATTGTGAAGAGTAGCTAATCGCTTGACTCCATTGTGAAGAGTAGCTAATCGCTTGACTCCATTGTGAAGAGTAGCTAATGGCTTGACTCCATTGTGAAGAGTTAACTAATCGCTTGTCTCCATTGTGAAGAGTAGCTAATTGCTTGACTCCATTGTAAGGAGTAGTTATGGCTTGACTCCATTGTGAAGAGTAGCTAATGGCTTGACTCCATTGTGAAGAGTAGCTAATGGCTGGACTCCATTGTGAAGAGTAGCTAATCGCTTGACTCCATTGTGAAGAGTAGCTAATGGCTTGACTCCATTGTGAAGAGTAGCTAATGGCTTGACTCCATTGTAAGGAGTAGCTAATCGCTTGACTCCATTGTGAAGAGTAGCTAATCGCTTGACTCCATTGTGAAGAGTAGCTAATCGCTTGTCTCCATTGTGAAGAGTAGCTAATCACTTGACTCCATTGTGAAGAGTAGCTAATCGCTTGACTCCATTGTGAAGAGTAGCTAATGGCTTGACTCCATTGTGAAGAGTAGCTAATCGCTTGACTCCATTATGAAGAGTAGCTAATGGCTTGACTCCATTGTGAAGAGCAGCTAATGGCTTGACTCCATTGTGAAGAGTAGCTAATGGCTTGACTCCATTGTGAAGAGTAGCTAATCGCTTGACTCCATTGTGAAGAGTAGCTAATCGCTTGACTCCATTGTGAAGAGTAGCTAATGGCTTGACTCCATTGTGAAGAGTAGCTAATCGCTTGACTCCATTGTGAAGAGTAGCTAATGGCTTGACTCCATTGTGAAGAGTAGCTAATGGCTTGACTCCATTGTGAAGAGTAGCTAATCGCTTGACTCCATTGTGAAGAGTAGCTAATCGCTTGACTCCATTGTGAAGAGCAGCTAATAGCTTAGCTTGACTCCATTGTAAAGAGTAGCTAATGGCTTGACTCCATTGTGAAGAGTAGCTAATGGCTTGACTCCATTGTAAAGAGTAGCTAATGGCTTGACTCCATTGTGAAGAGTAGCTAATGGCTTGACTCCATTGTGAAGAGTAGCTAATGGCTTGACTCCATTGTGAAGAGTAGCTAATCGCTTGACTCCATTGTGAAGAGTAGCTAATCGCTTGACTCCATTGTGAACAGTAGCTAATGGCTTGACTCCATTGTGAAGAGTAGCTAATGGCTTGACTCCATTGCGAAGAGTAGCTAATGGCTTGACTCCATTGCGAAGAGTAGCTAATCGCTTGACTCCATTGTGAAGAGTAGCTAATCGCTTGACTCCATTGTGAAGAGTAGCTAATCGCTTGACTCCATTGTGAAGAGTAGCTAATGGCTTGACTCCATTGTGAAGAGTAGCTAATGGCTTGTCCATTGTGAAGAGTAGCTAATGGCTTGACTCCATTGTGAAGAGTAGCTAATGGCTTGACTCCATTGTGAAGAGTAGCTAATGGCTTGACTCCATTGTGAAGAGTAGCTAATCGCTTGACTCCATTGTGAAGAGTAGCTAATCGCTTGACTCCATTGTGAAGAGTAGCTAATGGCTTGACTCCATTGTGAAGAGTAGCTAATGGCTTGACTCCATTGCGAAGAGTAGCTAATCGCTTGACTCCATTGTGAAGAGTAGCTAATCGCTTGACTCCATTGTGAAGAGTAGCTAATCGCTTGACTCCATTGTGAAGAGTAGCTAATCGCTTGACTCCATTGTGAAGAGTAGCTAATGGCTTGACTCCATTGTGAAGAGTAGCTAATGGCTTGACTCCATTGTGAAGAGTAGCTAATCGCTTGACTCCATTGTGAAGAGTAGCTAATGGCTTGACTCCATTGTGAAGAGTAGCTAATCACTTGTCTCCATTGTGAAGAGTAGCTAATCGCTTGACTCCATTGTGAAGAGTAGCTAATGGCTTGACTCCATTGTAAGGAGTAGCTAATCGCTTGACTCCATTGTGAAGAGTAGCTAATCGCTTGACTCCATTGTGAAGAGTAGCTAATCGCTTGACTCCATTGTGAAGAGTAGCTAATGGCTTGACTCCATTGTAAGGAGTAGCTAATCGCTTGACTCCATTGTGAAGAGTAGCTAATCGCTTGACTCCATTGTGAAGAGTAGCTAATCGCTTGACTCCATTGATTGTAAAGAGTAGCTAATCGCTTGACTCCATTGTGAAGAGTAGGGGCTAACAGAATCCTGACAATCAATTCAGTTCAAAGTTCAATTACTTTGAGCATGCTCAGAGGAGTTTAGGTGGGACAGAGGTTAATTAAATTCATGCTTTGTATGTAAACAACCAGAGAACAACTGAAATTATACCTCGAGAATTCCTGCCCTTAGGGGGAACACAGACTGAAAAATGTCAGGATTCCAGGAAACTAACACAAGCCATCAGTGCAGTCTAAAGAGATAATAAAAACCACGTCCAGTTGATGATGGATACCCCTGAATTTTTTTTCAAAAGTGGTTTCTGGATGACTTCATAGATACTCTTGTTCAACCCACAAGAAAAGGAAGCCATTGCTTGAGAGAGCAGTACTTACTCAACCGCCAATTGTTACAGCGCAGAAAGTCTCTTTGGCAGCAAGCTTATACCCTTCACCTTCAGATCAGCCGAGTGTTTGCCATCTCCTTCACCACTACCTGATGTGCAAAAAGGGGGTGCATTATTACCTTCTTGTGCTGAGGCAGGGAGTGCCATAGATACTATGATCAAGAAGAGCCACCGTAACGTCAAATTCTCTACCCTTGAACCACTCACAAAACATATTTATCACTATACAGTATTAGAAGTTAGAAGCACATGCAAGCATGGCATTTGGGGATGCATATATAGATGGTGTTCAAAAGTTCAGTTACTGAAGTAAGAAGCACGTGCAAGTATTAGCATGGCATTTGGGGGTGCATATACAGATGGTGTTCAAAGTGCACAGTTACTGGGTTTGCGATCACGCTCAACGTTTGAGTTCAAAGTACACAATTGCCAGCATTTGTGACCAGATTCAAATCCCTAGGCCCACTAAACAATTACAAATTTTAGAGAGCAACTGCAATGTGATATGTGCTCAAATAATCTGCTGGTCAAATAATAATAATTAAATAAACCAAAAAAAAATCAATTTTTTAAAGAAAAAAAAAGAAGAAAAGCCACCAATTTGATCGTGAGAAGCAATTATACCTTGGTCCATCTTTGTGGCAGGCTTCCAGTTCTCCGGGCTGATAATCGGCAAGCAGACTTGACCTTTCTCATCGATGTTTGGATGGTAAATACTCGTCTTGAAAGTGACCTAATAAACAAGTTGAAGTGCTCACCCGTTACACGACGGCATGCAATGAATACAATCATAAGTATATCGGGACAAATCAGCATTTCTGATAAGGAGTCCATATTTTAAAAGTGCCATGAATGCCATGGCAGACATGCAAAAGATCTTTTAAACCATCACTCCACTTGGTTACGAATTTTACCAAAGTCCTTACAATACCGCAAAAGTTGGTTGCTAAGCAAGGCACTTGTAGCATCAACCAGAAAGAAAATGGCTGCTTAATTCTGGGCATTGCTTAACAGAACGTAATAAAGTTCTCACAGATATGGATTGAGGAGTGTATATACTGGACTAGCCAGAAGGGATGGTGAATGTTGAGCAGAGCTTGGTGAGTGACATGTGGACATCACATCTACAAATCTGTCCAATCATCAGTGAACGTAAACACTAACATTCGAGTATGAGACATAGCCACAACTGGCCCAAGAAATAAAGGCTGACAACCAGTAAAAATTGGCATTTAAACAAAAAATAGGTGTTTAATATTGGCACCTGCTTTTATTGCTGTTAAAACCCTCTATACAGTCCACAAGAATGATGACTACACAAACAAAGATGAGTCTAGAGCGACCAGATCTTGAAAGAATGAGGCTGGCCCCACATGACTATACACATACTGGGTGTGGCCAATGCATGGAGCTTACCTTGGGAGGCTTGAAAGGGTATTCTGCAGGGAAGTTTACTTCAATCCTGAACGCTCCTTCATTGAATGGTGCACTTTGCTAAATAGACACACACAAAAAAAGTAGCAATAAGCATGTCTCACTGATGTTGATTAACTCACTGGGACTATCAAGCCCTTCCATTGAAGAATGTTGGTCTCATCAACTTCTATGTCTGGAAAGACCTTTAGCTTTGCCTTACGTAGTTCATTTAGTTCCTATGATAGTGAGAACACAAACGAGTAAGATGCACTTACATTAGCCTCGAAGCGACTATCCCAGACACATACAGCCCTCTCTTCAACTAACTTCCCGTTAATCACACAACCATTAAGCAGGACCAACAGTATAGGCATAGCCTCTGCCGTCCATCTTTCTACGCCTTTTTCTAGAACAGCTAGAAGCCAACTAGTTCACTTACTTTAGCCAACCTCCTAGTAGCAGCCATGGCAGTTCTCTTTTTTCCAGGGAGGGAGGAAGGAGGGGTCAGAAGGTCTCTGGATTGCTAAGCGTGCGCACTGAGGATGTCCCCACATGGAAGTACACGGAAGTATAACGAGTCATCACACACACACGCACAGAAAGTCGTCATCCGGTTTGTGATCCTTTACCTGATACACAATACACAACTGTACTTTTACCAAGCATAATCCAATTTCAGCAATTTCTCAATGAACTCTCAGTTGATTGCAGTGACGTGGACGTAAGAGATGGGAGATTGGAGGTCAGCGATTATATCTTTCTGTCAAAGGGGTTAGTTATAGGTAAAATGGTGATGGAGGACAGTGGAGAAATTTATCTAGGGTCAGATCATAATCTAATATGGTGTGTCTTGAGAATAGGTAGATTGGAGGAAAGAGCAAGTATTGATGGTAAGATGGATTGGGAAGAAGAGCAACATAATGTCAATGTTGATGTGTCCTACTCGTCTCTGCCTCTATCTCTTCAACTTTCTGTACTCTCTGATTTATTCTCCCTCAAGCAACTCGTGTCCTCTCCCACACACACCTCTCATTCTGGTTCATCCTCTATCATAGACCTTGTCTTTGTTCCATCCCATGTTCATGCTTCTTCTTTGGTTCTGCCACCTGTATCCTCCTCTGAGTACCAAGTACCAAGCATAAAATCTGGTTGTATCATTTCGCTGACTTTGACAGAGCTGCCTACCTACTTTCCTTCTTTCCCTGGGATCAACTCTTTTCTTCAGACTTTGATTTTTCCTGGGAAGCATTTAAAAATAGTAGATTTTCAGAAGTCATCAGCTTGTGTGTCTCCTCTAAATTTATCTCTCCCTCTTCTTGCCACCTTTGGATTGATAATAGCCTTCGACAACAAATAAAAAACATCACAATCCTTTCTTACGTGCTAAAAAACTAGATTCACCTGCTCTTTATCCGACTTATCGCTCACTTAAGAAACATCATTTCATCTACTATAAACGCATCTTCCAGTCTCTCTCATCTTATCCCTCATCTTATCCTTCCAAAAAGTTCTGGTCTTTTGTTCGTTCCACAAGAAAATGACAATTTTCTGTACCTTTCTTGTATCCAACGGTAACACGTTCTCCTAGCCGTGATAAGGCTGAAATACTTAATGAGTTTTTCTCCGAATGCTTCAATTCATGCTATCCTCCAATTGTATCCTATCCTCTTCTTTCCAGACTTCCTAATCATCCTGTCCTGACTCTCTCTGTACTGAATCTGATGTCATTGGCCTGATTTCTCGTTTACATTCTGCCACAGCCTCTGGCCCTGATTTGATCTCCTCTAGAATGCTTATATCTGCATGCCTATCCATAGTTGCTCCCCTTACATATATCTTTAACTTATCTTTGTCTCAAGGACGTCTTCCAGTTGATTGGAAAAATTCCTTCATTGTTCCCATCCCTAAATGTTCATCTAATCTTGACAACTACTGGCCCATTTCCTTACTCTCTATAGTTAGTAAGCTGCTTGAAAAACATGTTCACTCTCTCCTTTACAAATTCTGCATTGAACTATTATCTCTTCTTAATATGTTTTTCTTCCCCATCGGTCTACTTCTTCAGCCCTTCTCTTGGCCAATCAGTCCTTTCACTCTCTTCTTCAAACTTGGTTGGTACTTGTTTTCTAGATCTCAAAAAGGCCTTTGATTCTGTTCCTCACAAACTGTTGATTGATCTTCTTTCCTTACAGCACTTCCCTCTTTACCTCATAAACTGGCTTCACTCCTATCTTTCAGCATGTTTGCAACAAGTGATTGTCACAGCTACCACCTCCTCACCTGTCCCTGTATCTTCTGGTGCCCTTCAGGGATCTACAATAGGTCCTCTCCTCTTTATAATTTATATCAATGGAATATGTAACGTACCTTTGTCTGTCTCATCTAAGCTTATTCTCTACACCGATGATATCCTTCTTTTTCAACCATTCTAATAATTTTTCTCTCTTTCAGAGTGACCTAAACTGTATCTCTGCCTGGCTTGCTTCCCAATCTCTCACACTTATCTAATGTGATAAAGTTCAGGAAAGGAGGACGTATATGCAGAAGCGACCTTCTTTTACAGAGGATCAATGATTGAAGTGACCAATTCATATGAATATCTTGGTGTGTGTGACTCTCCAACCAACTCTGACTTTTACCAGGCATGTAGAGAAGAAGAAAAAGAAGGCCTTTGCTGTGATAGGAAGTCTTCAGAAGCTTCACCTCGTGAGCATAGTTTGTGCCCTCAAGATCTTTTATATGAAGCTATTTCCTGCTGTGACCTACTGCATGAATGTGATATCCCCTTTCTTAACATTCCACCATCTTCTAGAGCTCGACAAAATAAAGGCTTAAGAGGGCCCTTGCCGTCCACCAGAATGCTTCCTCAACCCTTGTTCATAAACTCATTAGAACGCCTACACTAACGGAAGATATGAAGACGAGAGGATACATTTTTGCAGGGGATGCCTGGGACCAATACAGACGTCACCGGGAGGGGGGACTCCATAATATATCGTCTAAGTTTGGCACAGATGGCCCCGCTTTCGAAACTTCAAGATGGAGGGAACAAAACCAGAGGGAGAGACATATATTTACTAGAGCCACAGTTCACAGGTTTCATTATCTGATGTGTTGTTTCACAAACTGTTATGATCCTGACCCCAGCTGCATTTGTGTCCTATGCTTGGAGCCTGTAGATATATATCATGTCGCCTCCTGTGAATCCGGTAGTGGTATGTCCCTTCCCAAATTTGTTGATTTATTAGAAAAGATGAAGGAGAATAAGGACTAAGATTCTTGTCTGAAGCTACTATTAGTGCTAATTTACTTACACTACTTCTTGCATAATATTATATGTATTGTCCAGCTGGGACGAAATTGGAGGGAAAAAAGGGTAAATTACTATCTCTTCTTACTAAGTCTCTGCTACCTCTGTGTATCTCTGGTTCTCCAATTCAGTTAGTGACCGAGTTCATGGGAATCCTCTTCATCTCTATCCTGGAATAAACACATTTTTTACATCTCTTCCAAGACCCGTAAATTACTTTCTCTTCCGTCATTTCTACTGCACTTTTACTCTTCTTCACCTCTACACTTCTCTTATCCGTCCTCATCTGGAGTACTGTTCTTTCCTCTGGGACCCACAATCACCCCATCATTCTTCTCATCTTGTAAATTAAGTAGTAAACATTGGTCCTCGGACTACACTTCTCTTCTCATTAAGCTTCATCTTCCATCTCTATCCCCTCGCTGCTGTAATGCCAAACTTATATTTTCCTTCAAACTTATTCACAATAACATAGATTTTCCTTCTAGCCTCCCACTATGCCAACCAACTCCCTGCTCCACCCCCGATCCTTCCACCCCAGTAGTCGTCTGCTAATCCCATACAGAACTCGGTCTGCTTACCTTTCATTTTCCCCTAGGCTCTGGAACTCTCTCCCCAATTACATTAAAGATCACTTGGACAATTTAAGCACTATATTCAACACCACTTATCATCACTTAACTTTTAACTACTTAACTATAATCAACTTAACATATTCCTCATGTATTTCTTTACTTATTTTTACTCTTCATATTAGCCTCTTGGCTTGAGTATGATCTTTTCCAAAAAATGGTGAGAGAGTTTCAGAGGTTGGGAGGAATATGTGGCAGTGCTAGGGATGGGAAAGGACAGAGAAAGTGGACAACAAATGGGAACTGTGGAGACGCATTGTGCTTTGGGAGGCTGAGTTGTGTATAGAGGGGGGAAAACTAACTGACAGATCTAAGAGATGGTGGTCTCGTGACATTGAAGTAGCCATCCAAGCATGACAAGTGTTCTGTAGGAAGCTTAGAAAGTCTAGGAGTGACAATGTAGGTGAAGAAGGATTATTATGACAATGGGATCATTCACACAACCAGTTCATATATAAGCAGCCATATAGTAATCTATATTGTTTGCTTTGAGGATTTTCCTGCGCAACTGTTGCCAAATCCTTTGTGTGATTAGATTGGAAAAGAAGAGACTGAGGAAGGCTACAATAGAAAGTAGTGGAGAAGAGGAAGGATATACTGGAGTTTTGGCCAAGTTGGGAAGGATTAGGGAGTGTGTCCAGGTCAGAGAAGGATGTTCCAATTGATAACCTAGAGTAAAGCAGATGTACAATATTGTGAAGGGGTTGAAAAGGGGCAAGGCTCCTTGTCCTGATGGCATAATTAACGACATGTTGTATGGTGGGAATAGGATGGTAAGTTTTATGTTCTCTAATTAATTTGGTGATGGAGTCTAAGTTTTTGCCAGATGATTAGAGACAGAGTTATATTGTGCCACTCTTTAAAGCTGGAGATGAGGAGGTGGTTAGTAATTACAGAGGGATAGCTCTGGGGAGTTGTGTGGCAAAAGTGATGGCAAGAATGTTGGCAGGTATATAGGCTCAGTAGGTTTGCAGAGAAGTATACACTAACAGAGGGTCAGGGTGGGTTTAGGCCAGGGAGAGGATGTGCTGACCAGTTCCTAGTGTTGAGGTGTGTGTGTGACATAATGAGGTCACAGGGGCGACAGACATTTCTGGCATTTCTGCAAGGCATATGATACTGTGTGGAGATTGTGGAATGAAGGTGAGAGGGTACGGAGTTCAGGAAGAATTTGTCAACTCCCTAGCATCTTTGGCCCTCTTCACTCTGGATAAGACAAACAGACAGCAGTGAGTCCTACTCGATAGATCCATGACTGACTTAGTACCAGTAACATCAGATGTCTCGCAGGGTTCTATCCTGTGCCCTACTTAAAACTTATTGATGATATATATGTACTGTACAAACCCAAGATGTTGATTCCAACTGCCCCCAACTCCCAAAAGAGCTATCAATCAGATTGTGGATGCCCATGGCCTAACTCCAAACCACTCTAAAATGGAACTGCTTCGAATAACTCGATCTCGCAGTATATATAACCCTAATCAATGTTAGGATCGATGGCTAACCAATCCGTGACTCTGTCCAGGGTGTCACAAACAACAATGACCTTAAATGGTCTAACCACGTCAAGAATAATTGCAAGAAGGCAAAGCAACATCTAGGCCTCGTTAACGAACACCACCAATCCCAACCTCAAGTCAGGAACCACACAGTCATCATACCAAAGTTGGACTATTGTAGTGCCGTCTGGGATCCATATCAGTTGACTGACACTTCTAGACTTGATAGCATTAGGGTATATACCCACTTCTATATACTCACCTCATTAATAAACTGGCATACTCTATCTGCCAGGAAAATGTCTGTACTAATGGTATTAACTATATATCTGTCTATCATTCTTTCACCCCCATAACCAAACCCTTTTAGATCCTTTGTTAAAACCTAATAAGCATTATCCCAATTCAAGATATTATCATTAGTTTCATGATTTCTATAAATAATTTATAAACCACAATATTATTATTGTTCTTGTTTTGGTTGATCTTGTTTTTGTTGTTGTTATAATAATATTATCATGTAATTAACAAAACTTCTAAATACACACAAAAATAAAATGTGAGTGGTCCTTGGATAGGTAGGTAAATGCATAATTCTCCAGCATTAATAGTTACTGTTAACTCCATTTGTAATTTCGTTGGGACATCATCGAGGATATTCAAGAGCTTTAATCTTGATGGTGGCAAATCCTTACTTTCAAGAAAGGAGTGAACATCCCTAAAGTGTTGCACGTAGCTCAATATGTGTGGACTAGTTTAATTTCCAAGTCTTAGAACTTCTTGAAAGCACTTATTACTTTCCCAATAATCGGCTCAAATTTTACTCTCTTAATGTTTCCCTGATGAAGGCTAGAGCATTTGTTATTGGAGGCAGGTGAGTTTATTACTAGAATAAGTGGACATGGTGATGTCAGCTCTTTTTTGGCGTGTTGGAGTGAAAGGTCTTTAATTTGGATTGTGTGTAGGAAAACAAGGAAAACAAGAAAAAACACAGAAAAACAGAGACAAGATTAATACACAAGACAAATAGTAATAATAATAAATCCAGCGTGGGAACACTGCAGCGGTGTTAGGCACTAGTCACTATACTAGTGATGACTATTTCTTTAATTAGCTAGCTAGTTCTTTATTGGTATATAGTTATAGGGCATATTATTGGGCATATTATTGTTTGTTGTTTATTGTTAAAAAATACATATATATATATAAATAAATAATAATAATAATAATAATAATGATAATTCGAGGTAACACTGCAGCTGTGCTGGGCACCAGCTTTAGTTGTAATGACGATTATTTTTTATAAGTAGTGTATTAAGATTTTTTGTTTTAATGTTTGTTTGTTGTTGTTTGTTAATGTTTGTTTGTTATTCTGTTTATATATATATATATTTTAAAAAAATAAAAAAATGATAATAATAATAATAATAATAATAAAATAATAAAAATAAAATAAAATAATATCTGCATCTCCCAACCTTTGAAGGTGGAGTAGCCACAACGAGCTGAACACGATAACATCATCCATATATATATGCGGACACAAAGTTAGATGCATCTCCAAAATTGTGTTCATCATTCATTGGAAAATGCTGAGTGCTCCGACTAGACCAAATGGCATGACTTTAAATTGGTATTTGCCATAGGGTGTCATGAAAGCCGGCTTCGGTTTGGAGCTCTCTTCAACTGGCACCAGCCATTATCCTTGGTGAGGTCGAGGTTGGTGATATAAGAGGCACCAGCAAGGCCGTCGATTAGCTCATTGATCCTTGGCAAGGGGAAGGGATCAGAACAGGTCACCGCATTCAGCTTACAGTAGTCGACAGAGGCAGAGTGACCCATCCTTCTTCAGCACCAGGACAATAGTGGCTGCCTAGGCACTGGTGCTTGTCTCGATGAGGTTGGCTCGCAGCATCTGCTTGATTTCTTTCTTCGTAGTGTCTTTTCTGGAGTGAGGGAGATGGTATGGGGATGAGACAACTGTGCTGTCTGGGAGTTCTCTAGCTCCGAGTTAGTGTGAGAATCCGAGATCTGTGGACAGTCAGGCTATATATGTGGGGATGTCTGCCTCTAGCGTAACATTTGGTTCCACCCCTGCCATCAGACAGACTGCGGATGGTGACCCCCCATATTGTGAGCATATTGATGTGGTAGGTCTGAATTGGCCTGCTGCACCCGTCCATCCTAATTCAGAAGGTGGCTGTTGAGAGCTTGTCCACCACCGGGAACGGGCCTTGCCACATGGCCAGGAGCTTATTCATGGAGGAAGGCAGTAAGATGAGAATGAGGTCACCACCTGGAAGGTCCATTTTCTGGCTGTTTTATCATATGAGGCCTTCATCTCGGACTTGGCCTACTTTTCATGGGTGATGCAAGATCCTGTGCCATCTTCAGATGTCAGTAGGTGTCCTGAAGAAAGGAGATAGTCCTCTCAGGATCCCGCTTCCACTCCTCTCTAACGATGTTGAGTGGCCCTCGGGGGTTATGTCCATAGAGGAGCTCAAAAGAGGAGTAGCCGGTAGATTCCTGTGGAACACTTCTGTAGACAAAGAGTACATAGGTTAATGCTTTGTTCCACTGTTGGTCAAATTGCCCAATAAGCATGTGCTTCAGGGTTCGGTGAAACATTTGACCATACTATATATCTGTTTGTGGGTGGTAGGCCAATGTC
The DNA here is from genome assembly GCA_028752905.1 of Cladorhizidae sp. MBARI D1340-BT2. NCBI lineage: Eukaryota > Metazoa > Porifera > Demospongiae > Poecilosclerida > Cladorhizidae > Cladorhizidae sp. MBARI D1340-BT2. The sequence continues at coordinate 44,231,402 of JAQNBH010000009.1, read as the reverse complement.
CAGATGGATCTGATTCCAAACTGGTAAAACTCCTGCATGAGGCCACTGATGAAGCTTGACCCCCTGTCGGTCAGGATTTTTTCAGGGAATTCAACTTGGGAGAAGAGGTCTACTAGAGCTTCAGCAATATCAGGGGTAGTTGTTGTGCGAAGGGGGAATGCCTTGGGGTACCATGTACCACGGACACACACAGTCAGAATAAAACAATGGCCTTCCTTTGTCTTGGGTAGCGGTCCGACTAAGTCCATCGTAATTCTGCTAATGGTACACACACAATGAGAAGGAGAATCCATGGTATCTTTTGAGTATTCCCCTGCGCCACTCGCTGGCAGTCCTGGCATCTGGTGCTGAGGTCAGCAAACGTCGGCTCTCATCCAGGGCCAGAAAAAATGCTCTGTCTGTCATCCTCTTGCATCCCAGGTGGCCGTGTCTCTCGATATGGTTCTGGTAGGACCAGCTGGCTGATCCCCTCATGCTGTTTCTCTGGGGTCCATCTCCGGTAGAGGAGGCTGTCCTTGTGAAGGGGTTGTTGGGTCTGCTGCTCTTCCTTCGGGGATGTTCCAGTGATGGGTCCTCGGCCTGTGCCTGTTGTAGTTTATCTGGTCCTCCATCAAGTGATATCTGCTGTCCCCAGACTGTCGGATATTTCTTCCTTTCGGCCTCTTGGTCTTCTTCTGTCTATTGGAGTAGGTGAGGAACATATCATCATCCATCCTATCTGGGAGGTTGTCTTCACTCAGTCACTCAGGGTATCAGCATCGTCCTGTGGAGTGGTTGTGGGTGAGTCATCCTGTGTGGAGTGATCGGGGTCTTCCTTCAGTGGTAGTTTGCCGGTCCTGTGCAGTGATCAGGGTCTTCCTTCAGTGGTAGTTTGCCGGTCCTGTGCAGTGACCAGGGTCTTCCTTCAGTGGTAGTTTGCCGGTCCTGTGCAGTGATCAGGGTCTTCCCTTCAGTGGTAGCGTGCCAGTCCTGTGCAGTGATTAGGGTCTTCCCTTCAGTGGTAGCGTGCCGGTCCTGTGATCTGGGTCTTCCTTCAGTGGTAGTTTGCCGGTCCTATGCAGTGATCTGGGTCTTCCTTCAGTGGTAGTTTGCCGGTCCTAGCGATGTCTGTATCGTCATCATCAGCCGTGGTCTGGTCTGAGTCCATCTCCTTGTAAGAGCGGTGGATTCTGCATAGGTTACTGGTCTACGGTCGTGGCCTTGGTCCATCTCGTTGGATTGAGGCCGGATCTCTTCAGCAATTTGTGGCCAGATACTCCTGGTACCAGTGCTAGGTTTCTCCATCTCGCTTGATAAGTCTCAGCGGTGATTCCATGATACTGGATCGGAGTCTGACCGAGTGTGGGAAAGTCCTTCTGGTGCTCTTTGGGGAGGCCGGCCAGGAAACTAAGTGACAGCTCGTCCAAGACCGGGAGTAAGTTGACGATCCAGTAGTCCTTGTGGATTTCAAAATTTGTTATGTGCGATTCAAAATTGGTGAGGAACGTCTCTATCTTGGCCGTGTTCTTGAGTACAGCTAGGTTGTGAGTGTCTTTGCCAGGCCTCTTTTTTCAGGCAGATGTCTCCGCTCTTCAATGTTGATCTGTTGTGTGCTCGGGAGTGGCTGCCTCCATTGATTATTGTCCTCCACCTCCTTCTGTTGTCGGGCCACTTCCTTCTTTGTCAGGCCTTGTCCTGTCACAGCCTCTGTCCTGATGGTGTCTCTTTTCATCTGCTCTCTCCTTTCACTGACTTTCCTCTCCGTCTTCTCGGCGGTGGAGGTCCATCTCCCTCTGGAGTGTGTCCTCTCTGATTGTGTCTCTGCCCTGTGGGCTGCATCCATTCATTCCAGTCTCTTGGTCAGGTCTGCAATGCTTGGGTCTTCTCTCTCGGTGTCCTCTGAGTTTGTGCTGGCATCCACAGAGGCTTCCTTGTCCTCCGACTCTGATGGGATAGGAAAGTGAGCCTTGTCGGTAGCTAGCTGGTGCTTCTGTCTGGTCGACATGTTTGTTTCTATGGCGATGAGTTTGAAAACCAGTAGCTGCCACCAATATAGGGGATTAAACTCGTCTATTACTGTGGGTTAAGTAGCTCTGCTGAGAAACATCTGCTGAGAAACACTGAGTCAGAGATAATATTCTCATTGATTCCAGCTGCATTCACATTCACAAAACTCCGAGTGCCTGAGGACTGGGATCTTGCTCCTTTTATAGCAGCAAGCGCCCAAGTTCTTTATGGCCTTATATGGATATATACATATAGCTCACATAATTAAATTATCCAATGATATTTAGCTATGTGCATGCGTTTGTTATGTAGTTCATACCATCCCTTCAAAGACCATCCCTTCAAAGAGTAGAGTATCTGCCACAGGTAGCTCCACCTGCCTTGATGGGTTCTCCTATTGGGAGATCCCCGACACGCACCTATAATTGCATTGCAATGCACACCTATAATTGCTTTGTGATGGCACTTATAATTGCATTGTGATGACACCTATAATTGCATTACCTATAATTGCATTGAATGACACCTATAATTGTATTGTGATGACACCTATAATTGTATTGTGATGCACACCTATAATTGCATTGTGATGACACCTATAATTGCATTGTGATGATACCTATAATTGCATTGTGATGACACCTATAATTACATTGTGATGACACCTATAATTGTATTGTGATGATACCTATAATTGCATTGTGATGATACCTATAATTACATTGTGATGACACCTATAATTGCATTGTGATGACACCTATAATTACATTGTGATGACACCTATAATTGTATTGTGATGATACCTATAATTGCATTGTGATGATACCTATAATTACATTGTGATGACACCTATAATTGCATTGCAATGACACTATAATTGTATTGTGATGATACCTATAATTGCATTACCTATAATTGCATTGAATGACACCTATAATTGCATTGTGATGACACCTATAATTGCATTGTGATGACACCTATAAATAATTGCATTGTGATGCACACCTATAATTACATTGTGATGACACCTATAATTGCATTGTGATGACACCTATAATTGCATTGTGATGACACCATTGCACTGACACCTTGTGATGCACACCTATAATTGCATTGAATGACACCTATAATTGCATTGTTATGCACACCTATAATTGCATTACCTATAATTGCATTGCAATGACACCTATAATTGCATTACCTATAATTGCAATGCAATTACACCTATAATTGTATTGTGATGATACCTATAATTGCATTACCTATAATTGCATTGAATGACACCTATAATTGCATTGTGATGACACCTATAATTGCATTGTGATGCACACCTATAATTACATTGTGATGACACCTATAATTGCATTGTGATGACACCTATAATTACATTGTGATGCACACCTATAATTACATTGTGATGACACCTATAATTGCATTGTGATGACACCTATAATTACATTGTGATGCACACCTATAATTGCATTGTGATGACACCTATAATTACATTGTGATGCACACCTATAATTGCATTGTGATGCACACCTATAATTGCATTGTGATGACACCTATAATTGCATTGTGATGACACCTAATAATTGCATTGCAATGATACCTATAATTGCATTGTGATGCACACCTATAATTGTATTGTGATGACACCTATAATTGCATTACCTATAATTGCATTGTGATGACACCTATAATTGCATTGTGATGCACACCTATAATTGCATTGAATGACACCTATAATTGCATTAAATGACACCTATAATTGCATTGTGATGCACACCTATAATTACATTGTGATGACACCTATAATTGCATTGTGATGACACCTATAATTGCATTGTGATGCACACAACTGCATTGCAATGACACCTATAATTACATTGTGATGACACCTATAATTACATTGTGATGACACCTATAATTACATTGTGATGACACCTATAATTGCATTGTGATGACACCTATAAATAATTGCATTGTGATGCACACCTATAATTACATTGTGATGACACCTATAATTGTATTGTGATGCACACATAACTGCATTGCAATGACACCTATAATTGCATTGTGATGATACCTATACTTGCATTACCTATAATTGCATTGCAATGACACCTATAATTGTATTGTGATGATACCTATAATTGCATTACCTATAATTGCATTGAATGACACCTATAATTGCATTGTGATGACACCTATAAATAATTGCATTGTGATGCACACCTATAATTGCATTGCAATGACACCTATAATTGCATTGTGATGCACACCTATAATTACATTGTGATGACACTTATAATTGCATTGTGATGACACCTATTATTGCATTGTGATGCACACATGATTGCATTGTGCACCTATAATTGCATTGTGCACCTATAATTACATTGTGATGACACCTACAATTGCATTGTGCACCTATAATTACATTGTGATGACACCTACAATTGCATTGTGCACCTATAATTGCATTGTGATGACACCTATAATTGCATTGTGCACCTATAATTGCATTGTGATGACACCATTGTGCACCTATAATTGCATTGTGATGACACCTATAATTGCATTGTGCACCTATAATTGCATTGTGATGACACCTATAATTGCATTGTGCACCTATAATTGCATTGTGATGACACATATAATTGCATTGTGATGGCACCTATAATTACATTGTGATGCCACCTATAATTGTATTGTGATGACACCTATAATTGCATTGTGATATGCACCTATAATTACATTGTGATGACACCTATAATTGTTGTGATGCACACTCTAATTAAGTGACACATGCAATAACATAAAAATAAGATGCTAATCTGTAAGCAGAATGACTCAGAAGATCGCAACCCACAGCAAGTCTGTGCCGAGTACAGCATCTGCAATCACCAGTGAGACAGCGAAATCGAGGGACTGCCCACTTTACATCACACGAAGCTAACCCGGAAGTCTAGTGGGCAAGGAACAGTCACTCAAACAAAGGAACATCAAATATTTTTAAGGGGGCTGGAGTGTCTGACCAGGCCTGACCATGTGGTTGTGAAGTATCATGTCTTGGCACACATTCATGCTATATATGGTCCTAATTTTAATACCAAAATGTAGCCAATCCAATAACATGCTTTCTATGGTATTTTCTCTCGTTCCATGTTTTGTTTTGGTTGGAATGTGAAGTGCACCCACCCCACAAACACTAGTTGGATTGCTACGGTCAGCATCAAGTCTTTGGCTATAACAACTGAGGTTGCTAAGCAATACAAACACTAGAAAATGATTTTTGATTTGCAAACATGTTCTGTGTTCATTTGGAAGGGGAGGATTAAATTATAACATACAAACACTAATGGTCATGACTGGTGGAGCAGATTCTGCACACTTCACTGTATGAACTCTGTATATATGTAGCTCAGAAGATAGATCTTTCTGTGTGCTGTCTTTTGACTAAAAATATTGCATAGGTGTAACTAGGGAAGTTACCTGCAGCCAAAGTGGGGGTACCTGAAGATCGGAGTGCCCTAACTAGCTGCGGTGCTTGAACTGGCTGCAGTTCTGGTTCTGATTAAAGTGGTAGGTTGTAGTATCAGTGTGGCTGTAACTACTGTGATGGCTAGAGCAATGCAAGCACTAGGGGGCAGTGGCTGTGATGCCAGATGGCTAGAGCAATGCAAGCACTAGGGGGCAGTGGCTGTGATGGCTAGAGCAATGCAAGCACTAGGGGGCAGTGTCTGTGATGGCTAGAGCAATGCAAGCACTAGGGGGCAGTGTCTGTGATGGCTAGAGCAATGCAAGCACTAGGGGGCAGTGTCTGTGATGGCTAGAGCAATGCAAGTACTAGGGGGCAGTGGCTGTGATGGCCAGAGCAATGCAAGCACTAGGGGGCAGTGGCTGTGATGGCCAGAGCAATGCAAGCACTAGGGGGCAGTGGCTGTGATGGCCAGAGCAATGCAAGCACTAGGGGGCAGTGGCTGTGATGGCTAGAGCAATGCAAGCACTAGGGGGCAGTGGCTGTGATTGCCAGAGCAATGCAAGCACTAGGGGGCAGTGGCTGTGATGGCTAGAGCAATGGAAGCACTAGGGGGCAGTGGCTGTGATGGCTAGAGCAATGCAAACACTAGGGGTGGCTGTGATGGCTAGAGCAATGCAAGCACTAGGGGGCAGTGGCTGTCATGGCTAGAGCAATGCAAGCACTAGGGGGCAGTGGCTGTGATGACTAGAGCAATGCAAGCACTAGGGGGCAGTGGCTGTGATGGCTAGAGCAATGCAAGCACTAGGGGGCAGTGGCTGTGATGGTTAGAGCAATGCAATCACTAGGGGGCAGTGGCTGTGATGGCTAGAGCAATGCAAGCACTATGGGGCAGTGGCTGTGTTGGCTAGAGCAATTCAAGCACTAGGGGGCAGTGGCTGTGATGGCTAGAGCAATGCAAGCACTAGGGGGCAGTGGCTGTGATGGCTAGAGCAATGCAAGCACTAGGGGGCAGTGACTGTGATGCTAGAGCAATGCAAGCACTAGGGGGCAGTGTCTGTGATTGCTAGAGCAATGCAAGCACTAGGAGGCAGTGGCTGTGATGGCTAGAGCAATGCAAGCACTAGGGGGCAGTGGCTGTGATTGCTAGAGCAATGCAAGCACTAGGAGGCAGTGGCTGTGATGGCTAGAGCAATGCAAGCACTAGGGGGCAGTGTCTGTGATGGCTAGCAAGCACTAGGGGGCAGTGGCTGTGATGGCTAGAGCAATGCAAGCACTAGGGGGCAGTGGCTGTGATGGCTAGAGCAATGCAAGCACTAGGGGGCAGTGGCTGTGATGGCTAGAGCAATGCAAGCACTAGGGGGCAGTGGCTGTGATGGCTAGAGCAATGCAAGCACTAGGGGGCAGTGGCTGTGATGGCTAGAGCAATGAAAGCACTAGGGGGCAGTGGCTGTCATGGCTAGAGCAATGCAAGCACTAGGGGGCAGTGGCTGTGATGACTAGAGCAATGCAAGCACTAGGGGGCAGTGGCTGTGATGGCTAGAGCAATGCAAGCACTAGGGGGCAGTGGCTGTGATGGTTAGAGCAATGCAATCACTAGGGGGCAGTGGCTGTGATGGCTAGAGCAATGCAAGCACTAGGGGCAGTGGCTGTGATTGCTAGAGCAATGCAAGCACTAGGGGGCAGTGGCTGTGATGGCTAGAGGGGAAGTGACTATGTTTTTTGAAAACGTAGTCACTAACGAGGGGGGACTAAACTATATAACACATAATCTTGTGTTTATGACTTTGGAGCTCCATAGATTCTGCACACTTCACTGTGTGAACTCAGCTCAAATGGTAGATCTCGCTGTGTGCTCTCTTTTGATACTAAAATATTTTGCAAGGTATAACCACACCAAAGTTAACTGCAGCAAAGTGGGAGTACCCCAAAACCAGAGTGCCTGCACTGGTGAGGTGTGGTTCCTGATAAACCACCACATTACATTACATGAGTGTTTTCATTAGGCACAGAAAACTGAAAATCAAATATCTTGCGCCGACAGTCTTTAAATGTTCAGCACCAAACAGCTTGCCTACTTTTATTAGTGCCTAATGAAAACTCTCATTTTGTAGGGTGGGGCTTCCCCTAACCACAGATCTGAATCCCAACTGGCTAGCACTTTCCAATTAGGACCACAACTTCAAGTTCAGGCACTCAGATTTTGAAGTCACCTCCATTTTGGCTTCATGTAATTTAGCATAGTTATACCTCTTAATATCAAGAGCGCACAAAGAGAGATCTATATTTTGAGCTATATTAGTGAGGTGTGCAGAATTCATGGCACCAAAGTGGTGACCACAAGGTTTTGTTAGTGTTATGTAATTTAGTCTCCCCTTATATGAACATGTGTTTTCAAAAAACAAAGACACTGCCCCCTAGTGCTTGCTCTAGCAACCACAGCCACTGCCCCCTAGTGCTTGCATTGCTCTAGCAACCACAGTAGTTAAGCAACCCAAGACTTGATGCTGAGTTTATGGGCTGATTTCACTTCACATTCCAACATGCAGTCCCAAAAGAAAAAGAAAAAATTTCCATTAGAAAATCATCCTGCATTGGCTACATTATTGTATATAACTCGGGACTATGGCATGAAGAGACATGGTACTTTATACAAACCATGTGTTGTCAGACAAGATGTAATACTTTATACAAACCATGTGTTGTCAGACAAGATGTAATACTTTATACAAACCATGTGTTGTCGGATAAGATGTAATACTTTATACAAACCATGTGTTGTCAGACAAGATGTGGTACTTTATACAAACCATGTGTTGTCGGATAAGATGTAATACTTTATACAAACCATGTGTTGTCAGACAGGATGTGGTACTTTATACAAACCATGTGTTGTCAGACAAGATGTAATACTTTATACAAACCATGTGTTGTCTGACAGGATGTGGTACTTTATACAAACCATGTGTTGTCAGACAAGATGTAATACTTTATACAAACCATGTGTTGTCAGACCGGATGTGGTACTTTATACAAACCATGTGTTGTCAGACAAGATGTAATACTTTATACAAACCATGTGTTGTCAGACAGGATGTGGTACTTTATACAAACCATGTGTTGTCAGACAAGATGTAATACTTTATACAAACCATGTGTTGTCAGACAAGATGTGGTACTTTATACAAACCATGTGTTGTCAGACAAGATGTAATACTTTATATAAACCATTTGTTGTCTGACCGGATGTGGTACTTTATACAAACCATGTGTTGTCAGACAGGATGTAATACTTTATACAAACCATGTGTTGTCAGACAGGATGTGGTACTTTATACAAACCATGTGTTCTCAGACAAGATGTAATACTTTATACAAACCATGTGTTGTCAGACAAGATGTGGTACTTTATACAAACCATGTGTTGTCAGACAGGATGTAATACTTTATACAAACCATGTGTTGTCAGACAAGATGTAATACTTTATACAAACCATGTGTTGTCAGACAAGATGTAATACTTTATACAAACCATGTGTTGTCAGACCGGATGTGGTACTTTATACAAACCATGTGTTGTCTGACAGGATGTGGTACTTTATACAAACCAAGTGTTGTCAGACAGGATGTGGTACTTTATACAAACCATGTGTTGTCAGACCGGATGTGGTACTTTATACAAACCAAGTGTTGTCTGACAGGATGTGGTACTTTATACAAACCATGTGTTGTCAGACAGAATGTGGTACTTTATACAAACCAAGTGTTGTCTGACCCTTTCAATTAATGCTGACTATAGCAATGGAGGGTGTCTGTGGGTTGATTTCACTTCTCATTCCAAGCTATATAGTTCCAAAAGAAAAAACTTGTATGGCAACAAGAAAAACACGATTAGAAAGCATATTGAAGGGTTGCAGTTTGTGATATAAATCAGACCATAGCACAAGTGTGTGCAAAGACTACAACAACACATGTTTTCAGATACTTTCCCAGATCATTTATCCTCACTCCCCCCACCTCCCACCTACCCCACCTTTTTTGGCCAACGTTTCAACCGAATGCTCTGGTCTTCATCAGAGCGAATGAAGACTGAAGCAATGTCGGTGTTGGTGGGAGGAAGCCACCATACATATTACATACATAATAAGGTGATCGAAATCTGGATCTCTTTATATGCATGCTGGTGTCGCAGTGTATTTGTAGATAAATGGAAAGATATGATGTTGGTATGCATTATTGAGTTTCCACTGCCTGGCGTAAGTTTTCATAATTAACCCCCAAAACTTGGTGCCAATTCTTCCGATGCACGTCCACAACCTGCGGTAAGTTGGTTAGCTATGGTGTTGATGGTGCAATCAAGTGGCTCCGTGCTTGATAGTTAGAATTGGTCCTTCACAATGCCTTGAGCTGTGCTATATATATATGCCTTGCAGCTTGAGCTGGGCTATATATGCCATTCAACTGAATCTGAACTAAGCTGTCAGTTTGTTTACTGCAAAAAAGCAAACATGAGCAAGCAATTATACGTTACCAATGAACATGGCATAGAATAGCTTCTGCTGTGTGTGGTTAGTTCTGGAGTTCTCCCGTGCCACTCTTGCCAGGTCCTTGAAGGAGGAGGCTGTAGCTGATCCCTGGCTGACTCTAGTAACAAACCAACAAGGTGTGGCATGTGCTGACTTGTGTAGTATAAATTATTTAATGGGAGTGGCTCAACTCTGCTCCAGCTGGTTGGTTTGCTACAGCTACAGACAAGAACAAAAAATGTTTTCATAAAAACAAGCAACTTTGTTGGGTTGACAAGTCAAAAAAGGTAAGACTCTATCCACAGCCAATTAGATGACTTTTTCATATAATAATTGGCAGTGACTTAGATACCCAGTAGCTGGGCTCCCCATGAAGTAGGGCATAGGTACCCAGTAGCTGGGCTCCCCATGAAGTAGGGCATAGGTACCCAGTAGTTGGGCTCCCTGTAAAGCAGAGCCTAGGCACCCAGTAGCTGTGAATAGCTGGGCTCCCCATGAAGCAGGGCATGGCACCCAGTAGCTGGGCTTCCCATGAAGCAGGGCCTAGGCATCTAGCCAGTAACTGGGCTCCCCATGAAGCAGGGCATGGCACCCAGTAGCTGGGCTCCCCATGAAGCAGAGCATAGGCACCCAGTAGCTGTGCTCCCCATGAAGCAGAGCCTAGGCACTCAGTAGCTGTGCTCCAGGGCCTAGGCACCCAGTAGCTGGGCTCCCCATGAAGCAGGGCATGGCACCCAGTAGCTGTGCTCCCCATGAAGCAGGGCCTAGGCACCCAGTAGCTGTACTCCCCATGAAGTAGGGCATAGGTACCCAGTAGCTGGGCTCCCCATGAAGCAGCGCATAAGCACCTTATAATTAAGATATTTCAGTTGATGTGCTGCCTTCTATAAACTTTACCATCTCAACAACTATGGGAATAGAGGCGGGCTCATTAACAAACCACGTGCATTGTGAGCTCTAACATAGTTCATGTAGTTACCATGTTGCACTTTTGTGACAGTGTGGTGTTGTCGGGGGAAATGTACGTGCGTGCAGGTATTTCCATAGACAAAATGGCCGACTGAAGGACAATCGATTGTGTTTTTGTATCCAAGGGAGGAGTCTCTGCTGGTGTGGGTGAAGTCAATAGGATGGGAGAAGTCTCTGCTGGTGCGGGTGAAGTCAATAGGATGGGAGAAGTCTCTTCAATAGGATGGGAGAAGTCTCTGCTGGTGTGAGTGAAGTCAATAGGATGGGAGAAGTCTCTGCTGGTGTGAGTGAAGTCAATAGGATGGGAGAAGTCTCTGCTGGTGTGGGTGAAGTCAATAGGATGGGAGAAGTCTCTGCTGGTGTGAGTGAAGTCAATAGGATGGGAGAAGTCTCTGCTGGTGTGAGTGAAGTCAATAGGATGGGAGAAGTCTCTGCTGGTGTGGGTGAAGTCAATAGGATGGGAGAAGTCTCTGCTGGTGTGAGTGAAGTCAATAGGATGGGAGGAGTCTCTGCTGGTGTGAGTGAAGTCAATAGGATGGGAGAAGTCTCTGCTGGTGTGGGTGAAGTCAATAGGATGGGAGAAGTCTCTGCTGGTGTGAGTGAAGTCAATAGGATGGGAGAAGTCTCTGCTGGTGTGAGTGAAGTCAATAGGATGGGAGAAGTCTCTGCTGGTGTGGGTGAAGTCAATAGGATGGGAGAAGTCTCTGCTGGTGTGGGTGAAGTCAATAGGATGGGAGAAGTCTCTGCTGGTGTGAGTGAAGTCAATAGGATGGGAGAAGTCTCTGCTGGTGTGGGTGAAGTCAATAGGATGGGAGAAGTCTCTGCTGGTGTGGGTGAAGTCAATAGGATGGGAGAAGTCTCTGCTGGTGTGGGTGAAGTCAATAGGATGGGAGAAGTCTCTGCTGGTGTCTGTGAAGTCAATAGGATGGGAGAAGTCTCTGCTGGTGTGAGTGAAGTCAATAGGATGGGAGAAGTCTCTGCTGGTGTGAGTGAAGTCAATAGGATGGGAGAAGTCTCTGCTGGTGTGAGTGAAGTCAATAGGATGGGAGAAGTCTCTGCTGGTGTGGGTGAAGTCAATAGGATGGGAGAAGTCTCTGCTGGTGTGGGTGAAGTCAATAGGATGGGAGAAGTCTCTGCTGGTGTGGGTGAAGTCAATAGGATGGGAGAAGTCTCTGCTGGTGTCTGTGAAGTCAATAGGATGGGAGAAGTCTCTGCTGGTGTGAGTGAAGTCAATAGGATGGGAGAAGTCTCTGCTGGTGTGAGTGAAGTCAATAGGATGGGAGAAGTCTCTGCTGGTGTGGGTGAAGTCAATAGGATGGGAGAAGTCTCTGCTGGTGTGAGTGAAGTCAATAGGATGGGAGAAGTCTCTGCTGGTGTGGGTGAAGTCAATAGGATGGGAGAAGTCTCTGCTGGTGTGAGTGAAGTCAATAGGATGGGAGAAGTCTCTGCTGGTGTGAGTGAAGTCAATAGGATGGGAGAAGTCTCTGCTGGTGTGGGTGAAGTCAATAGGATGGGAGAAGTCTCTGCTGGTGTGAGTGAAGTCAATAGGATGGGAGAAGTCTCTGCTGGTGTGGGTGAAGTCAATAGGATGGGAGAAGTCTCTGCTGGTGTGAGTGAAGTCAATAGGATGGGAGAAGTCTCTGCTGGTGTGAGTGAAGTCAATAGGATGGGAGAAGTCTCTGCTGGTGTGGGTGAAGTCAATAGGATGGGAGAAGTCTCTGCTGGTGTGAGTGAAGTCAATAGGATGGGAGAAGTCTCTGCTGGTGTGGGTGAAGTCAATAGGATGGGAGAAGTCTCTGCTGGTGTGAGTGAAGTCAATAGGATGGGAGAAGTCTCTGCTGGTGTGGGTGAAGTCAATAGGATGGGAGAAGTCTCTGCTGGTGTGGGTGAAGTCAATAGGATGGGAGAAGTCTCTGCTGGTGTGAGTGAAGTCAATAGGATGGGAGAAGTCTCTGCTGGTGTGAGTGAAGTCAATAGGATGGGAGAAGTCTCTGCTGGTGTGAGAGAAGTCAATAGGATGGGAGAAGTCTCTGCTGGTGTGAGTGAAGTCAATAGGATGGGAGAAGTCTCTGCTGGTGTGAGTGAAGTCAATAGGATGGGAGAAGTCTCTGCTAGTGTGAGTGAAGTCAATAGGATGGGAGAAGTCTCTGCTGGTGTGGGTGAAGTCAATAGGATGGGAGAAGTCTCTGCTGGTGTGAGTGAAGTCAATAGGATGGGAGAAGTCTGTGCTGGTGTGAGTGAAGTCAATAGGATGGGAGAAGTCTCTGCTGGTGTGAGTGAAGTCAATAGGATGGGAGAAGTCTCTGCTGGTGTGAGTGAAGTCAATAGGATGGGAGAAGTCTCTGCTGGTGTGAGTGAAGTCAATAGGATGGGAGAAGTCTCTGCTGGTGTGAGTGAAGTCAATAGGATGGGAGAAGTCTCTGCTGGTGTGAGTGAAGTCAATAGGATGGGAGAAGTCTCTGCTGGTGTGGGTGAAGTCAATAGGATGGGAGAAGTCTCTGCTGGTGTGGGTGAAGTCAATAGGATGGGAGGAGTCTCTGCTGGTGTGAGTGAAGTCAATAGGATGGGAGAAGTCTCTGCTGGTGTGGGTGAAGTCAATAGGATGGGAGAAGTCTCTGCTGGTGTGGGTGAAGTCAATAGGATGGGAGAAGTCTCTGCTGGTGTGAGTGAAGTCAATAGGATGGGAGAAGTCTCTGCTGGTGTGAGCGAAGTCAATAGGATGGGAGAAGTCTCTGCTGGTGTGGGTGAAGTCAATAGGATGGGAGAAGTCTCTGCTGGTGTGAGTGAAGTCAATAGGATGGGAGAAGTCTCTGCTGGTGTGAGTGAAGTCAATAGGATGGGAGAAGTCTCTGCTGGTGTGGGCGAAGTCAATAGGATGGGAGAAGTCTCTGCTGGTGTGAGTGAAGTCAATAGGATGGGAGAAGTCTCTGCTGGTGTGAGTGAAGTCAATAGGATGGGAGAAGTCTCTGCTGGTGTGAGTGAAGTCAATAGGATGGGAGGAGTCTCTGCTGGTGTGAGTGAAGTCAATAGGATGGGAGAAGTCTCTGCTGGTGTGAGTGAAGTCAATAGGATGGGAGAAGTCTCTGCTGGTGTGGGTGAAGTCAATAGGATGGGAGGAGTCTCTGCTGGTGTGAGTGAAGTCAATAGGATGGGAGAAGTCTCTGCTGGTGTGGGTGAAGTCAATAGGATGGGAGAAGTCTCTGCTGGTGTGAGTGAAGTCAATAGGATGGGAGAAGTCTCTGCTGGTGTGGGTGAAGTCAATAGGATGGGAGAAGTCTCTGCTGGTGTGAGTGAAGTCAATAGGATGGGAGAAGTCTCTGCTGGTGTGGGTGAAGTCAATAGGATGGGAGAAGTCTCTGCTGGTGTGAGTGAAGTCAATAGGATGGGAGAAGTCTCTGCTGGTGTGGGTGAAGTCAATAGGATGGGAGAAGTCTCTGCTGGTGTGGGTGAAGTCAATAGGATGGGAGAAGTCTCTGCTGGTGTGAGTGAAGTCAATAGGATGGGAGAAGTCTCTGCTGGTGTGGGTGAAGTCAATAGGATGGGAGAAGTCTCTGCTGGTGTGAGTGAAGTCAATAGGATGGGAGAAGTCTCTGCTGGTGTGGGTGAAGTCAATAGGATGGGAGAAGTCTCTGCTGGTGTGGGTGAAGTCAATAGGATGGGAGAAGTCTCTGCTGGTGTGAGTGAAGTCAATAGGATGGGAGAAGTCTCTGCTGGTGTGGGTGAAGTCAATAGGATGGGAGAAGTCTCTGCTGATGTGAGTGAAGTCAATAGGATGGGAGAAGTCTCTGCTGGTGTGAGTGAAGTCAATAGGATGGGAGAAGTCTCTGCTGGTGTGGGTGAAGTCAATAGGATGGGAGAAGTCTCTGCTGGTGTGAGTGAAGTCAATAGGATGGGAGAAGTCTCTGCTGGTGTGGGTGAAGTCAATAGGATGGGAGAAGTCTCTGCTGGTGTGAGTGAAGTCAATAGGATGGGAGAAGTCTCTGCTGGTGTGGGTGAAGTCAATAGGATGGGAGAAGTCTCTGCTGGTGTGAGTGAAGTCAATAGGATGGGAGAAGTCTCTGCTGGTGTGGGTGAAGTCAATAGGATGGGAGAAGTCTCTGCTGGTGTGAGTGAAGTCAATAGGATGGGAGAAGTCTCTGCTGGTGTGGGTGAAGTCAATAGGATGGGAGAAGTCTCTGCTGGTGTGAGTGAAGTCAATAGGATGGGAGAAGTCTCTGCTGGTGTGGGTGAAGTCAATAGGATGGGAGGAGTCTCTGCTGGTGTGAGGGAAGTCAATAGGATGGGAGAAGTCTCTGCTGGTGTGAGTGAAGTCAATAGGATGGGAGGAGTCTCTGCTGGTGTGAATGAAGTCAATAGGATGGGAGGAGTCTCTGCTGGTGTGAGGGAAGTCAATAGGATGGGAGAAGTCTCTGCTGGTGTGAGTGAAGTCGATGGGATGGGAAGGAGTCTGCTGGGTCATCATGGTGGTAGGAAGAGTCCTCTGCCCGTGGGTGGGGACTGCTTGTGTGATCTCTAACCATAACTTAAGCAGTCTTGAAGAGAACACTTCTTTTGTTCCAGATGGCCTAGTGCTATGCATAATGACGAGAGAAAAGATGAGTCCTGTGCAGTACTGCCATGATTATGCTGGGTCATTCGTGGACATTTAAAGATGTTGCTCACTTACCCTTTACTCTGAACATCCTTGGATTATCTGGGGAGTCCCAAGACTAGTCACCACTGCTACTAAAGTTGCCCTACACCACTGTTACTAAGGTTACCCTACACCACTGCTACTAAGGTTACCCTACACCACTGCTACTAAGGTTACCCTACACCACTGTTACTAAGGTTACCCTACACCACTGCTACTAAGGTTACCCTACACAACTGCTACTAAGGTTACCCTACACCACTGCTACTAAGGTTACCCTACACCACTGCTACTAAGGTTACCCTACACAACTGCTACTACCACCACTGCTACTAAGGTTACCCTACACCACTGCTACTAAGGTTACCCTATACCACCACTGCTACTAAGGTTACCCTACACCACTGCTACTAAGGTTACCCTACACAACTGCTACTACCACCACTGCTACTAAGGTTACCCTACACCACTGCTACTAAGGTTACCCTATACCACCACTGCTACTAAGGTTACCCTACACCACTGCTACTAAGGTTACCCTACACCACTGCTACTAAGGTTACCCTACACCACTGCTACTAAGGTTGCCCTACACCACTGCTACTAAGGTTACCCTACACCACTGCTACTAAGGTTACCCTACACCACTGCTACTAAGGTTACCCTACACCACTGCTACTAAGGTTACCCTACACCACTGCTACTAAGGTTACCCTACACCACTGCTACTAAGGTTACCCTACACCACTGCTACTAAGGTTACCCTACACCACTGCTACTAAGGTTACCCTACACCACTGCTACTAAGGTTACCCTACACCACTGCTACTAAGGTTACCCTACACCACTGCTACTAAGGTTACCCTACACCACTGCTACTAAGGTTACCCTAAACCACTGCTACTAAGGTTACCCTACACCACTGCTACTAAGGTTACCCTACACCACTGCTACTAAGGTTGCCCTACACCACTGCTACTAAGGTTACCCTAGACCACTGCTACTAAGGTTACCCTACACCACTGCTACTAAGGTTGCCCTACACCACTGCTACTAAGGTTACCCTACACCACTGCTACTAAGGTTACCCTACACCACTGCTACTACCACCACTGCTACTAAGGTTACCCTACACCACTGCTACTAAGGTTACCCTATACCACCACTGCTACTAAGGTTACCCTACACCACTGCTACTAAGGTTACCCTACACCACTGCTACTAAGGTTACCCTACACCACTGCTACTAAGGTTGCCCTACACCACTGCTACTAAGGTTACCCTACACCACTGCTACTAAGGTTACCCTACACCACTGCTACTAAGGTTACCCTACACCACTGCTACTAAGGTTACCCTACACCACTGCTACTAAGGTTACCCTACACCACTGCTACTAAGGTTACCCTACACCACTGCTACTAAGGTTACCCTACACCACTGCTACTAAGGTTACCCTACACCACTGCTACTAAGGTTACCCTACACCACTGCTACTAAGGTTACCCTACACCACTGCTACTAAGGTTACCCTACACCACTGCTACTAAGGTTACCCTACACCACTGCTACTAAGGTTACCCTACACCACTGCTACTAAGGTTACCCTACACCACTGCTACTAAGGTTACCCTACACCACTGCTACTAAGGTTACCCTACACCACTGCTACTAAGGTTACCCTACACCACTGCTACTAAGGTTACCCTACACCACTGCTACTAAGGTTACCCTACACCACTGCTACTAAGGTTACCCTACACCACTGCTACTAAAGTTGCCCTACTCTAATAGACATGTGTATTGATAATCAGGAGCAGCCATGGCAGTACTAGTCACATTTGAGAAAGTTCTGAATAAATAACTAAGTTTATATGTTCATCTAATGTCCACCGAGGGTCACAAATTCCTTTCCTTTCTTTATGTTCTTCATCAGCTCAGGAAGCACCTGCAAAACAGCGGGGGGAGGAGGAGGGATCACGGACCCAAACAGAAACAAGACCTGAAAGATTACCTCTTTTAGTTTCTTTTTTTCGAAGTCCGACAGTTCTCCCATGCCCAGGTTCTCTGCTAGTCCTTCCTTGCTGAGACGTACAGGTGTGGCGAAGTAGGCAGCCTCAGTGACATCAGACTTGACAAAGGCACACTCCACCACGTCTGCCTGGCCAGCCATGGCTTCCAACAACTACATGATGAAACAGTCGCACAATAAATTTATACCATTTGTTGCATGTCATCTGCTCTTGCTCGAGCAGTGATTTGGCAATGTCCTTGAAAATCAAAAGCATACTCACAAACAGACAAAATATTGCAGTTTTGAGGATTAGCCGATCCTCTTCTCCATCCACTTAATTAAGCTCGAGACAACCATAAAAATAACATTTTTTGTGGCTACGACTTTGGGGGTGCAGTATGAACCACTCAAAAGATGATCTCTTTGTGTGCTCTCTTTTGATACTACTAAAGAATGTTGCATAGTAATAACCATGCCCAAGTTACCTGCAGCCAAAGTGGGAGTGTCTGAGCTGGTTGCAGGTGTGGCTCCTGACTGGTGTGCTAGACAGCTGTGATTATTCGTGTGGCCATCTTTTGCAATGAGTATTTTCATTAGGCGCTAATGAGTGACTAGGTTAGTTTTAAGCATGACCACTCAGTGGTTGCCGTGGAAGAACATTATTGCTAGTACTTAGTACTTGGTGAAACTAGTACTTGGTGGAACTAATGAAATTCTGTTACAATAAGAAAGAAGTTCACTTCTTCTCAATTTCCACCCACAAAGCAAACCTGCCAATGTCAAACTTAGTCTGCTGGTGAGAGTGTCAAACTTAGTCTGCTAGCTGTAGCTGGTGAGAGTGTCAAACTTAGTCTGCTAGTTGTAGCTGGTGAGAGTGTCAAACTTAGTCTGCTAGCTGTAGCTGGTGAGAGTGTCAAACTTAGTCTGCACTAGCTGTAGCTGGTGAGAGTGTCAAACTTAGTCTGCTAGCTGTAGCTGGTGAGAGTGTCAAACTTAGTCTGCTAGCTGTAGCTGGTGAGAGTGTCAAACTTAGTCTGCTAGCTGTAGCTGGTGAGAGTGTCAAACTTAGTCTGCTAGTTGTAGCTGGTGAGAGTGTCAAACTTAGTCTGCTAGTGAGAGTGTCAAACTTAGTCTGCTAGCTGTAGCTGGTGAGAGTGTCAAACTTAGTCTGCTAGCTGTAGCTGGTGAGAGTGTCAAACTTAGTCTGCTAGCTGTAGCTGGTGAGAGTGTCAAACTTAGTCTGCTAGTTGTAGCTGGTGAGAGTGTCAAACTTAGTCTGCTAGCTGTAGCTGGTGAGAGTGCAAACTTGGTCTGCTAGCTGTAGCTGGTGAGAGTGTCAAACTTAGTCTGCTAGCTGTAGCTGGTGAGAGTGTCAAACTTAGTCTGCTAGCTGTAGCTGGTGAGAGTGTCAAACTTAGTCTGCTAGTTGTAGCTGGTGAGAGTGTCAAACTTAGTCTGCTAGCTGTAGCTGGTGAGAGTGTCAAACTTAGTCTGCTAGTTGTAGCTGGTGAGAGTGTCAAACTTAGTCTGCTAGCTGTAGCTGGTGAGAGTGTCAAACTTAGTCTGCTAGCTGTAGCTGGTGAGAGTGTCAAACTTAGTCTGCTAGCTGTAGCTGGTGAGAGTGTCAAACTTAGTCTGCTAGTTGTAGCTGGTGAGAGTGTCAAACTTAGTCTGCTAGCTGTAGCTGGTGAGAGTGTCAAACTTAGTCTGCTAGCTGTAGCTGGTGAGAGTGTCAAACTTAGTCTGCTAGCTGTAGCTGGTGAGAGTGTCAAACTTGGTCTGCTAGCTGTAGCTGGTGAGAGTGTCAAACTTAGTCTGCTAGCTGTAGCTGGTGAGAGTGTCAAACTTAGTCTGCCAGCTGTAGCTGGTGAGAGTGTCAAACTTAGTCTGCTAGTTGTAGCTGGTGAGAGTGTCAAACTTAGTCTGCTAGCTGTAGCTGGTGAGTGTCAAACTTAGTCTGCTAGCTGTAGCTAGTGAGAGTGTCAAACTTAGTCTGCTAGCTGTAGCTGGTGAGAGTGTCAAACTTAGTCTGCTGGTGAGAGTGTCAAACTTAGCCTGCTAGCTGTAGCTGGTGAGAGTGTCAAACTTAGCCTGCTAGTTGTAGCTGGTGAGAGTGTCAAACTTAGTCTGCTAGCTGTAGCTGGTGAGAGTGTCAAACTTAGTCTGCTAGCTGTAGCTGGTGAGAGTGTCAAACTTAGTCTGCTAGCTGTAGCTGGTGAGAGTGTCAAACTTAGTCTGCTAGCTGTAGCTGGTGAGAGTGTCAAACTTAGTCTGCTAGTTGTAGCTGGTGAGAGTGTCAAACTTAGTCTGCCAGCTGTAGCTGGTGAGAGTGTCAAACTTAGTCTGCTAGTTGTAGCTGGTGAGAGTGTCAAACTTAGTCTGCTAGCTGTAGCTGGTGAGAGTGTCAAACTTAGTCTGCTAGCTGTAGCTGGTGAGAGTGTCAAACTTAGTCTGCTAGCTGTAGCTGGTGAGAGTGTCAAACTTGGTCTGCTAGCTGTAGCTGGTGAGAGTGTCAAACTTAGTCTGCTAGCTGTAGCTGGTGAGAGTGTCAAACTTAGTCTGCCAGCTGTAGCTGGTGAGAGTGTCAAACTTAGTCTGCTAGTTGTAGCTGGTGAGAGTGTCAAACTTAGTCTGCTAGCTGTAGCTGGTGAGAGTGTCAAACTTAGTCTGCTAGCTGTAGCTAGTGAGAGTGTCAAACTTAGTCTGCTAGCTGTAGCTGGTGAGAGTGTCAAACTTAGTCTGCTGGTGAGAGTGTCAAACTTAGCCTGCTAGCTGTAGCTGGTGAGAGTGTCAAACTTAGCCTGCTAGTTGTAGCTGGTGAGAGTGTCAAACTTAGTCTGCTAGCTGTAGCTGGTGAGAGTGTCAAACTTAGTCTGCTAGCTGTAGCTGGTGAGAGTGTCAAACTTAGTCTGCTAGCTGTAGCTGGTGAGAGTGTCAAACTTAGTCTGCTAGCTGTAGCTGGTGAGAGTGTCAAACTTAGTCTGCTAGTTGTAGCTGGTGAGAGTGTCAAACTTAGTCTGCTAGCTGTAGCTGGTGAGAGTGTCAAACTTAGTCTGCTAGCTGTAGCTGGTGAGAGTGTCAAACTTAGTCTGCTAGCTGTAGCTGGTGAGAGTGTCAAACTTAGTCTGCTAGCTGTAGCTGGTGAGAGTGTCAAACTTAGTCTGCTAGCTGTAGCTGGTGAGAGTGTCAAACTTAGTCTGCTAGCTGTAGCTGGTGAGAGTGTCAAACTTAGTCTGCTAGCTGTAGCTGTTGAGAGTGTCAAACTTAGTCTGCTAGCTGTAGCTGGTGAGAGTGTCAAACTTAGTCTGCTAGCTGTAGCTGGTGAGAGTGTCAAACTTAGTCTGCTAGCTGTAGCTAGTGAGAGTGTCAAACTTAGTCTGCTAGTTGTAGCTGGTGAGAGTGTCAAACTTAGTCTGCTAGTTGTAGCTGGTGAGAGTGTCAAACTTAGTCTGCTAGCTGTAGCTGGTGAGAGTGTCAAACTTAGTCTGCTAGTTGTAGCTGGTGAGAGTGTCAAACTTAGTCTGCTAGTTGTAGCTGGTGAGAGTGTCAAACTTAGTCTGCTAGTGAGAGTGTCAAACTTAGTCTGCTAGTTGTAGCTGGTGAGTGTCAAACTTAGTCTGCTAGCTGTAGCTGGTGAGAGTGTCAAACTTAGTCTGCTAGCTGTAGCTGGTGAGAGTGTCAAACTTAGTCTGCTAGCTGTAGCTGGTGAGAGTGTCAAACTTAGTCTGCTAGCTGTAGCTGGTGAGAGTGTCAAACTTAGTCTGCTAGTTGTAGCTGGTGAGAGTGTCAAACTTAGTCTGCTAGCTGTAGCTGGTGAGAGTGTCAAACTTAGTCTGCTAGCTGTAGCTGGTGAGAGTGTCAAACTTAGTCTGCTAGCTGTAGCTGGTGAGAGTGTCAAACTTAGTCTGCTAGCTGTAGCTGGTGAGAGTGTCAAACTTAGTCTGCTAGCTGTAGCTGGTGAGAGTGTCAAACTTAGTCTGCTAGCTGTAGCTGTTGAGAGTGTCAAACTTAGTCTGCTAGCTGTAGCTGGTGAGAGTGTCAAACTTAGTCTGCTAGCTGTAGCTGGTGAGAGTGTCAAACTTAGTCTGCTAGCTGTAGCTAGTGAGAGTGTCAAACTTAGTCTGCTAGTTGTAGCTGGTGAGAGTGTCAAACTTAGTCTGCTAGTTGTAGCTGGTGAGAGTGTCAAACTTAGTCTGCTAGCTGTAGCTGGTGAGAGTGTCAAACTTAGTCTGCTAGCTGTAGCTGGTGAGAGTGTCAAACTTAGTCTGCTAGCTGTAGCTGGTGAGAGTGTCAAACTTAGTCTGCTAGCTGTAGCTGGTGAGAGTGTCAAACTTAGTCTGCTAGCTGTAGCTGGTGAGAGTGTCAAACTTAGTCTGCTAGTTGTAGCTGGTGAGAGTGTCAAACTTAGTCTGCTAGCTGTAGCTGGTGAGAGTGTCAAACTTAGTCTGCTAGCTGTAGCTGGTGAGAGTGTCAAACTTAGTCTGCTAGCTGTAGCTGGTGAGAGTGTCAAACTTAGTCTGCTAGTTGTAGCTGGTGAGAGTGTCAAACTTAGTCTGCTAGCTGTAGCTGGTGAGAGTGTCAAACTTAGTCTGCAAGCTGTAGCTGGTGAGAGTGTCAAACTTAGTCTGCTAGCTGTAGCTGGTGAGAGTGTCAAACTTAGTCTGCTAGCTGTAGCTGGTGAGAGTGCCAAACTTAGTCTGCTAGCTGTAGCTGGTGAGAGTGTCAAACTTAGTCTGCTAGCTGTAGCTGGTGAGAGTGTCAAACTTAGTCTGCTAGCTGTAGCTGGTGAGAGTGTCAAACTTAGTCTGCTAGCTGTAGCTGGTGAGAGTGTCAAACTTAGTCTGCTAGCTGTAGCTGGTGAGAGTGTCAAACTTAGTCTGCTAGTTGTAGCTGGTGAGAATGTCAAACTTAGTCTGCTAGTGAGAGTGTCAAACTTAGTCTGCTAGCTGTAGCTGGTGAGAGTGTCAAACTAAGTCTGCTAGCTGTAGCTGGTGAGAGTGTCAAACTTAGTCTGCTAGCTGTAGCTGGTGAGAGTGTCAAACTTAGTCTGCTAGTTGTAGCTGGTGAGAGTGTCAAACTTAGTCTGCTAGCTGTAGCTGGTGAGAGTGTCAAACTTAGTCTGCAAGCTGTAGCTGGTGAGAGTGTCAAACTTAGCCTGCTAGCTGTAGCTGGTGAGAGTGTCAAACTTAGTCTGCTAGCTGTAGCTAGTGAGAGTGTCAAACTTAGCCTGCTAGCTGTAGCTGGTGAGAGTGTCAAACTTAGTCTGCTAGCTGTAGCTGGTGAGAGTGTCAAACTTAGTCTGCTAGCTATAGCTGGTGAGAGTGTCAAACTTAGTCTGCTAGCTGTAGCTGGTGAGAGTGTCAAACTTAGTCTGCTAGCTGTAGCTGGTGAGAGTGTCAAACTTAGTCTGCTAGCTGTAGCTGGTGAGAGTGTCAAACTTAGTCTGCTAGCTGTAGCTGGTGAGAGTGTCAAACTTAGTCTGCTAGTTGTAGCTGGTGAGAGTGTCAAACTTAGTCTGCTAGTTGTAGCTGGTGAGAGTGTCAAACTTAGTCTGCTAGTTGTAGCTGGTGAGAGTGTCAAACTTAGTCTGCTAGCTGTAGCTGGTGAGAGTGTCAAACTTAGTCTGCTAGCTGTAGCTGGTGAGAGTGTCAAACTTAGCTGTAGCTGGTGAGAGTGTCAAACTTAGTCTTCTAGCTGTAGCTGGTAAGAGTGTCAAACTTAGTCTGCTAGTGAGAGTGTCAAACTTAGTCTGCTAGCTGTAGCTGGTGAGAGTGCCTGCTTCTTTCTGCGGATTCTTCCACAGAGCGATTAGCTGCATGTAGAGCAGAAGCTGCAACCCCAAGAACATCTCCGCTGACTCTCTCAGTTTCGCTTCCTAAAGCACTAAAGAACAGGCATAGCGACTTTCTCCTCTAGCTGCGGATGACCGAGTCATAACCATGTACGCAATTATTGATGATGTAATTAACGAAGATGATTAAAATACAACTCGGAAATCGCCGGGTAGAAATGAGTTCATCACTATAAATGAAGATAGCCATTGAGTCAAAAAGACTTGGAAGAGGTTATCGATGTCTGGAACAAAAAGCCACGACAAAAACTAGTAATCTAAACTCGTATACTCTTTATTGTCCACATAATGCTTTTTAAAACATTAATCCCCAAAGGAAAGGGGGAACTCCAAGAGGGGGCAAATACCCCCCCCCCCCCCCCCTTAAAAAATAAAAATTATATATATATATATATTTTTTTTAAACCCTGCTAGGAACATCCTAGGTTAGTCCAAGTATCCCAGAATACAAGCACCCTGGGATTCATGCTGCATAATCAGTTACCCTGGGAACACCCTGGGGTAGTCCCCAGTATCCTGAGGCCCCTGGGATGTCCTAGGAAAGGCAGTAGCAGTATACTGGACATCACTCAAAAAGTGACCATGAGAATCCAGCCACTTGTACCAGATGTACAATAACTGTTTGAATGATGCCACCTCTATCTCACTGACTTACACGTGAGGTAAACCTTGCTCCAGCATAAGCCATAGACAGAGTGGCAGAACCCTGAAATTAGAACAGTATTATTAGAACAACATTCACATGACCCTCGTTCATTGCATACAGCTCCTGCTTTAGCATTGACCACTTCCGTGCCAGCGTTCTGGATCCTGTCAGTCATTTTCTCCAGCTCCTCTATGCTGAATGTCACTTCAGGAGAATTCTGAATGGAGTGACAGGGCAAAGTAGAAAGTAAGAATTGTCTTCACCGTTTTGACGCATCTGGCACCTCTTTGTGTGCACTCTGACTGACCTGTGAGAGCAAAGGCAAGATCGTGACTCCGGAGTGGCCGCCAATCACAGGACACTTGGTCTTGGTCACGTCCAAGCCCTTGGCTTCTGCAACAAACGTGTTTGTTCTTACTACATCCAGTGCCGTCACACCAAAGATCCTTCGTGTACACAATAACAATAACAACAACAACAATAACAGCATATTATTACTACCGGTTGGGCTGGTAGCATCCTGCCTTCTTGAAGACTTCACTAGCAATTGGGACGGTCGAGTTGACAGGATTGGTGATGATACAGATCATGGCTGAAGGACAGTTCCTGTGGGGAGACGAGGAAGAGCCGATCTCCAAATGTCATTTACTTAGCAATTTCTATACATCCAAACCAGCAAGCCACACACATAATTACATGTAAGAGCGGATGGCATCAGCTGCCATATACTCACGCTGTGCATGCCTGGACCAGGTCCCGCACGATGGAGGCATTGGTGTTGAAGAGGTCGTCACGAGTCATGCCTGCAACATTTATCACCGAGTGTCACAATCATATACTGTTACTTCCTCTTGGATACAATTATTATTCCCACCCAATCCCACCCAATCTCATCGTACTACATGTAGCAGCCTAGTTACCAACTGCAGACAATCTGTTGCAGCGTTTGTAGTGATGTCATGAACAAGAATGAGGATAAAAGATTAATAAGTGTCTTTAACTTGCCTCTGCACCAGAAGGATTACATAAGGGTAGTTAAGGTGTGGCACAGTCGACTGTGTCTGTGTCAGAATTATGCTGGGTGAAGGAAGGTTTTGCTGAGGTTGTCAAGGAGGAACGATTGACGGCTTATTTTGCGTGCAATTTAGATTGCCACGATTGCCTACTATTTCTCAAAATACGTGGGGAAATAGTCTACGCTGTAGTTACATATTGCCTGGGAGGAGGACATTCTAGTGCAATGCCTGAGAGGAGGACACTCCAGTGCAATGCCTGAGAGGAGGACACTCCAGTGCAATGCCTGAGAGGAGGACACTCCAGTGCAATGCCTGAGAGGAGGACACTCCAGTGCAATGCATGAGAGGAGGGCACTCCAGTGCAATGCCTGAGAGGAGGACACTCCAGTGCAATGCCTGAGAGGAGGACACTCCAGTGCAATGCCTGAGAGGAGGACACTCCAGTGCAATGCCTGAGAGGAGGACACTCCAGTGCAATGCCTGAGAGGAGGACACTCCAGTGCAATGCCTGAGAGGAGGACACTCCAGTGCAATGCCTGAGAGGAGGACACTCCAGTGCAATGCCTGAGAGGAGCACACTCCAGTGCAATGCCTGAGAGGAGGACACTCCAGTGCAATGCCTGAGAGGAGGACACTCCAGTGCAATGCCTGAGAGGAGGACACTCCAGTGCAATGCCTGAGAGGAGGACACTCCAGTGCAATGCCTGAGAGGAGGACACTCCAGTGCAATGCCTGAGAGGAGGACACTCCAGTGCAATGCCTGAGAGGAGGACACTCCAGTGCAATGCCTGAGAGGAGGACACTCCAGTGCAATGCCTGAGAGGAGCACACTCCAGTGCAATGCATGAGAGGAGCACACTCCAGTGCAATGCCTGAGAGGAGCACACTCCAGTGCAATGCATGAGAGGAGCACACTCCAGTGCAATGCCTGAGAGGAGGGCACTCCAGTGCAATGCATGAGAGGAGGGCACTCCAGTGCAATGCCTGAGAGGAGCACACTCCAGTGCAATGCCTGAGAGGAGGACACTCCAGTGCAATGCCTGAGAGGAGGACACTCCAGTGCAATGCCTGAGAGGAGCACACTCCAGTGCAATGCCTGAGAGGAGGTCACTCCAGTGCAATGCCTGAGAGGAGCACACTCCAGTGCAATGCCTGAGAGGAGCACACTCCAGTGCAATGCCTGAGAGGAGCACACTCCAGTGCAATGCCTGAGAGGAGGGCACTCCAGTGCAATGCCTGAGAGGAGGACACTCCAGTGCAATGCCTGAGAGGAGCACACTCCAATGCAATGCCTGAGAGGAGCACACTCCAGTGCAATGCCTGAGAGGAGCACACTCCAGTGCAAT
The DNA here is from genome assembly GCA_028752905.1 of Cladorhizidae sp. MBARI D1340-BT2. Classification (NCBI taxonomy): domain Eukaryota; kingdom Metazoa; phylum Porifera; class Demospongiae; order Poecilosclerida; family Cladorhizidae; species Cladorhizidae sp. MBARI D1340-BT2. Next base: position 44,204,931 of record JAQNBH010000009.1, on the reverse strand, counting down.
GCCTGAGAGGAGCACACTCCAGTGCAATGCCTGAGAGGAGCACACTCCAATGCAATGCCTGAGAGGAGCACACTCCAGTGCAATGCATGAGAGGAGCACACTCCAGTGCAATGCCTGAGAGGAGCACACTCCAATGCAATGCCTGAGAGGAGCACACTCCAGTGCAATGCCTGAGAGGAGCACACTCCAGTGCAATGCCTGAGAGGAGGACACTCCAGTGCAATGCCTGAGAGGAGCACACTCCAGTGCAATGCCTGAGAGGAGGACACTCCAGTGCAATGCCTGAGAGGAGGACACTCCAGTGCAATGCCTGAGAGGAGGGCACTCCAGTGCAATGCCTGAGAGGAGGACACTCCAGTGCAATGCCTGAGAGGAGGGCACTCCAGTGCAATGCCTGAGAGGAGGATACTCCAGTGCAATGCCTGAGAGGAGGGCACTCCAGTGCAATGCATGAGAGGAGCACACTCCAGTGCAATGCCTGAGAGGAGGACACTCCAGTGCAATGCCTGAGAGGAGTACACTCCAGTGCAATGCCTGAGAGGAGTACACTCCAGTGCAATGCCTGAGAGGAGAACACTCCAGTGCAATGCCTGAGAGGAGGACACTCCAGTGCAATGCCTGAGAGGAGGACACTCCAGTGCAATGCCTGAGAGGAGGACACTCCAGTGCAATGCCTGAGAGGAGCACACTCCAGTGCAATGTCTGAGAGGAGGACACTCCAGTGCAATGCCTGAGAGGAGGGCACTCCAGTGCAATGCCTGAGAGGAGGACACTCCAGTGCAATGCCTGAGAGGAGGACACTCCAGTGCAATGCCTGAGAGGAGCACACTCCAGTGCAATGCCTGAGAGGAGGACACTCCAGTGCAATGCCTGAGAGGAGGACACTCCAGTGCAATGCCTGAGAGGAGGACACTCCAGTGCAATGCCTGAGAGGAGAACACTCCAGTGCAATGCCTGAGAGGAGAACACTCCAGTGCAATGCCTGAGAGGAGGACACTCCAGTGCAATGCCTGAGAGGAGGACACTCCAGTGCAATGCCTGAGAGGAGCACACTCCAGTGCAATGCCTGAGAGGAGGACACTCCAGTGCAATGCCTGAGAGGAGGACACTCCAGTGCAATGCATGAGAGGAGGACACTCCAGTGCAATGCATGAGAGGGGGACACTCCAGTGCAATGCCTGAGAGGAGGACACTCCAGTGCAATGCCTGAGAGGAGGACACTCCAGTGCAATGCCTGAGAGGAGAACACTCCAGTGCAATGCCTGAGAGGAGGACACTCCAGTGCAATGCCTGGGAGGAGGACACTCCAGTGCAATGCCTGGGAGGAGGACACTCCAGTGCAATGCCTGACTCCAGTGCAATGCCTGAGAGGAGGACACTCCAGTGCAATGCCTGAGAGGAGGGCACTCCAGTGCAATGCATGAGAGGAGCACACTCCAGTGCAATGCCTGAGAGGAGAACACTCCAGTGCAATGCCTGAGAGGAGCACACTCCAGTGCAATGCCTGAGAGGAGCACACTCCAGTGCAATGCCTGAGAGGAGGACACTCCAGTGCAATGCCTGAGAGGAGGACACTCCAGTGCAATGCCTGAGAGGAGCACACTCCAGTGCAATGCCTGAGAGGAGGACACTCCAGTGCAATGCCTGAGAGGAGGACACTCCAGTGCAATGCCTGAGAGGAGGACACTCCAGTGCAATGCCTGAGAGGAGCACACTCCAGTGCAATGCCTGAGAGGAGCACACTCCAGTGCAATGCTTGAGAGGAGAACACTCCAGTGCAATGCCTGAGAGGAGCACACTCCAGTGCAATGCCTGAGAGGAGCACACTCCAGTGCAATGCCTGAGAGGAGCACACTCCAGTGCAATGCCTGAGAGGAGCACACTCCAGTGCAATGCCTTAGAGGAGGACACTCCAGTGCAATGCCTGAGAGGAGGACACTCCAGTGCAATGCATGAGAGGAGCACACTCCAGTGCAATGCCTGAGAGGAGCACACTCCAGTGCAATGCCTGAGAGGAGGACACTCCAGTGCAATGCCTGAGAGGAGGGCACTCCAGTGCAATGCCTGAGAGGAGCACACTCCAGTGCAATGCCTGAGAGGAGGACACTCCAGTGCAATGCCTGAGAGGAGTACACTCCAGTGCAATGCCTGAGAGGAGGACACTCCAGTGCAATGCCTGAGAGGAGGACACTCCAGTGCAATGCCTGAGAGGAGGACACTCCAGTGCAATGCCTGAGAGGAGGACACTCCAGTGCAATGCCTGAGAGAGGAGGACACTCCAGTGCAATGCCTGAGAGGAGGACACTCCAGTGCAATGCCTGAGAGGAGGACACTCCAGTGCAATGCCTGAGAGGAGGACACTCCAGTGCAATGCCTGAGAGGAGGGCACTCCAGTGCAATGCCTGAGAGGAGGACACTCCAGTGCAATGCCTGAGAGGAGCACACTCCAGTGCAATGCCTGAGAGGAGGACACTCCAGTGCAATGCCTGGGAGGAGCACACTCCAGTGCAATGCCTGAGAGGAGGACACTCCAGTGCAATGCCTGAGAGGAGGACACTCCAGTGCAATGCATGAGAGGAGGGCACTCCAGTGCAATGCCTGAGAGGAGGACACTTCAGTGCAATGCCTGAGAGGAGGACACTCCAGTGCAATGCCTGAGAGGAGGACACTCCAGTGCAATGCCTGAGAGGAGGACACTCCAGTGCAATGCCTGAGAGGAGGACACTCCAGTGCAATGCCTGAGAGGAGGACACTCCAGTGCAATGACTGAGAGGAGGACACTCCAGTGCAATGCCTGAGAGGAGAACACTCCAGTGCAATGCCTGAGAGGAGCACACTCCAGTGCAATGCCTGAGAGGAGCACACTCCAGTGCAATGCCTGAGAGGAGGACACTCCAGTGCAATGCCTGAGAGGAGGACACTCCAGTGCAATGCCTGAGAGGAGCACACTCCAGTGCAATGCCTGAGAGGAGCACACTCCAGTGTAATGCCTGAGAGGAGCACACTCCAGTGCAATGCCTGAGAGGAGGACACTCCAGTGCAATGCCTGAGAGGAGCACACTCCAGTGCAATGCCTGAGAGGAGCACACTCCAGTGCAATGCATGAGAGGAGCACACTCCAGTGCAATGCATGAGAGGAGCACACTCCAGTGCAATGCCTGAGAGGAGGACACTCCAGTGCAATGCCTGAGAGGAGGACACTCCAGTGCAATGCCTGAGAGGAGGACACTCCAGTGCAATGCATGAGAGGAGGGCACTCCAGTGCAATGCATGGGAGGAGCACACTCCAGTGCAATGCCTGAGAGGAGAACACTCCAGTGCAATGCCTGAGAGGAGGACACTCCAGTGCAATGCCTGAGAGGAGGACACTCCAGTGCAATGCCTGAGAGGAGGACACTCCAGTGCAATGCCTGAGAGGAGGACACTCCAGTGCAATGCCTGAGAGGAGCACACTCCAGTGCAATGCATGAGAGGAGCACACTCCAGTGCAATGCCTGAGAGGAGGACACTCCAGTGCAATGCCTGAGAGGAGGACACTCCAGTGCAATGCCTGAGAGGAGGACACTCCAGTGCAATGCCTGAGAGGAGGACACTCCAGTGCAATGCCTGAGAGGAGAACACTCCAGTGCAATGCCTGAGAGGAGGACACTCCAGTGCAATGCCTGAGAGGAGCACACTCCAGTGCAATGCCTGAGAGGAGGACACTCCAGTGCAATGCCTGAGAGGAGCACACTCCAGTGCAATGCCTGAGAGGAGGACACTCCAGTGCAATGCCTGAGGAGCACACTCCAGTGCAATGCCTGAGGAGGACACTCCAGTGCAATGCCTGAGAGGAGGGCACTCCAGTGCAATGCCTGAGAGGAGGACACTCCAGTGCAATGCCTGAGAGGAGGACACTCCAGTGCAATGCCTGAGAGGAGGGCACTCCAGTGCAATGCCTGAGAGGAGGACACTCCAGTGCAATGCCTGAGAGGAGCACACTCCAGTGCAATGCCTGAGAGGAGGACACTCCAGTGCAATGCCTGAGAGGAGGACACTCCAGTGCAATGCCTGAGAGGAGGACACTCCAGTGCAATGCCTGAGAGGAGGACACTCCAGTGCAATGCCTGAGAGGAGCACACTCCAGTGCAATGCCTGAGAGGAGCACACTCCAGTGCAATGCCTGAGGAGGACACTCCAGTGCAATGCCTGAGAGGAGGACACTCCAGTGCAATGCCTGAGAGGAGGACACTCCAGTGCAATGCCTGAGAGAAGCACACTCCAGTGCAATGCCTGAGAGGAGGACACTCCAGTGCAATGCCTGAGAGGAGTACACTCCAGTGCAATGCCTGAGAAGAGGACACTCCAGTGCAATGCCTGAGAGGAGGACACTCCAGTGCAATGCCTGAGAGGAGTACACTCCAGTGCAATGCCTGAGAAGAGGACACTCCAGTGCAATGCCTGAGAGGAGCACACTCCAGTGCAATGCCTGAGAGGAGCACACTCCAGTGCAATGCCTGAGAGGAGGACACTCCAGTGCAATGCCTGAGAGGAGGACACTCCAGTGCAATGCCTGAGAGGAGGACACTCCAGTGCAATGCCTGAGAGGAGCACACTCCAGTGCAATGCCTGAGAGGAGCACACTCCAGTGCAATGCCTGAGAGGAGCACACTCCAGTGCAATGCCTGAGAGGAGGACACTCCAGTGCAATGCCTGAGAGGAGGACACTCCAGTGCAATGCCTGAGAGGAGCACTCCCCAGTGCAATGCCTGAGGAGGACACTTCAGTGCAATGCCTGAGAGGAGAACACTCCAGTGCAATGCCTGAGAGGAGCACACTCCAGTGCAATGCCTGAGAGGAGGACACTCCAGTGCAATGCCTGAGAGAGGAGGACACTCCAGTGCAATGCCTGAGAGGAGGACACTCCAGTGCAATGCCTGAGAGGAGGACACTCCAGTGCAATGCCTGAGAGGAGGACACTCCAGTGCAATGCCTGAGAGGAGCACACTCCAGTGCAATGCCTGAGAGGAGGACACTCCAGTGCAATGCCTGAGAGGAGGACACTCCAGTGCAATGCCTGAGAGGAGGGCACTCCAGTGCAATGCCTGAGAGGAGGACACTCCAGTGCAATGCCTGAGAGGAGGACACTCCAGTGCAATGCATGAGAGGAGCACACTCCAGTGCAATGCCTGACTCCAGTGCAATGCCTGAGAGGAGGACACTCCAGTGCAATGCCTGAGAGGAGGACACTCCAGTGCAATGCCTGAGAGGAGGACACTCCAGTGCAATGCCTGAGAGGAGCACACTCCAGTGCAATGCCTGAGAGGAGGACACTCCAGTGCAATGCCTGGGAGGAGCACTTTCCAGTGCAATGCCTGAGAGAAGAACACTCCAGTGCAATGCCTGAGAGGAGGACACTCCAGTGCAATGCCTGAGAGGAGGACACTCCAGTGCAATGCCTGAGAGGAGGACACTCCAGTGCAATGCCTGAGAGGAGCACACTCCAGTGCAATGCCTGAGAGGAGCACACTCCAGTGCAATGCCTGAGAGGAGGACACTCCAGTGCAATGCCTGGGAGGAGCACTTTCCAGTGCAATGCCTGAGAGAAGAACACTCCAGTGCAATGCCTGAGAGGACACTCCAGTGCAATGCCTGAGAGGAGGGCACTCCAGTGCAATGCCTGAGAGGAGGACAGTGCAATGCCTGAGAGGAGGACACTCCAGTGCAATGCCTGAGAGGAGGACATTCCAGTGCAATGCCTGAGAGGAGGGCACTCCAGTGCAATGCCTGAGAGGAGGACACTCCAGTGCAATGCCTGAGAGGAGGACACTCCAGTGCAATGCCTGGGAGGAGCACACTCCAGTGCAATGCCTGAGAGGAGGACACTCCAGTGCAATGCCTGAGAGGAGCACACTCCAGTGCAATGCCTGAGAGGAGCACACTCCAGTGCAATGCCTGAGAGGAGGACACTCCAGTGCAATGCCTGAGAGGAGGACACTCCAGTGCAATGCCTGAGAGGAGGGCACTCCAGTGCAATGCCTGAGAGGAGGACACTCCAGTGCAATGCCTGAGAGGAGGACACTCCAGTGCAATGCCTGAGAGGAGGACACTCCAGTGCAATGCCTGAGAGGAGGACACTCCAGTGCAATGCCTGAGAGGAGGACACTCCAGTGCAATGCCTGAGAGGAGGACATTCCAGTGCAATGCCTGAGAGGAGGACACTCCAGTGCAATGCATGAGAGGAGGGCACTCCAGTGCAATGCCTGAGAGGAGGACACTCCAGTGCAATGCCTGAGAGGAGCACACTCCAGTGCAATGCCTGGGAGGAGGACACTCCAGTGCAATGCCTGAGAGGAGGACACTCCAGTGCAATGCCTGAGAGGAGGACACTCCAGTGCAATGCCTGAGAGGAGGACACTCCAGTGCAATGCCTGAGAGGAGGACACTCCAGTGCAATGCCTGAGAGGAGGACACTCGAGTGCAATGCATGAGAGGAGGGCACTCCAGTGCAATGCCTGAGAGGAGGACACTCCAGTGTAATGCCTGAGAGGAGCACACTCCAGTGCAATGCCTGAGAGGAGCACACTCCAGTGCAATGCCTGAGAGGAGGACACTCCAGTGCAATGCCTGAGAGGAGCACACTCCAGTGCAATGCCTGAGAGGAGGACACTCCAGTGCAATGCATGAGAGGACACTCCAGTGCAATGCCTGAGAGGAGGACACTCCAGTGCAATGCCTGAGAGGACACTCCAGTGCAATGCCTGAGAGGAGGACACTCCAGTGTAATGCATGAGAGGACACTCCAGTGCAATGCCTGAGAGGAGGACACTCCAGTGTAATGCCTGAGAGGAGCACACTCCAGTGCAATGCCTGAGAGGAGCACACTCCAGTGCAATGCCTGAGAGGAGGACACTCCAGTGCAATGCCTGAGAGGAGCACACTCCAGTGCAATGCCTGAGAGGAGGACACTCCAGTGCAATGCCTGAGAGGAGGACACTCCAGTGCAATGCCTGAGAGGAGCACACTCCAGTGCAATGCATGAGAGGAGCACACTTCAGTGCAATGCATGAGAGGACACTCCAGTGCAATGCCTGAGAGGAGCACACTCCAGTGCAATGCCTGAGAGGAGGACACTCCAGTGCAATGCCTGAGAGGAGCACACTCCAGTGCAATGCCTGAGAGGAGCACACTCCAGTGCAATGCCTGAGAGGAGGACACTCCAGTGCAATGCCTGAGAGGAGGACACTCCAGTGCAATGCCTGAGAGGAGCACACTCCAGTGCAATGCATGAGAGGAGCACACTCCAGTGCAATGCCTGAGAGGAGCACACTCCAGTGCAATGCCTGAGAGAGGAGGACACTCCAGTGCAATGCATGAGAGGAGGACACTCCAGTGTCATCAGATTAGGGTAGCAATAGTGTTGCTTCACACTGCCAATTGTTAGTACATACTTGCTGGGTGCAGGAAGTCTATGTAATGACTAGGTGGGTGGGTTACTTGCAGATTTCTAGGTCAACTGAGTGTCCAAATTTTTTGGATTGTTGTGGACATAAAAACCAGGGTCTCAACACCTCTGGGCGGGCACCTCTGTATCCCTGTCCCCTTCATTCCTCCCCATTGCTAATCCTCTTCCATTCGTTCCAGCAAGCACTTCACAAGCCATTTAATTATCAGAATTGCTTTATTGATCATTCCAACCCCTCCACCTTGCTTATTGCTGCGCAGCACTTCCCTCCTTCTAAAAGCTCTCGTGTTCACCTTCTTCTTACTCCAAGCTCACTCACCAGGTTTCCTGGGTACTCCAGCAGGTATGACCACCACATCAGACCCCTGCAGTGCCTCACCCAGCTCATCCTGCCCCGTGTGAGCCGATACTTGTGCCCTGGTCTCAATGTGACTGAGATCAGCTGCCACTCCAGGGGTACCAATGATGTCATACAGAGAGAGCCTAGAGATAAGGGGACTCTGCTTCAACAACAAGGCCAAGGGTTGACCTATACCACCGGAAGCACCCAATACCGCAACCTTGGAGAATAGCTAGGTCGAAAACAAGAGTGAGAAAGTAAAATGTGACGAAGGAAATATCTAGGTTATACCTGCGCAGAAGAGGAGAAGTGCCGTGTAGCACTTGCTAACCGTGCAGCAAACTTAGGCAGCATTGTCGATTCGCTATGAGTACTGGGATGTGTAAATCTTGGACTTCGGACTGACTGTGGATCACACGACTCAACATGACGGACCACCCCCAGTGCTCACTGCCAACGCGGTAAGGATCGCTAAAGTGAATCGCCGCTACTCACTATAATAATTATACTGTTGATTTTTTAAATATAGATTGTTATTAGGTTAGTTACTAAATAGTTCCTGTAATATGTATGTGATGGCTTTAACGGGCTCAGCAATAGCAAGATTTATAGTCCCGTGTAGTTGGGCGATGGTTGGTTTTAGTATGGTAACTTGTCACCACCAAAATTTAACGGATTGGTCTTCGACTCGTGCCTAACCCTGTCCATAATAAAATTTAGTGAAAGTGTTTTTTTTTGTTGGTCTAAACTAATTGAAACCGTGAAAACGCACTCGTAGGCGGATTGCTGAGGTAATTAGTGGACGATGGAATCACATGTGCATCATGTGCACGTTACCCAGACAACAAGAAATGAGTTTGTCCTCCGCTGGCACAGTTCTTTGTCAGCCTACAGAGCTCTACAACATACTTACTAAGGTAATAAATAACCGAAATTCCAAAATTACTTGTACCTTCCTATATTCACAGGAGGCAAAGGAGCCAGCTATTTTGGACCCAACATATTTGGCCCTCTTGGGTAGAACTAACTTTAATTGTTGTTTGCAAATACATATCAGTGGCATCACTTAATTGCAGTACACACAGGGATGTGTTGTATCATTCATCCAAATTATAACGCTATGTTGTTTAGTATTGTAAAAAACAAACCATGCTTTTGTGTTCTATCACAGATGTTCGTGAGTGTTCCAAGTACAATGCAGGTCATGTGATGCTGGCTCGCAGTACAAGTACCTGGTCATCTGGGAATGCCAAAGAACTCCTCTTGCCATATGACTTGCACCTTCCTACCACTTGCCATTGTGTTGTCTATGATAGCAACACTGTCTCCAACATCGAAGCTAGTAAGTAAAATTAGCAAGTGAAGATCCAGACCATGATGGAACACTTTTTGTCAATTTTGTAGCCCCAGCTGTAGAGCTTGCCAAGAAACTTGCCCTGAGAGGAAGCAAAAATCCTGTCATGATTCTCAAAGGTTTGAAAATTATTGGGTGTTAGACATCTTTTTGGACATCTTTAAAAAAATTAATATTGTTCAATTTTTCAATAGGTGGTTACGAAAGGTTTTCTGCCGAGTATCCATTCCTTAGAACTGAAAAAATTACATACTCACCCAGGGTAAATTGTCTATATTGTTACAGCTATTAATCTTGTACTAATACCATAAAACCTGACATAAACGCAATCTAAAATATGAGCACACCTTATTCACATGACACTGTCGAATCTTGCCTCTTTATGTACTGCCTATATACAACCTGTGTATGCACTACTTTTATTTGTTCTTTTCATCCTCCTGAAAAGGGTTGAGTTTTTTTTTGTTTGTTTCTAATTATCTAGAACAAGATTTTTGTTGGGTCAGACTTCTATGGTGTCTATGAAAGGATGTGGATGGCCTCAAGGAAGGGCAATGTGAAGGTGGCAGCTCTGTGCAATAGGGCATGATGACGACACTTTAGCATCCCCATTCAACCAAGGACAAGGCAGGTCTGGAGGAAAGAAGTCGATGGAGATGGCAAGCGTGATGACAGTGCCCTGGAGTGTATAGAAATGACTCTAATGCAGTATTGTGCCTATCAATTGCTGGTATTACTGCTAGGTGTAGGACTCCTACTTTCTCTCGAATGGCCATGCACTATGTTTCTTAGTCAAGCTCAACTGCTACCATCAGTATTTGAACTCCAGCACATAAAAAAATAGAGCACACAATATAAAACTGTGCCCACAAATGTAGACAACGTAGTCGGCATTATTGAGCTATATAAATTAAGAGTCATAGGCATGTATTTTGTGCTAGTTCTAGAAAACCTTTTCAATTCCCAACCTCCTCCACACACAAATTATATATTACATTCGTGTTGCATATATTCTCGACAGGAGCTGCATTGCCTCCCTCGTTATCCTAGCGAAATCTTACCTATGTTTCTCTACCTTGGAGACAAATGTCATGCCAACAATGCAGCCACGAACTACGACCTTAAAATCCACACCCATTTTGCCATATGCCAAGAAGTGAAACCGGCTTTTCCTGGAAAATTACAGACCTTCCACCTTAGAATTGAAGACGAATCAAATCAAAACATGATATCACATTTCCCAGAAATATGCCATTATCTTGGTTAGTGCATAGATGAAATAAAACATACAATCAAATGACTAATCCTTGAATTCTTTAGAAACTTGCAGGAAAATGAGTGAGAAGGTATTAGTGTACGAAGAGACCGGATGCAGTAGGTCAGCCACAGCAGTTTTAGCCTACCTCATCAAGAACAAGATGAAGTTGAAAGTGAGTAATACAAACACGTGTTCCATGGTTGTTACAGAGTAGTGCCGTAAAGGTCCAATTGTTATTTGTTCTACTATAAACTCTACAGGAAGCTATGGACCATGTTAGGAAGTGCAGACAGCGTGTTCTACCTCTCCAAACATTCATTGATCAACTGGCGTGCTGGGAAAGCCAAGTTGAAACAATCCCATAATAGGGCATCCCATGTTGTAATAATAATTACTGTGAACATATTGACTATTTCCACAGAGTTGTTGCAGAACAAGGCTAAAAATAAACCATCATTTCTGTGAACTATTATATACCCATGTCCACGAGTTGTTCCACAACAGAGCTAAAAATAAACCATGTGTATAGGTGGTACTGGCATGGTTAATCACTTAGTAAGAAGACCATGCTAGTGCACTCTGCCTGTTGGTCTACCAAAGTACCAGCACATCAAAGAGGTAGCTACACCGCAAAATGTTCTCCAATCAATTTCTCATCTCAAGCAAACAATAATTGTGGTCTACACACTTCAAATGAGAAGCATTTGACAGGAAAATAATGAGGTAAAACATAATGCATGGCAATAAAAGCCACTTGTACAAGACTTGGTATGCTTCATTAATAATCAGAGAAAAAGAATAGCCCAGAGTGCATGCACTAACAAAAACACAAAGGAAGATAACACAACAAACAAGGTAGTTCATCCAAAGACTACAGCATACAGATGCCAGAATCCCAAGTAGGAAATAAAAGAAAACAATATACATAAATCAAGATCCAGATAAATAAATAATAGTCAACCAAAGACAGTTTGTCTGTCCGGCTCACTCAAGGGGAGTGAAATTGACCCTAACAATGCTAGGTGCTCATATGCTGATCATTACAACTCAGTGTCAGAGACACACCACAACCGGAAAGGACACAAAACAACACAAAAGATGAAAGCTCCACAGTAAAGGATGAATTTAGAGAGGGAGTGATCATAAATGAAAGGTTGATACACCAACAAAAGACAGATACATAACACACAATAACGGTAATGAAATGGGCAAATAAATAGAGGAAAGTTACAAAAATGTGGCCTCAGTCAGAGCCGACTGTAGAGGAAGTCACATGATCATTTGGTCACCTGAGGCACTCCCGGACAGCAACTGTAACATACAAACCGCAAAGAAAGATGACATAAAAACGCTGAACACTTATGTTGATCGGTAGGACTTACCCTTGGAACTTTTTAAACTGTTTGGCATAAACATTAATAAACATGCGCGGGAGATGAGGGTACACATTACAGATGTAGTGGTATAATTGAGCTAGAGAGAAGAACAAGCCACTTCATGACATCACACGATCATCACTAGTCATCACTCACCTCTAGCCCTGGCCACACTAGTCAGCTCCTTCTCATAAGTGGGGTTAAACTTGAAGGAGGCACTTGGCTCAAGTTCATGAGCAAAGTTCCTCCCACCGTTGGGCAAGGTGTGACAACAGGTGCAGAGATATGTGTGAAAACGCATCTTTCCATCCTCCAAGAATGGGTGAAAGAGGGCATCAACACAGCTGATCCTCTTATCCTAGATATACAAATTATCATTAAATATTGCCACAGTCATCTTAATTGATACAGCTATAATAATCTTCTTGACGGCTGTTAACTTGCAACTTCCAATGCTAGGGAGGCAGCACTTGTATAGCCTCGGCAACCATGCACAGATGATCTAATGTGACCACCTGCACTGGTTATTAGTGCCCACACAGGAAAAGCTATCCAACCACACACTCATTCCATAACCCAACACTTCAATCACTCACTCACAGGGTTGAACACGAGCATCTGAGAAAGGAGGTGGACAGCGCCATGACTGATTCCAGGGGAGAGCTGGTAGAGCTTGGACAGAGCAGCAGGTTTGGACTGAGAGATGAACTTCTTGATGGCAGAGAGAGAAGTTATGTGGGACATATCCCCCACTGTAGGAGTTCCCAGCAAGTCCGTAATCATCTCCAGCTATACATAGATCAGGAATACAAAGAAACAATAAAACCCAACACCTAGAATTGTAATAAACTCACTTGAGCTCCAGGGCTTGAGGCTTCAAACAGAATCCGTCTTCCAAGTAGTTCCGCCAGAACGCAGCCAACAGACCACATGTCAATATCAGTACCGTAGTGATTGCAACCAGCCAGCAGTTCAGGAGCACGATAGTACTGAGTCACTACCTCCAGGGTCATGGGCGTGCTAGGGTCGGGTTCCACAGCACGGGCAAAACCAAAGTCACAGATCTTGAGGAGGCAGTTGCTGTTGACCAACAGGTTGCCAGGTTTCAAGTCCCTGGAAAAGAAAGGGGAGAAAAGAAAGGTTGTATATACATACACAGAGTCAAACACAGTCTACTGCATAGTTGTAGTAGACAAATAGTTCTTTGGGAAAACAAGAATGGGGTTGTATTTAGCACCTGCATATTGTTATACAAGCAAGATTGCTAGCATTCCAGAGTCTAATTGCGTCTCCGAAAGCCGGTCTGTGTCACACAAACTAGCTATCTGACATGGCATGCCATAGTAATCTAGTTTTAACCCTTACCTGTGGATGATGTCAGCAGAATGCAAGTACTTCAGACCTAGAGGAAGATCGGCACATTAAGCATCAACACTCACACACACTCACACATACTGCTTCACTGTATATACCTCGAAGAATTTGGTAGATGAAGACTTTGACGTGGTCTTCACTCAATTTCTGGGGGGACACTATAATCTGATGCAAATCTGACTCCATCAAGTCACACAACACCAAACTGTATACACAGGAAGGAACATGCCAGACTGTTAGTCCAGCACTGACACCAGTTTGGCCAATTCATTACATCACAATCTTAGCAATGGCTAGATTGATAGAGCTACCGCTCTTTCCGTTGCTTAGGCCCTAACCAAACCCCTGATCTGACCAGTCGGTACAGTACAGTCATCATGATATAGTGCAACATGCCCCACCATTTTGGCCATTGAGATACTTACACATCATTGAACTTGTCCAAAGGAGGAGGGTGGATAAAGCCGGTGGAAGATAGCAACTGTGAAAGAATAAAAAGTTGATAAATGCGAGGCACCTCTAAAGAATACCAACTGGATGCCATTTAAAAACAACAAGCCATATACTAATCATCTCGTATGTCTGCATGTGACAATACAGTGTCAACGACAAGTACAGCCATGCACCAAACAGCACACAATCACAAGTGTCAGAACATCCCATAAAACAAAAACTTCAGCTACCAGTCCTCACGTTGTCATGCTTCAATTCACAGAGAATCTTCACCTCCCTGAAAGTCCGTATGCAAGCTAGCAGAGACTGGAACACACTGGGAATCTTTTTCAGGGCCGCAAGGCTACCATCACGAGAATTAACCACAGACCTAAAAGCAGTGAACAGACATCTCAGAAGGTGTATATCATTCATGTGTCAGCATTTCATAGGTGAGAGAAGAGATCAACACACTTTGGTAATGTATAGGGGAGAAAGTAGCTGCAGGTGATTGCATGCTGTCATATTGCCTGCCAAACTAGACAGCATGTAATGAATTACAGAAGCAAGGTTGGAGAGAATTAGTACATATCAGTAGAGGAGAGAGACGTGACAATGAGGGACATACTGAATATAGTGCAGTGCACGGAATTGTGGCTACACTTTTTTGTTGCCAACAAGGGAATTAACCTGGGACTTTATTTATAATGATAATGATGATGAAAATGTTGGTCAAAATATCGCTTCAATCTCTAGGGATATTGAGGGTAATAGAACTCAGTGGTGATAGTAAATTCGGTGTGACCAGTTCTATTTGTGGCAATGTTTTAAGCACATCTATGGACAGTTTTTAATTAGCTAATTGTGAGAAGCCACCATATATACCCTTCTGTAACATAGGTTAACAGAGATGATTTCCACTTTATTACAAGCAAAAACGAAAACAAATGCCAGCACGTACTATTTTATTGGCGGCAGTGGTTTTATTTAGTGGTAATGGCATTTTATTTCTCCATAAACACATCCGTCTCTGAAGTTCCTTAGCAGGCTCGACAACTCACCACACAATGCTATTAGCACAATTTTGTGAAAACACACATCACGTGTGAAACCTTACCTTCACTCCAAAGCGTAATGGGAATGTAAAACATCTCTCTCTCTCACACACAAAATGAACTCACCAGACAACTCCAAATGATCCATACCCTATGGGCTTGTCGGGATCCACTGTACAAGCACCTTGGGTGTTTGGGGTAGGAGTGGACAATGGTAGTTGGAGGTAATGATGGGGCGTTCCAGTATTGGTAGTAGTGGTTAAATGCTGCTGCACTGGCAGAGTTGACTCATAGGATAAGGAGCTACTGTTGGAGTGCTGCTTCACTGGAATACAGTTCGAAGTAGCAGCAGAAGCAGTGGGTATGCCACGCCACTGACAAGGCACTATCGATCCATATGACCCATAAGGGAACAAATGGTTGCTCTGCTGCCAGAATGCGAAAGCTCCCGCGTGCTGAGTAATAGTTACCATCTTCCTCTTCCTCCGGTTCAAACCGAGAATCACCTTCCGTCTCCTCCTAGAAGTCCGGAGAGTCTGGGTTAGGCCAGCTATGAGCTCGCTCAGTTCACAACCCCTCTTTTTTCAACACCTCATCTTCACCAGTTGAAACAAATAACAAAAACAAAAAAAAATGAACTGCCCAAATAACGTCTTGTGGACGCCAGCAGAACGAAGGAAGCTGATCCTCCCTCAGCTCGGGCAACCATTCAGTTGTGAAAGGTCTGTGGAAAGAGGAGGGGTCCGGTTGCTAACAAAGAACGTGGCGCCCATGCCCGCCCACGCGCAACGCCCCCGACTTAACTGTAGCTCATGCGCGGCTCACATCACACGTGAGAAACGCGTGACAGGTAGTAAATACACAGTTTGGCTCTGTTTTCCCTGCGAGTCAGCTGCAAGTTGGTATAGGTGGAATTGCTGCTTAGTTTTAATAAGTGTTCCTTCTTTAGGCGTCAAACATTTCTTTTGTGCATTTATGATAATTTGGTTCAAATAGTCTAAGGTAGCTAGCTGGTGTCAGACACACACCGGAGGGTGAACAGCTCTTGTGAAGTGTGAGATGTCCTCTGGTCAGTCTTCTCAGGAAGTGCTGGTGCAGGTATCTGGGGAAGGACGCAGCACTGAACAGTCCTTTCAAGTGGTCAACAAAAGGCCCTCTAACCAGGCTGGAGGTAATCTGTATGTGCTAGTGTTAGACCTAAAATGTATGATGAAATGTGTGATGTATTTACGTGCAGGTCGTAAAGGTGTTGTATTCAGGGAGCATGTGCAGAGCTCTGCTATGAGGCAACATCCCCATGGCTACCCTGGAGATGAGGGGGGACATATAGCAGCTGCTCCTAGGAAGAAGACCCACCCAAGCCACACCAAGGTTAACCTTAAAAAGAATATTTGAGGGAGGGTAAAAGTAGTACCATTTAGGTCAGCATGGGTAATACCATGTGTTTCTACCCTTGCCTTACCCTTCAGGATAAAGAGACTAAGCCACGTCCCCTTAACCAGCGTTATAACAACTCCAAAACTGGAGGGGGAACTTCTTTACCTTCAAGGGGTAAGGAAGCTAGCTATGCCTACCTTCACACCTCCCGACATCGGAATGGAAATAACTTGACAGACAGCAATGGAGTTGGAAATAGTGGGGGGAAGTCATATGGGAAAACTGTATCTAAAATCACCTCTTCAAACAGATTTGAGAAATTGGATCCAGATATTGACTGTGAGGCTTCTGGCATGAGTATTAGTACTACCGAAGACGATTCCCCTTCGTCTGTAATAGCTCTAAGCCCCTTCATGTCCTCCTCTTGCTCCTCTTCATCTCTGAAAAGTGCAGAGGAGAAAAGGGGTGGAGGGAAAGACCGTATTGCGAGAGGAGGAAAGGGAAGCTTTCGCAAGGGAGTATCTAGTCGACAACAGCAACAAATGCAGGTACCTGGCGATGCACAAGCAGTTGGGCTGACGAAACCCACCAGTGCTTCTCACGATGCTGAAGAACTGGTGGCAGAAGAAGACTTCAGAGGCGATGGAAGCAGAAAGAGGTCAATTGAGACTTAACTAATTTGATGTTCCCACAGGCAAAGATAGAAGCAATTTTTCCTTTTCAACCATCTCATTTTCCTCTTCCACCATGCCTTTTTTCTTGTAGGGATGATCAGCTGCACAAAGGTGGGGGGGAGAGCATTGACTTTGGCAGCATTGGCTCCAGTGGTGTCATGGTCGAGGGAAGCAACAAGGTAGGTGAGGAGGGTGTCTCGACTGGTGAAACTGATCCTTCACCCAACATTGAACAGCAGATAGCTAAACCCAAGCGGATTATCTATGAGCGGGTGAGTTGTCATTAGTGAGTTCTTGTGGAGATGCAATGTGATGTGTGTGTGATTGTTATGTGCAAGACAGCATCTGTTGAGTCCTATACCGTGAAATAGTGTTATATTCCCCTGAAAGGTCATAGTGTATGCTATTATCTTGTTGAGAGTTGTGAATCCAGAATTACCTGTGTTCTAACACTTGTTCTGTGTAGGAGGCTTTGTTGGATGTGAGGAAGATTGTCATGAATTCTAAGGAGGTCCCTACATATCTCGGACTTGACTTGTGAGTATTTCTAATTGCATACTGTATTTGTACATTATACCCTCTACCTCCTAATTGCAACCTCCTTGTAATGCTTGTAGTATTGCTAACCATGCCCACTACAGTATGGACCTATAGAGCGACTGCACCCATTTCTGTCTTAATCGTGTCAAATACAGTAACTGGTACTTCCTAGGTGTTGTTATTTATTGCCACCTTAGTGGGCTGGGCAGTGCTAATGGTTTGAACACAAGATTTGTCGCAGAACTGAACAGCAGTGAAACCAGAACAAAAAACAATGTTTAAAAAAAATTAAATTTTTAAGTCACTAGAGCATCACCATATCCTCTTATCTCTCCTTTAGAGCTTTAGAGGATCCGACTACGTTGATGGATGATGCTTCTACCAGGTATGTATATACTGCATGCTCTATTATGGAGACAAATATGACTCCGATTCTGTGATACTGACATTGAGGAAATCAACAATAACTCCCTACAATGAAGCTCAACATACTCTCAAAGTTTGCCATGTAGCCATGATAACAACAAGAGTGTGATTTTCATCACAAGCATAGAGGTCTCCTCCCTTTTATAATGACTAGACTCAGAAGCCTACTCTTGGATAATTAAGTGATAAAAGCTTTAATTAGCAAGTATCAGATTGAGTGATAATGCCAGTATGGTAATCTTAAATTTTACTGTTACCATGAATCTGAGGTGTGAGTTATTGTGGATTTGTATTGTGTGTGTTCCTTGTCCTGTTCAATATCTCACGGAGATCCTGTGTTGTGTAGATAGGGATCTTTTTTGAGACCTTTACCCTTACAAGCTGGGGTTTGTGATGGTTGTTCTCCTAATGTCACCGCAGGTCTGGTGAATCACGTTGAATTTGTGTGACACTTAGAGTGACCACCTCAGCCAATCGGCTGACACGAGAAAAGCTGGGGGGGGGGGGGGGGGGGGGAAGAGAGGAAATGTAATTTATGATTTCTGCCCTTACCAGTGGATTCATCCCTGATCTTTGCCCATCTTTGCCCCACATGCCTCATCCTATCTTTTTGATTTTTTGATGGTGACGCTTGTCCATATGGCTGATTTGTGTTCCCGTTTCTCCCTTCTCACCACAAATTTGAGTGGAGGCATGCTCTCTACTTCCAGTTCCGTGGCGACCTTGGAGTGATGCACTGCTGTCAGATGTTATTCAAACTGTGACACTTTTATTTGGCATGTTCTCTCCTCCCCCTTTCCACTTGCAAACCAGTACAATTATTGACAGTAGCTTCTTCAGCGCTATGCTCTTCTCCCGGAATCTCACTTTGACAGACTGGTATGATGCCAACTTGCCAACTATTTCTCTTGGATCTATGCCATCTTTCTAGGGTTCCATATCCTACAGACAGACAAAAAATCCCTTGTGCTCACTGTAAGTGTCCTCTCCTTGCTTGCAATTGCATCATGCTGAATTTGTTCAGGAACGGTCCAAGTCCAACTGGATGTGAGTTAGGTGAATCGTTTGGTGTGACCGGTGCAATGTCCTCAGAAGTTCAAACACCCACCTCAGAATGTTTTTCTGGTTGTTAGGTCATGGTGCATGATCTAGCTTCCACGCGAGGGACTAGTTCCTTCTTCATGCATGCCTTCCTCCCTATCCATTGCAAGATGAACTCCTTCAGTTTATTCAGCTCATTCAACGTCTTTTTATCTAGTTCAAACCCCAAGAACTCTAATTTTGTGCATAGCCCCAACCAGGTGTTGGGGAGCCCAAGAAGATGCCCCACCGCTTCTCAAGTAGGAGTTAAAATCTTTGTATCAGCTTAGTTAAGGTATGTATTTAACTGACATTTAAAATTAAGCCAACATGTTTTGGCCTTCTTGACGACGCGACAAATCACATGAGGTGCACATAATCCATGTCGGGTCTGATGTAAAAGCATCACTCCAGGTCAGGCTGATGATGATGGGTGTCGTTTCATGTCATGGTTGTGAGAGTTGGGATCCTGCAATGAGCCTGCTGAAGCTCTGTTGGACTGTTTATTATGCCGTCAGTTGATAATATTCACTCTAGCTTCTAGAGTGCTTCAGTACACTTGTACTGGTATGCTCCTCCTTGAACCTACTATGTGCAGTATGTACAAGTTGCAAGTATCAGCAATTCAGTCTTATACTATCAGCAGACTCCACAATTCATGTACATATAAATAATGAGTGGAACAAAGCTGGACTTGAACTTCACCTACATATGCAAGAAGAAAGAAGAAAGCAAATATTCCTTGCATTGCGTGATTGAATGTGACTGCTCCAAGTCTATTTACCTTGACAAAACTGTCTTTACATGGTCTTTGGCTCTTTTGCTTATTCCATAATTATTTGGGTGGGTGTATGGGACGTGGCAGGATACCAGAAGATTATCTGTTGATTGCCATCTCAACTCTTAGGATTAAACATAAGCACCTGCTGGCTGTATTGTGGACAGGGTTGAGAGCAAGTTTGGTTCTTGGAGATGTGAGTGCCTGCGATAATATAGCAGGCATTTGACAAAGGAGTGCAATAATATATACACACACAACACACATGCACACACACAACACAACAACACAACAACACACACTCACAACAGACTCACTTTTCAGAGGTAACATATACAGCAAGGTGCTATTAATGCCCAGGCTGCTGCTGGGAACAAAAGGGGAATAATTTTGTGGTGTGTGTGTGTTCGTTCTGCTCTTGATACTTGGCTTTTAATCGAGATGCTCATCTATAGTCAGGCTGTGTACTTGTCATGTATCTATTTTACTGTCTATTCCAAGTGGGGCTCTGCTGACTGCCCATCTGCACTGAGCTAGACCTTAATGGTGGTGGCTTGGCCACACTGAGCCTTAGCTGGTGATGGCTCCGTTGTACTGTACTGGGCCTTAGCTGGTGATGGGTCATCTCCTCTACACTGCAGTATGCCTTAGCTGGGTATCTCCTCTACACTGAAGGAGGCCTTAGCTGGGTCATCTCCTCTACACTGAAGTAGGCCTTAGCTGGTAGTGGATCATGTCATATACTGCAGTAGGACTTAAATGTTTGTGGGTCATCTCCTCTGCACTGCAGTAGGCCTTAGCTGGTGGTGGATCATGTCCTATACTGCAGTGCCTTAGCTGGTAGTGGATCATGTCCTATACTGCAGTAGGACTTAACTAGGTTGTGGGTCATCTCCTCTGCAGTAGGCCTTAGCTGGTGGTGTTCGTCTCCTATACACTGCAGTAGGCCTTAGCTGGCGGTGGGTCATCTCCTCTAAACTGCAGTAGGCCTTAGCTGGTGGTGTTCGTCTCCTATACACTGCAGTAGGCCTTAGCTGGTTGTGGGTCATCTCTAAACTGCAGTAGGCCTTAGCTGGTGGTGTTCGTCTCCTATACACTGCAGTAGGCCTTAGCTGGTTGTGGGTCATCTCTACACTGCAGTAGGCCTTAGCTGGTTGTGGGCCATCTCCTCTAAACTGCAGTAGGCCTTAGCTGGCGGTGTTCGTCTCCTATACACTGCAGTAGGCCTTAGCTGGTGGTGTTCGTTTCCTATACACTGCAGTATGCCTTAGCTGGATATCTCCTCTACACTGAAGGAGGCCTTAGCTGGGTATCTCCTCTACACTGCAGTATGCCTTAGCTGGGTCATCTCCTCTACACTGAAGTAGGCCTAAGCTGGTAGTGGATCATGTCATATACTGCAGTAGGACTTAAATGTTTGTGGGACATCTCCTCTGCACTGCAGTAGGCCTTAGCTGGTGGTGGATCATGTCCTTTATTGCAATAGGACTTAACTAGGTTGTGGGTCATCTCCTCTAAACTGCAGTAGGCCTTAGCTGGTTGTGGGTCATCTCCTCTAAACTGCAGTAGGCCTTAGCTGGTTGTGTTCGTCTCCTATACACTGCAGTATGCCTAAGCTGGATATCTCCTCTACACTGAAGGAGGCCTTAGCTGGGTATCTCCTCTACACTGAAGGACGCCTTAGCTGGGTCATCTCTTCTACACTGAAGTAGGCTGGTAGTGGATCATGTCATATACTGCAGTAGGACTTAAATGTTTGTGGGACATCTCCTCTGCACTGCAGTAGGGTGGTGGGTCATCTTCTCTACACTGAAGTAGGCCTTAGCTGGTTGTGGGTCATGTCCTATACTGCAGTAGGACTTAACTAGGTTATGGGTAATCTCCTCTACACTGCAGTAGGTCTTAGCTGATTGGTGGGTCACGTCCTATACTGCATAGGCCTTAGAGCTGGTGGTCAGTCGTCTCCTATACAATGCAGTATTATTAAAAGGTGGGACTATACCATAAAATAGAAGAGGCAAAAAAGAACTTGGTGTCAATTTTGGAACTCCGTAGATTCTGCACACTTCCCTAGATGAACTTGATGTATAGCTCAACAGATAGATCTCTCTGTATGCTCTCTTGATACTGTATAGGTAACTATACCAAAGTGGGAATAACTTTTTTTTAAACAATGCTTAATTTTGCAACAGTTATGGCTCCTGATTGGAAAGTGCTTGACAGGTTCTTTGGCAAGAGGAATCCCTACTCTATGTTTTGGTGCTTTCCTTAGGCGCTAAAACATGAGTAAGTGGTCAAGCATTGCAAAGAAGGTCAGCCCCAAATTACTCAAGTTTTAGCGGTCTAATGAAAATTTCAGCGGGCTATCGCTTTCCAATCAGAAGCCACAACTGTTGCAGAATCAGACAGAGGTACCCCACTTGGAGCTGTAGGCATAGTTGTACACACCTATTGATTAAATGATATCTTTGCATTTTTAGACCAGCTGTCGGACAGTGGAGGAGCTAACAAGCCTATCAAAAAGGAGCATATCTTGCGAGCCAGACTACAAGATCAAAAGAGAGCACAGATAGGCCTAGCGCACCAGAGAGACCTATCCTTTGAGCTGTATATCAAGTTAATAGAGTGAAGTGTGCCGAAACTATGGAGCTCTAAAGTCGTCACCACATATTTTTTTAGTGTTTCCTATTTAGTAGGTGGGTCATCTTCTCTACACCGCTGTATACCTTAGCTGGTGGTGCGTCATCTCCTCTACACTGCAGTAGGCCTTAATTGATTTTGATGAAAGATCACTGATTCATATGAGCCCTATTGTTAGCAGACTAGAGTGTCTCCATTTGGCAAATTTTGTCTAGGTTCCTTCCTTCTTTCAGGAACCCATAACTTCTTCCCCATCCCCTTCATGTAAGCGATCTTAGTGGCAAAAGATAAATCTCCCCGTGTGTAATGGATATTAAGTGTGTATATGTGTGGTTAGGCTGGTATTGCATCAGTGGCGTGTGAACGTATTTGATACTTTTTTCCTTCTAGGAAGTGTAAGTCTTAGTAACAAAATGTTCACAATGAACTTCAAACTATTTCTTGTGTGTGCAGCACTTGTAGTGTTGTATGCAGTGAGTGTGTTAGCTAAGTGACATGGGCTATCCTAACAGGTCTCCAAAACATAAATACACATTCTCACAAACGCACACACATGCACACACAGTCTCTTTTTCAATTTCAAACCTGAAAGGATGTCCTCTCTCTCCCCTGCTTGACCCTGGTGCTAATTAAAATCCCTTCCCATTCGTGCTTGACCCTGGTGCTAATAAAAGTTCCCTCTCCCTGATTAGATGTGCACTGCTGTAGTAGTATTGTGTCTTTAGAACTTATGTGGCATAGGCTTGATTGAAAAGGCTTCGGTCTAGAATACTCCTGAATCTCTGCTCATCCCATTTCTGAGAGTCTATTAGCATGTTGACCATAACCTGACACTGACAGTTAAACAATTTGTGGCTGCTCTTCCCTAATTGGGCCTAGGGCTGTGCATCTGTGTCATGTCCTGATGGTTGATCTTGGAATCAAGATCCTGGGTTGGCAAATGTCGATCTGGACTCAGTCTTCTCCGTCTAGTGCACGAGATAATAAACTCACTACACTAAGCTCACCGTATGAAGCGGTGGAATAATATCTGACCACGAAACCAACTGCAGTTGCAAGGTTAGCTGTCAATTGCCCCTGTCACTTCCTAAAAGGAAACATCTCACACAGTCTCGTTTATCCTAGACCCATTGAAGTCGTCTTAGTCGTTCTTGACTTAGCCAGCCAGTATCTCAAAGTTCTCACCTTTCTCTCCCATCTTTTGGATGTCTCCTGCTATCAGATACCTGAAAGCTGTGATCTGGTACACAGACTTGTCCGTTGATACCGTGGACAATCCTGGGACATCTATCACTGTCCAAAGTTGTTGCTCACCTTATCCTAGCTTTGCTCTAGCCAATGTTAGGTGGGGAAGTTGAACTTTGGACATGCGTAGATGATCCTGGATTGTCCTGGCATGATTGGACTTCAGTACTCTGTCTCTGCTTGTTTCACCACAGCACCAGACATCTGGACTTGGACCTGTTGACACTATGTTGTGGCCTGCAAAATGTAGAGAAGTGGAGAGGGAGAGGGGGCAGCAAAGTTTGTGTGCAGTGTCGGGATGTGGCAGTGTAGGGAGAGGGAGAGGGGGCAGAAAAGTTTGTGTGCAGTGTCAGGGGATGTGGCAGTGTGGGGAGAGGGAGAGGGGGCAGCAAAGTTTGTGTGCAGTGTCAGGGGATGTGGCAGTGTAGGGAGAGGGAGAGGGGGCAGCAAAGTTTGTGTGCAGTGTCAGGAGATGTGGCAGTGTAGGGAGAGGGAGAGGGGGCAGCAAAGTTTGTGTGCAGTGTCAGGGGATGTGGCAGTGTGGGGAGAGGGAGAGGGGGCAGCAAAGTTTGTGTATAGTGGACGAGACAGAGTAGAGAGAGGGAGAAGGCAAAGTTTGTGGGCAGTGTCAAAGAGAGCTTCTCACCAACAGACAATGATATATGCATAATATGCTGTGTAATACAGTATGCTGTACAGTGTTTCATTCACTATAAGTGAGCGTGTGCACAGTATTTTATATCCATGGGGGCATGGGTTTTCAATTCATGCAGGCCAGTGGAAGAGGGCAAGCCTAAGCATCCCACAGCTCTGGCTCTTATCAAGGACCATGGTAAGTACCTAGGTGTGTAGATATTGGTACACCTTAGAGCATAATGGGGGTTTGGATGACATTGCATAGTAGATTAGTTTGGCTGACAATGTATGTAGTTAGCCATGTAGTATATTCATTTTGCAATTTCACAGACTTACTGTCTGATCCAGACTGCAGTTGTTACTGTTGTTGGTATATTGACTCCTTGCAGACAAACTGCTAGGCAAGGTTAGTCTGAGTCCTCAGAGACGTAGCTTCCAGAGAGGTTGTTCCTGGAAGGAGAAAAATCTTGCCAGTAACAACAACACTAGCAGTGCGAAGACTGGCACCCCGCCTACAGCAAGCCCTTGCAAGACACCACAGTCAGATCTGCACTTCATCTTTGACGACCAGAAGTCTCACTTGTACACCAGCACCCAGCGACAAGGCAATTCATCCACTTCCAACACTACCACTGCTACTTCTACTTCTACTATTTTTACTACTAATAATAATACCAACCCACGAGTGATACACCATACACCTCTGCGGGACAGGGAACACTTGGACAGCAGGCACGATGGCCAGCAGGACTGGGGGGCTGGGGGACCAGAGAACAGCTGGAAGAAATTGTCAAAAAATAGCCATGTGAGTTGTATGATCAGTTTACCTTTTTTCTGAGCGAATTAGGGTCTTGTCATTGTCGTTGTCTTTGTGTGTTATTTATTTAGTACACTGAGCCAGAGCCAGAGTGGATGGAGTATGGCCCCACTGACAGATACGACGTTATAGAGCTGAAAGGATTTGATGAAGATGAAAAAGAAAGCCCCACAGGTGAGTTAGCTGTTAATGCGATGAAGATTGATATGATACTTCACAAACACTGCTTCCTTGCAGCTGCTGGTGCAGAGTCTAGAACTGCTCTGGTAGCAGTGGAAGGAACTTTACCAGACAAGGACAAAGACAGTGTATGTCATAGCAGGAACAAACAGGACAAATCCATAGCCCCTACTGGGGTTTCTAGTGCACCTCCTCCTACTTCTGCTAGCAGCAATGTTGACAGCTGGACCACTCGAGAGGCTGAGGACAATGAGTTTATTCTCGATGGCTTTGACTTCAGCACTGGAGTCAGCATCTGTCAGGAGTTGGACCTCGATGAGGAGGATGGGATGATGGAGGCCAGGATGGACAACACTCCATCCTTGCTGCTGACCCACGAAGATATAAAGAGTCCCTCACAGCTGAGCAGTGTCCTGCTCAAGGCCCTCTGTGTGAATGGTCATGATGCCTCCACTTCTTCCTCGGTGTCCCATCATTCTTCTTCCTCGTCATCTGCTCAGCTGAGAATAAAAAATACCATTTCTACCACAGGTGAGGACAAGTTTGAGGAGGTGGTGTATACTGCAGCCAGTGTATTTTGTAGGGGGTTAATATTTGCATTTTTCATGGTAAGAGTCCAAGTAGGTAGGATGAAGAGCATGATGTAATTTCAACTCTACACGACACATTCCACGATAATTTCCCCTGACTGTGAATTTTTATGTTGGTCACTATCTGCAAATATTTAAACCTTCAAAAATATCCTTCAAAGGTATTATGTGGCTGAGTGTATGAATAGTCCTCCAATGAGGTTGTGCATGTCCTTCACTGTTTCTACAAGAATTGTTTTTTTTAAGCCTCAGTTTAAGCTATCTTCTACACACTGGAGTTGATAGGAAATATTTACACGTGTCTACACTAAAATATAATAATAATAATAAAATTTAAAAAGTCGACTTAATTAACTTACGGGTGCGGAGGAGGAACACTCAAATGTTCACAAGTTGGCTGACCTTGGAATCGAGCAGACTTGTTAGTTGTGCAGAATCAGGTAGAGCTAGCTAACTGCAGCTTTTGTTAACGAACTGCTTCCCTGGGAATCGAGCAGGCACGGCAGCCTGTGTGCAGAACTTCAAAGAACTTTACCTTCAAAGCCAAGATAAAGCATTTATGGTGCTCTCCTCATGCTCTGGAACTGCATGAGCCTTTGTAAATCATGTGTGCTAATATTCCGGCGATTAAAATAGTGCAACAATTTGAGGATTTGCTGCGATTGAAAGTTGATAAATCGTGTGAAACATCACATTAGGCGGGCCTGTGACTCTGCTACTGCACTGTTTATAATATGGACATGAGCAAACCGACTCAAGTTGCATTGGAACAAAGTTGGAATTAGGACTACTCAAGAAACTTTATGAGAGACTTTTTATGATAATGCTTCTTCAGTCTACCTTGTCACAGTTTGTATAGATTAACCAAGTTCTCTATTCAGTTGTAGGACCCTCCTTCTCCAGCTGCAACCTGGGAGGCACCAATAGGAGCCTTCAGCACTTAAACAAAATTGGACTGATGTGAGTTGATGTTACTGCTGCATGTATGCAACACAGCCACCTGTGACAAGTCAGAGAGCAGAAGTTATGTGCTTGCAGGTTCAAATGTACTGTTAGTTGAATTTGCAACAGAGCCCCCTCGGCTTCCTAACCGACGAGAGAGTCCCAGACCTCCTCCAGCCCCACCCCCGAGGGGGAAGAACGAGTTTTGGAGCTGTACCCGAGTGTGCCAGCAATGATGTTTTTTTAGCCAGTAAAGGGTCACTGGAGAAATTCCTTAAAATGGATCACCTTTCCTTGTATAGAAGGACAACTGTTAGCCAGAGACTCTCTGATGACATTGTATCCAAAGTCACTGGTTTCATAAAGACAGGGTGTCTGTTACACAAAATCCTACTCCCTCTCTGTCATTAGTTGTACGGACGAAATTCTCAATGGCCTTGATATAGCTGAAGGGGGTGGGAGTTTGTACCAATATGCATTACACCCCTTGTTAAGGAAGATTTGCTAGTCAGCCATGGCTGATGGCCAGAAATTAATGCCTAGATGATTGTGAAGGCCCTTAGTGGCTTAGCAGCATCGCGGGTGTTGTGCGTGGTGTACAGCAGCAATGGCCTAGATGACCAAGGCACTGACTAAGGACTGTGTCAATCATTCAGGAGGAGTTTCCAGGTATGGGACCCCTACAAGTGACACATGATGGAAAACATCATAGTGGATGTTGATAAGAGCATCAACACTGACCTGTTCATCGTTCCTCCTCAGTTTTGTGCTGCCAGCTCTTGTCATGGAACAAGCCTTTCTAGAACAAAGATATGTAGGTACAGCTAATGGATGACCTCGGAGTCTAAGTTTAAGGCATGCACTCACTGTACAAAGAAAGACCTGAACATGTTCTAATTGCAATTTGTCAAATGCGTTCCGAATGTGTTCAGTCTTTAGCCACTTCGGTTGGTTCAGGTAAGGGGTATGTGCGAGCTATTTCACAAGTTGGCATGATTGGAGAAGACACTTTTTCCACGGTTGCTGTTTCTATCAACAGTTTTCTGAAAGTTAATAGTGACTACTACAAATTTATGTCTAGTAAGCAAATATTCAGCTTAGCAATGACATTCTCAATAATCAACTTAATTTACTCACTCGACGTTTCGGCTAGATGCTTTAGCGGGGTATGTCATTGTGTCAACTGAAAGTTTGTTAAGAGCTTAGCTAGTGCTCAGCATGTACGAGGATTTTAGCTAACTTGGCTAATGATTACTTCCTAAAACTGCTGGCTTGTGAGGCTAAAGATGAGCGTTCAGTTGCATAGACAAACATTTCTAGCATAAGTTATTGTGGATAAGCATCCCAGAGGCTAACTAAAACGTAAACATTTTTCTATTCTTGCAAGCAAAAGTTAGAAACACTGTATATCGTGGCATTGTGATGGTTGATCTGCCACTTGCAGTGGGACTATCGGAGCGGTATTCTGTGTCTATGTTTCTCGCACTCATCTAGAATCAAGCCCTCTTCTTTCAGAAGCCTCAGTCCTAATATAACAGATAAACATCTTATTACAAAAAGGAAAGCAACAATTGAAACCATGGCTTGCCAAACAATAATTATTTATCGTGACCATTTATGCATGGCTGTGCATAACATAGGTGTAAATAAGCTTAAATTGACTTTGGGGCCATTTTGCTTTGGCAGTGTACACACAAACTTTTTCTAGATCCTACCTTTGTACTGCTGCTGGCAACAGAGTGTGCTCCAGACAAGATAGAGAGAGTGGTTGACGTGGAATGCTAGTATAGCTCATTTGCTGGGCATGATCAGTCTTTCATGTGCCTGTGGTATCTCGGGATGGATCAGAAGATGGTGAGATTTGCTGTGTGAGAGATGGTGGGATAGTCACTTAGCCATTCCAGCTATTGTAGAAGCTACTCACCAGTATTGGAAGAGGATGGTACTGTTGGGAAGATTCATTTTCTACCCTGGCTGAAGAAAATTGGCTGAAGAAAATGAGTAACAGATTGAACAGAACGAAGCTATCTCTAACTACATTATGATGACATCGTTAGTACTGTACATATCAATACTGGACTACAAATGATTGCAAAGTTGTTTTTTTGGCTAGACTGAAGCATATAATAAGTTTTCATGCAGGTTGTTGACAAGTGCCCAAGTTGTGCGTGGTTGCACAACCAAATGCCCTGCAACACCATGGGAAGCACACTAAGAATGAGGTCATCAGACAGTCTGGCTGACTGGATTCCCAGAGGATGACAAGAACTCCAGGCACTGAGTGAGGTCACCAAGCTGTACCTGCTGGCTGACAGAATTTTCAAAGTCCTGAAGGGAAGACGATGCAATAGCTGACAAGAATGTCAGACTTTTTTTTTGTTGCCGTCTTAATCCATATAATTATGTGTTTGTATGCTTCCCATCATTAGCATCTGTCCTCTATTGACTATGTGCGGTCCAGTTATCTTCTCCTACATCCAACTAGGAAGCTTGTTCTCCTTTGTAACCTGAAAGAGCAGCACCCACAAGTGGCAGTACACTCAAAGAATTATTTTTCGCCATGCCAAGCCTCACATAGTTTCTACACCCCCATGACAAATGGTGTATTCCTCTCTAGCTATAGAGCATGTAAGACTGCTGATCTGTTCTTATTTTTTCCCGGCTGAACATACGGTGCATAGGTACATATACACATACCAGATATATACATATACAACACAAATATGGTAGTGTGTTGCTGTACCAACTTTCTCATTCAGCTGCCCAGTGTGAGTTTTCTTCACTCGCCAATTAGGGCTTCAGCTAGAATTAAAGCCTGGGCAGTGGCTAGGGTTAGGTCCAGGATATTAGCTAGGGCTAGGGCAATTGCTAGAGCAGTGCCGATGATGTTACCATGACGATGTAATGTCGATGTTTGTGCGACATTCTTGTGACACGAAGAAATGTTGCAATGAGTGTTGTCTGACCAGCCACAGCCTTGCTCTGTGTAATGATCAGCACAATGACTTCACAGAGAACAATCGCTGTGTAAGCAAAGAACAAACAATTTATTGTGCAAGCTGCTCTTCACTGCTTCACTGCAACAGGTTGCAAAATCACTGAGCAGAGGAGGAGGAATCAGTTCCCTAATCAGCCACTTCTGTGCTAGTGCCTGGCCTTCCTATTGTGTAGTTGTAGTTGCTGGTGGATTTCACCGTTAGCTATTGCTGTTTTCTAAATACTCTGTGTGGCTGGTGCCCAACAACTCCCTCTTCTAGGAGCAGTAGTGGATTGTGTTGATTGTGTGACAGTTCAACTGATGTTCATGTGAATGTTGTGTGGCAGTCATGTGATCATTGTGCGATAGTCATGTGATCATTGTGCCACAGTCATGTGATTATTATATGTAAAGACCGGTTCATAATATATTGCAAAGTATATACAACACAGACTATAAGAGTCAATTTCATAAGAATTTGAGTACCAGAAGACTACAAAAGCTCAATGCCTGTGACTGCTCTGTTCGGTTGGTAAGGAACTTCTGGTGAATACTTTTGTGATGATGCAATCCAGCCAATGCACATGCTCTATTATAAGCAGAACGAATGACCTGTGCTCAGTTCTGCTGTTTGGTTTATGGATTTCTCGCTCCTGGGCAACTCTTGCCAAGTACAAAGGGGGTGTAGCTTATCCTCTACCTTGGTGGAATTCTCCTGTCAACTGTTACCAAGTCCTCGAGAAGAAAGTTGTAGCCAATCTTACATGGGTTCAGTCAATATTAGCAGTATATCATGTGGTGTATGTATATAACAATAAAATATTGTAGGTCTGACAATACTTTGTAGAACTCTGACTTGGTGTAGTCCTCTACCACGCAATTTACAGCAAAAAAACAACTTCGACCATACCCAAATATACCCAAATATAGACCACAACAATTTTATGACCCCTTACCATTTATAATCACTTGCACCAAGATTGTATGATTGGTGTATTAGTTGTTTCGTTTCTTGTTATAAATTATTGTTTTTTATTTTTATTTTATCACCGTGAAACAGCCTCACGGGTTAGCTTGGAAATGATTATCCATGGATTGTTAGGAAGTGGTTCTGCTGGTCAGCTATTGTATTACCTCTTCAGGTATGGGTTCCAATGGTTCTGTGTCTATTCCTGCAAATGCCTTAACACTGGAGGAGGTGCATGCCAGAGAGAACATTCATCCCTCCCCAAGTCAGGACCGTTTAGGCAGTAGCTCATCAGGTCAGGGAATGGCTGCCTTCAACAAGCTCATAGCAGCCATGCAGTCCAAGCAACAGCAGCAAAATGACAATGATCAGGTCAGTCTAAAGAAGGCCTACTTCAGTTTGGTTATAGTGTATGGGTGTGGCTATTCTCTAGGAGGGTGTGGTGTGTGCAGTTATGCTACAGTGGTATGTGGCTAGGGAAGGGTGTGTGTATGTTTAAGTGGGTGTATTGCATGTTTGTGATGAGTGGGTATGCGGCAATAGTGTGTTTGGATGTGACTAGGTGTGTGGTGGTTATGTCGGCTTCAGAGGTTAGATCTCTGAGGACAGCAGAGTTGACTTCTGAGATCTTATCTCAGAGTTATTCTACTAATGGGTGCGGCTGTAGTGGACTATGAGTGGGCACAACTACTGGGTAGGTAGGTGTGGTGTGAAGCTTTAGTGTGGGAAGTATGGCTATAGGAGGTAGTCTTGTGCAGCCGATTCTCTACTCCTTGGGGTGGAGAGGAAAAGGTCTTGCACACAGAGGTATATAGATCATTTTTGTTCTGAGCGCACCCCAACCACGGTGTATGCATTTATGACCTCAGTATTCAAAGTATTCAAGTGCTTGGAACAAAATGCTCTACTTCGGTGTGCCAGACCCTTTTCCTCTACCCTCCCCCTCCCCATGTAAATGAGGTAAGGTTGGCTATGCAAACTAGTGAGAATGTGCACGAGTGTGCATGCAGGTGATTGTAGCCAATCTAGTTGTAGGTGCAGTGTGGTGTGATCATGTAGTCAGTTCATAAGTTCACAATTAACTTGCTCTGCATTGTGTAGAAACCTGGCACAGAGGAGCCCTCCCCTTGCTTCCCTCCTCCACCTTCTACCGAGCGAGGTTTTTCTTCTGCCCCACCCATCCATATGATGCATCCACCCAATCTCTCCAGCCCTCACTTGCGTGCCCCCCAATTGCCATCCAGAACCCTAGAGAAAGGCATGAATGCCCCCCCATCCAATTTAGCTTACCATTTGGACCGAGAATTGCTTGATCTGGAAGATGACCTTGCACCAGCATCTGATGATCTAGTTGAGACCTTGCTTGGCAAAGGAGAGCCCAATCTGAGACGACTGAAGCACCTACAACGCATGATAGACAAGCTAGATTTTATTGACCCCATGGCATCACCACAGACACAAATGTCCTCCTACCTACCTCCACCCCCATCCCATTCGCACCTTCGTATACATCCACCCACCACACATCCCCTCCAGCAGGACGGAGAGGGGGGTGTCGGGGCACCCTGGATTTACCCAGAGAGACAGTACGGTGGAAGTGGGCCTGGGGGGATGAGACAACCACAAATGGAATGGGGGGCACACCACTCCCCTCAGCAGGTAGCTGCACCCAGGCAGCACCAGATGCTGGTTAATGGTGGAGGGCGAAATGCCAACAACTGGGCTGTGGAGATCGAAAGGCGCAGGATCATGGAGCTACGTCAGATGCAGCTGGCCAAGGAGAAAGATATGTACTTTCATGGTACTATGCCTCACACCTATGGCAATTCCGGGCATCCTCCTCAGTCTTCATCTTCCTCTAAGCCCAACATCAGCCTTCTTCCCACTGCTGTGGTACGACAGATGCACAACTCGAAGACCAGCCATCAGGTATGCAAGTTAATTTTCAGCAATTTTCATTCTGTAAATAATTAGCTACATTGTGTGTGTTTGGTGTTGGGGACCACTGGTTCATTATAGCGAAGTCAAAACATTAATGTAGCATTATAATTATGGAGAATATATAGTAGCTAGGTAAAGCACAATTTCATCACCGACAGCAATTGTCTGAACTCTGCAGGAGATGGACTTGCCCAAGATGGTGACTCCTGCCATTGGTACACAGAATTCCCAGGTGCGTCCCACCGAAGCCTCCATGCATGGTCACCACCTCACAGGACATGCATCAGGTATGGGAGAGTATGGGGGGTTCCACCACCACCACAACCCTTCATTAACAAGGATGGGACCGCCACCAGGGACTGCTGCTGCCTACCCCCACAAAGTAGTCACTGACCCTCTCCCCCCAATGGGAATGTCCTACCCCCACCATTATAACATGCCTGCGTCACATGGTATGTAGACATTGTTGTGGCTTTATCTATACCCATCATCTTATTCAATCCAATACCCAGGTCTGTCAGTTCAGAGTCCCTACCAGTACTGAGCCCGGATCCAAGTGGACGAATTCTCGGACAACCATATGTTGTCAAAACTAATTTTGCCACTTTTTATTTTTCATGTTTGCACCTCCCAATCGGCTTGTCATGTGACAGTTTCATTGTGTATGTATACCTGTATCCTATGTCACAATATCCGATTCCTAATGGCAAAATTACCATAGATGATACCTCCTCTTTCCTCGGGTTTGTTTCTACTACAAACATTACTATGACTATAAAAGATGCCTCTGATCACTTCTTGAATTTCATGTTGACTTTTACATCCATACATAAATGTGATGCTACATACATGCTGAATTGCAGTGATTTGTTGGAGGGGGGGATTATTGCTACCACTTGGTATGGGATTTCCTCCCGCCAAGTCTCTTCACCTTGGATTTTGTTCTTCTGGTAGATCGGTTCTTCATTAACTTAAGCAGTTGTTTACGGCTCAATTTGCCACCACTCTCCATGTTGACATCTGTTTGTTCAACTGGCGGTGGACTTTGGGTGGCAGCTGGATCACTTTCGCTCACATTATCTACATATTTAACACTGCATGAAACGTACAGACTACCAATGAATAGAGCCTACCTACAACCATCTCCTGGTCATTTTTTCTGGCCAAGTGTTTCTCCCAACACTTCTCTTTTTCTTTCTCGTAACACTTTAATCTTCTAATTCTCTTCACCCTCTGCTTGCTCTTGGATCTCAAGCTTTTCCCCATTCCTGCGTTTAGGAAGTGGGGCACGTGTTTAGTGGGCAAGACCCAAAGGTGCAGTATTGCGCGCGGCGCGGGAATTGGGTTCGCAATGCCGAAAACCATCGTGCAAAACGAAAGGTCATAACACTTGAGAATCACGCCCACTTATGAGCACCTGCTCAACCGCGGCATTTTTATTTTACACCCTGGTATTATGTACTATTTATCTATAGACAACTGGCTTCAAATAAGCCCCCCCCCCCCCCCCCCCATACCATAAACTATTGCAACTACAGGCATAGTTGCTTACATATATATAATATATAATATTATGAAGTGTGAGAAGACAAAACAAAAGAAACACAGTTTCAGCTGAAGTTGACAAGACTACTGCCAAGGGCTGGCAGAGCTGGGCATAGAGTAAAATTATAATTATTGCTAAGCCTATTGCTGAGCCTGTTAAGGCCATCACATATATATTACAGCACAGTGTGGAACTATTTAGTAACTAACCTAATTAATACGGGGAGATATGGGGTGGAGGAAGCTAGAGGAGAGGAGGGAAGAGATGAAGGTTTTGTTTGGCAAGAGATTAGAGGTGTTGGAACAGAGCAGATTGGTAAAAGTTGTTGTAAATAAACTACGAGAGGATGGAGGAATTGGATGGTGGGAAGAATATGAGATCTTGAGGAGAAAGTACGAGATAAACAACGAGGTTGGGTCAGTGCGCAAGTGGAAGGGGAAAGTAAAGGTGAGAAATGAGAAGGACTGGGAGGAGGAAGTAGACGGGAAAAGTACGCTGAATTATTATAAATCGGCAAAGAATGGTGCAGGGGTGGAGAGATATGTGAGGTCCATGCATGGTCAGGAAGGTGTGCGGCTACAATTTAGACTGAGGACTGCATCAGCTGGGTTATTAGAGGATAAGAAGAGATGTGGGATAGTTAGGGATGAGAGGTGTATAATGTGTGATAGTGGAGCAGGGGAGGATGTGGAACATTTCTTGATGACATGCGGGGAATTTGAGAGGGATCGGCTGGTTCTGATAGATGAGGTACGCAGAATTGCAGGGGCAAGACAGTGGATGGATGAATTAAGAAGAGTGAGTAAGGATGGAAAGGTGGCATTGCTTTTGGGGAAAGATGTGGAGGGAGTAAGTAATCAGTGATGGAGGAGGTGGGTGAGTGTGTTATGTATTGGGTAGGGAAGTGGTGGCAGAGGAGAAAAGAACTGTTGTATGGTGAGCTGAGGAATGATCTTTGGTCCACTCCTGTCCCCCCCTTCCTGAGCAGCGAGACACTCGTAACTTAATATTGTGGATAATTTTATTAATTAAATACTGTTGACTTCTTTTTAAAATATAGATTGTTATTAGGTTAGTTACTAAATAGTTTCACACTGTGCTGTATTATATATGTGATGGCCTTAACAGGCTCAGCAATAGCAACATTAAATCATAACAATCTATATTAAAAAATCAACAGTACTTAATTGATATTAAGTTACGAGTGTCCCGCTGCTCAAGGAGGGGCGACAGGAGAGGACCAAAGATCATTCCTCAGGACCAAAGATCATTCCTCAGCTCACCATACAACAGTTCCTTTCTCCTCTGCCACCATTTCCCTACCCAATACATAACACACTCGCCCACCTCCTCCATCACTGCTCCCTCCACATCTTTCCCCAAAAGCAATGCCATCTTTCCATCCTTACTCACTCTTCTAAATTCATCCAGCCACTGTCCTGCCCCTACAATTCTGCTCAACTCATCTATCAGTACCAGCCGATCCCTCTCAAATTCCCTGCATATCACCAAGAAATGTTCCACATCCTCCCCTGCCTCACTATCACACATTATACACCTCTCATCCCTAACTATCCCACATCTCTTCTTATCCTCTAACAACCCAGCTCAGTCCTCAGTCGAAATTGTAACCGCACACCTTCCTGACCATGCATGGACCTCACATACCTCTCCACCTTTGCACCATTCTTTGCCGATTTATAATAATTCAGTGTACTCTTTCCATTTACTTCCTCCTCCCAGTCCTTCTCATTTCTCACCTTTACTTTCCCCTTCCGCTTGCGCACTGATCCAACCTCGTTGTTTATCTCGTACTTTCTCCTCAAGATCTCATATTCTTCCCACCATCCAATTCTTCCATCCTCTCTTAGTTTATCAATCTGCTCTGTTCCAACACCTCTAATCTCTTGCCAAACAAAACCTTCATCTCTACCCTCCTCTCCTCTAGCTTCCTCCACCCCATATCTCCCTGTATTGCCACTCCTGCTACTGTGTTACTTGCCCCCAACACTCTCCTACTCTCATCTGTGCTGACTCCAACTTCTTGCAAGCATTCCGTCCTCCTGTCCACCACACTTCGGCTGCATGCTCCATACTGGGTCTCGCTATATAGAAGCTCCCACACCATTCTTCCTGTCTACTTCCACCTGCCCATTCACTCTACTCATCCATATTACCTTTCCAACCCACTCTTCTGCCTTCTTTGCCATCTTCTCTGACTGAACATTACCCCTTAGCTTCCTATCAAACCATATTCCCAAGTACTTGAATTCTTTGACCTCTTCCAATATCTCCTCACCAATCCTCCAATGCACTTCTGCTTCCTTCTTCCCTACTACCATAACCTTGCTCTTCTCGCTATTAAATTTCCATCTTAACACATACGCCTGTACCACATCCAACATAGCTTGCAGTTCCACCCCTGAGGCAGCCAGAAGAAAAACATCATCTGCATACATAGTGCCCCACACCAGCAGCCTTCCACTTTGACTCCTAGCTCAGCTCTCTCCAATTCCTCTGCCATTCCCATCAAATAAATATTGAAAAGAAGTGGAGACAAAGGACATCCCTGCCTAAGTCCATTCGCCACAGTGAACCACCTTGACCTCCTTCCGTTCAATATCACCGTCGACTCCACCCCACTATACAATCCTACACATGCCCTCACAAGTTTCTCTTCTACTCCATACTGCCTCAACTTCTGCCACAGTCCCTCCCTCCACACACTGTCATATGCCTTACTTATATCCAGGAAAGCCAGATATGAAGCTTTTTTCTCTCTTCCTCACTTCACAAACTTATGATGACACAAGAAAACACTTGGGACAAGGGCAAACAAAATGGCAAATGTTTACGTTAAAAAAATTTACAACTATGAAAAAGAACAAAAACCGGCTGGCTTGAAATAAAGAGAAACAAACACGAAAAAAACAAGGTCTGCAGTAGTTGAAGATGTTGTTTGAATGGGTTTTCAAGGATGATGCATGTCACTCACAAGGCATGGTGTGTGGAGAGGCAAGGAAGTGGGATCAAGCAAGATTTTCATCAGGTCTTTCCCACAGGATACAATACAATGGGGCATTTCCCCTGAATAAAACCAGAAACACAAGTTTCAGTTATATACACTTGAGGTGCCAGGCTCGAGCAAGTCCCAGATTTATACCAGTGTAGCTACCTCGTAGGGAGCTAACAAACAAAAGCCAACAAGGAATAACTGACAGAACCACTCGAGACAAAACTTGTTGTTATTATATATTGCGATTCAACATATCCTCATTGACCCTTGACCTCCTATGTTGAACGCTACATGGCCCCCCCTAGCAATGTAAAATACAACAATAATCAGTTTGTGTATTATAACATTACCAAGTTCGCAGGTTCAGTCTGTCCGGAGGGAGAATCTCACGTCCACTTCGTGTATGGAGAGATGGAGCCGTATCCGGAGGTGCTGGCCGAGTTTCCACTGTAGTTGTTGGTGGAGGAGCTGTGGCACTTTGTGGTTCCATAGGGGACGGGTAGGCAGTTTTGAGGCGATCAACTGTAACTCTCTCTACTTTGCCATCTCGATTAATGAGAAAGTGTTTCTCATTCCGTTCCAGAACTGGGTAGGGCCCAGCATAAGGGCGTTGGAGGGGGTTACGATGGGCACCATGGCGCATGTAGACGAAGCCCGTGTGCCCAAGGTCTATAGGGATGTGAGTTGGTCGGGTGCCATGGTATTGTGGAGGAGGAGGTAGGGCAGTGTGCATGGAAGTCTGAAGCTCGCGGAGGAAACCAGATTGCAGATCGGACGCCCTTGGGGCGCTGAAAAATTCCCCAGGCAGGTGGAGAGCGGTGCCGTACACAAGGTCAGCTGGGGAGCACTCAGCATCCTCACGCCAGGCGGTTCGTATGCCCAGCAACACCATTGGCAATTCATCCATCCACTTGGGTCCTGTGAGGCGAGCCTTGAGGGAAGCTTTTAATTGCCTGTGCATTCGTTCGACTAGACCATTCGCCTGGGGGTGGTAAGCTGTGGTATTGTTGGCCGAAATTCCAAGCAGTCTGTTGAGTTCCGACCACAATTCCGAGGTGAACTGTGGGCCTCTGTCTGAGGTGAGGTCCCCAGGAACCCCAAAGCGAGCTATCCAGTTTCGCAGGAAGCCTTTGATGCACGTCTCCGCAGTGCATCCTGCCATGGGAATTGCTTCTGTCCACCGAGTGTAACGGTCGATAACGGTAAAGAGGTATGTCATACACTCAGATTCGGGCAGTGGGCCAACAATGTCTACATGGAGAGATCCAAAGCGCCGTTCTGGCGGTGGACGAGGCTGCAGAGGGGCATGGACATGTCGTTGCACTTTGGAAGCCTGACAGGGGTGGCATGTTCGGCACCAGCTGCGGACATCGGTCTTCATCTTGTGCCAGACAAACCGACGTGAGATAGCTCTGAGTGTGGGGCGGCTGCCAGCGTGTGAGAGTCCATGGATGGTGTCAAAGATGCGCCGTCTCCACTCGCGTGGCACAAGTGGCCGTGTATGACCAGTGGAGATATCACACAGCACAGTGAAGTCCTGGAAGGGTACGTCCTCTAGCCGGAGGCTGGTGATTGCTGTGCGATAGGCATGGATCTCATCCGAGGTGGTTTGGTCAGCGGCCAGTTGTCGGTAGTTAATGTCTGGTGAGAACATTGCAGCGATGGTAGGGGCTCTGGACAGGGCATCGGCTACCACGTTGTTTCGACCTGACACATGTTGCACGTCGTTTGTGAACTCTGCCACGAACGAGAGATGCCTTGTTTGGCGAGGGGAGCGGTCTACAGCATTTGACATTGCCCCAACAAGGGGCTTGTGATCTGTGAAGGCTGTGAATGATCGGCCTTCGACATAGTGGCGAAACTGCTTGATGCCCAGATACAGTGCGAGGAGTTCTCTGTCGAAAGTGGCGTACTTTTGTTCAGCTGTGGTAAGTTTCTTGCTGAAGAAAGCAAGCGGGTGCCAGGAACCCTCGCGGAACTGGTCCAGGGAACCACCAACAGCAAAATCTGAAGCGTCTACAGTAATGGCGAGTTTGCCGCCATTGATGGGGTGCTCAAGGAGGGCCGCAGAGGCAAGGGCGGACTTGGCCATGTCAAAGGCAATCTGACAGTTGTCTGACCAGGTAATTGCTTGACCCCTTGTTTTGCAGGCTTCATGCAGAGGATGAAGGTGGCCGGCAAGTCCAGGCAAGAATCGGTGGTAGAAGTTAACCATTCCGAGGAACATCTGGAGACTTTTCTTGGTATTCGGGGCTGGGAACTCGCGGACTGCTGAGACTCGTTCCGGTAGTGGTTTGATACCGGTTGTGGTAACATGGTGGCCAAGGAAGTCTATCTGGGCGACACCGAAGACACACTTTTGTCTTTGGACAACCATCCCACTATCCGACAAGGCTTTGAAGACTTTGCGAAGGTCGTTTGCATGTTCCGTTCGGGTGCTGCTGCTCACGAGGATGTCGTCCAGGTAGATGAAGACGCAGGGGATGCCTCGGAGTATGGTGTCCATGAGTCGTTGGAATGTTTGAGCGGCGTTCTTGAGTCCGAATGGCATACGGAGAAATTCCCACAGGCCGAAGGGAGTAATGATGGCTGTTTTGCAAATGTCTGACTCTGCCATCGGAATTTGGTGGTACCCTCGAGCCAAGTCAATTTTGGAGAAAATAGTCTTGTCGTGTAGATTTCCGTTAAAGTCGCCAATGTGAGGTATGGGATAGCGGTCATCTGTGGTGGCCGCGTTGAGGTGCCTGAAATCGCCACATGGTCGCCAGCCACCGCCTGGTTTGGGTGTGATATGTAGAGGAGATGACCAGGGAGAGTTCGATCTCCGGATAATGCCCAAGTCTTCCATCTTCTTGAACTCAGTCTTGGCTACGGCTAGTTTCTCATCATGGAGGCGGCGTACCCGAGCGAAAACAGGGGGTCCCTTGGTGGTCAGATGGTGCTCTACGCCGTGCAAGTTTTCGTCAGAGGAACGAAAGCGTGGAACTAGTAGTTCGGGAAACTCATTGAGAATGGAGGCCATGTCACTGTCATCTGTCCTGACTCGGTGGATGCCGCGCACGTCTGATGCCAACGAGGCTGTGGTTGGGATGACGGAATAAGAGTAGAGATCGATAAGGCGACGTCCTCGGAGGTCGACTGCGAGGTTGTTAGAGACGAGAAAGTCTGCGCCCAGAATAGGTTGGCGTACATCTGCAATGTGGAATGATTGCACGAAGGAGCGGGATCCCAGATTGACTGTAATACTTCTTTGGCCCCAGGTTGAGATTTTAGAGTCGTTTGCTGCGGCGAGCGGTTGGGTTGTTTCACGATGTTGTCGATCAGTGGGGGAAGCAGGAAACACCGACTCATCTGCACCTGTGTCGATGAGGAAGTGTCTGCCAGTTTTACGGTCCCAGACAGACATTGTGTTGCTTCCGTCTTGATGATGATGGCCGACCGCTACGACGGCTAGCGGCCGGCGGTGGCATTTCCCGACCTCGGGATAAGGTGGGCCATGTCACATAGTGCCGCAGATGAGGTTTCACCACATTTGCGTGCTTTCTCCCCAAACTTGGCGTGGTAATAACAGCGTGTGCCTGTCCTACCTATAGGCGGATGTGTGCGTCTGTCCCTGTTACCTGGCGAGACCACCGCGATACCATAGGCCGGGGATTGGGCTGCAAGGACGTCATCAGCGGCTTTGGCGAGGTCAGTTATGTTGGTTGGGGGATCTCGGGCAAGTACGACCCGAACAGACTCTGGTAGCTGCCGCAGGAAGAGGGCGCGGTAGACTGTGGACTTCTGGTCGTCAGCTGTAGTCAGTGAGTTCATGTACCGGAGGAGGCCCGATGGTTTGCGGTCACCCAGACCTGAGATGGCAAGGAGAGAAGTATCTTTGTCAGCTTGAGTGAGGCCAAAGGTGCTGATGAGTAGCATCTTTAATGCGTCAAACTTGCCTCTGACAGGTGGATTTAGGAGGAAGGCCGAGATTTCTTCGGCTGTTGTCTTGTCCAGCCCTTGCACCACATGGTGGTATTTGGTATCATCAGCTATGATGTTCTTGGTGACAAACTGTGACTCTAGGAGGGAGAACCACACTTCAGGGCGGGTGGGCCAAAAGGTTGGTATCTTGACTGTTACTGCTTGGACTACTCCAGCGATATCACCCACGGCACCCACTGCAGGGGTTGCCGCTGTTTGGAGAGCAATAACCCGTTGAGCGATGGCAGTGATGTCGGCAGGGTCCATGCTGGGTAGAGGTTTGTTTCAGTACGCCGGGGCGTTATTTGGAGTTAACTTTCACAACACTGTACTACTGCAGTTGAGAAGAACTGGAGGCCAGTGTTGGGAGAGAGTGTGCTGAACGTCGGGGTCACCAGTGTAGCTACCTCGTAGGGAGCTAACAAACAAAAGCCAACAAGGAATAACTGACAGAACCACTCGAGACAAAACTTGTTGTTATTATATATTGCGATTCAACATATCCTCATTGACCCTTGACCTCCTATGTTGAACGCTACACCAGTATCTTTCGGGGGGGGGATAGGATGGGCGTTCGGCGGCGGATATAGTCGCATCTGAAGCCAATACAATGAATGACCTGAGTAAGTTACAGTACTTGAAAATCATCTTTTCGCTAATTAGCTACCTATAGACGCTGAAAACATTTGTTACGGAGAAGAAAGAGGAAAGACGAAGGTTGCGAACTTCAGTAGTGCAGACAGGAGGTATAAACATATCTATCTAGGTAGCTAGCTAGTTTTGCTGCAGGCCGCACAGAGCTAGCTCATTCAACTGTAGTTACTTGCTCTTCATAGGCCCAGATCAATGCGCAGCAAAAAAAACACAACAAAAAAAACATTATAGTGTGGACGAACAATGTGGCAAATAT
This sequence comes from Cladorhizidae sp. MBARI D1340-BT2, assembly GCA_028752905.1. Classification (NCBI taxonomy): domain Eukaryota; kingdom Metazoa; phylum Porifera; class Demospongiae; order Poecilosclerida; family Cladorhizidae; species Cladorhizidae sp. MBARI D1340-BT2. Next base: position 44,163,053 of record JAQNBH010000009.1, on the reverse strand, counting down.
ACTGGGTGAAACGTGTTTGTAGTAGTGAGATTGGGACAGGCTTGAATGGCTCCTTGAATTTTTTTGCTAGCAAATTCTTTCCCCTTGGTCCTGTTTCGCTACTGTAAAGCTACCTGCTGTCTAGCACCTGTAACTGCACTGAATGCACTCACCTCTTGTCGTAAAAGTAGAGAACAGACTGAAGATATATTTACCAATAGCTGCGAGTGTCCCCAGTTCAAGAAGGGGGGAGGGAGAAAGATTATTTATCAGCTCGCCATACAACAGTTCCTTTTCCCTCTGTCACCATTTCCCTACAATACACTCACCCACTTCCTCCATCACTGCATCACTCCCTCCACACCTTTTCCCAACAGCAATGCCACCTTTCAATCCTTACCTACTCTTCTATATTCATCCAGCCAAGCCCCTACCTCCATCAACGTCTATGGTTTCACAGACGTTGTGCTGGCCTTAGCAAAGCTGTATTTGATGCAGTATCGAAATCAAGTGCCCCCTTCATTTGCCCTTTATGTCGCCTTGACAGGCATGAAAAGGAGATCGCCATTTTGAAAGATGCCCTGTTTGCTTTTGGAGCAAAACTAGAGTCTATTGCACCTGAACTTGATCTCGCTAGCAAAGCTGCCTCCTTTACCAAAGAGGACCCCCCTACTAAACCATGCCCAACTGACGACCCACCAAACTCATCTCCACCAAGTGTAAATCCTACAGCACATTCAGAAACACACACCCAAACTGTAAGTGTTGACACATCTTTCACCTCAATCTATTTCTGTCTCTCCTGCTATGCATGGCCAAAGATCTCGGGACACCAGGTCAACCCACTCCACCCGTTCAACTAACAACAATCATAATGTACGAAAAAATTCTTTTTTATCCAACTGCCGCCCCTCCCCAAAGCCTCCAAACCTCCCTCAGCTATCTGGCCTCCATCTGCACAAGCCCCCTCTGCTACCTACTCCTACCTACACTCAACATCCTCAACACCAAGATGCCCCTCACTTCAACCCATCCTTTCTACACACTCCCATACATTCTCAGCCAACCCAAGGGTTTCTCCATCAGCCCCCTGGTTTAAACCAAAGACCCCTGTTCCAAGTTACTCGGCCACCAAGACCTCCTCCAATTCATCCCCTCCCATACTACCCCAACCACCTCCCTCAAGTCAGCCCTCAACATCTCACTTCTCAGCCTCACCTCACCCTTCCACTCCTGGGTCTACTTACAACTCTCCTTGCACCACACCTCCTACTCTCCCCCAACTACCATCCTCCTCACACATAAAAATATTATCTTTCAATGCACGTAGTCTCCTCCCTAAAATAGACGAGCTTTCAGTTCTTTGTACAATTCATTCTCCTGACATCATTTGTATTTCTGAAACTTGGCTCTCCTCTGACATCCTTGACTCAGAAATCTCTCTTCCTAGTTTTAATATTTTCCGTCTTGATAGAAGTCGTCGGGGTGGCGGTGTTGCCATATATGTCCATTCTTCCCTTCACGCTTGTTCGCTTCCTATAAATTTAAATTCTAAACTAGAACTTCTCCTTATCTCTGTCAGCACACATAGTCAAGTAGCCACCATTGGTTCCTTCTATCGCCCTCCTTCTTCTCCTAATGATATATGCTCACTTATTGATCTCCTTAGCTCTTTTCCACCAAAAGATCTTAAAAACTTAATTATCTCTGGTGATTTTAATACTGATCCTTCTCGTGCATCAATTCTTTCCAATGACCTCACTGCTCTATGCCATTTGTTTTCTCTGAATCAGGTGGTCACATCTCCTACTCATTACTCACACACTGGAAAACCTTCTATTATTGATCTTGTTCTTGTACCCTCTGACTGTCCTACTAACTGCTGTATTTTACCACCTGTCTCTTCTTCTGATCATAACGCCATACTCACATCTGTTTCTGTCTTTGCCTCCCCCTCCAAGTACTGTAATTCTTCTAGGCGGAGGGTTTGGTTATACCACCGGGCTGACTTTGATATGGCCAATCAACTTCTAGATTCCATCGATTGGAACCGCATTCTCTCACCGGATATTGACACTTCGTGGAGGATCTTTAAAGTAAATTTCTTGCAAGTAATAAACTCCTGTGTTCCCTCTAAACTTGTCTTCCCACCTTCTCATCCTCCTTGGGTCAATCGTGATCTAATATGTAAAATGAAATTAAGACAGCACCTATATGCTCTGGCCAAAAAGTACAACTCTCCTTCACTCTTCCTTGCATATCGTACATTAAGAAATAAAATATCCTTTACTCTTCGCCTCAACAAGCTCTCCTTTTTCCGATCTCTCTCATCCTCCCCCAAATCATTTTGGTCTTATGTTCGTTCTCTGAGGAAAGACTCGTCAACAGTTCCCACCCTGTCTTATAATGGATTCTTATTCTCCTCTAATGAACAAAAAGCTGATATTTTAAATAAATTCTTCTGTGAATGTTTCAATTTTTCTACTCCTCCACTTACTCCCTATTCTTCTCTGTCCACTAATACCTCATGTCCCTCTGACTTTATATGTTCAGAGGATCAATTGCTTTACCTGATTAATCGACTACCATCTGTCACTGCCTCTGGACCAGATCTTCTTCTCGCATGTTGAAAGCGACTGCTCTCAACATTTCTTCTCCCCTCACCCACATATTTAATCTTTCTCTACGTGCTGGTTATGTCCCCAATGATTGGAAATTATCCAACATTGTTCCCATTCCAAAGTCCATGTCAAATCTCAGCTCTCCCTCAAACTACAGACCTATCTCTCTTCTCTCTATTGTAAGTAAATTACTTGAAAAACATGTGCACCGTCTTCTTTACAACTTCTGTCTTGATTCCAATCTCATCTCTCCGTCTCAGTTTGGTTTTCTCCCTCACCGCTCTACTTCATCTGCCCTCCTCTTTGCTGTCCATTCTTTCCATACGCTTCTTCAACATAATAAAGCTGTGTGTGCCTGCTTCCTTGACCTAAAAAAAGCCTTTGATTCTGTCCCTCATGCACCCCTACTACACCTTCTCTCAACTCTCCAATGTCCCCCTTGGCTCCTCAAATGGCTCCATTCTTATCTTTCATGCCGCTCTCAACAGGTGGTCATTTCTGGGTCCACCTCCTCCCCTCTTCCAGTTTCTTCAGGTGTCCCTCAAGGTTCAATCCTTGGGCCCCTTCTCTTTATCATTTATATTAATGGAGTATGTAAAGTCCCTCTGTCTTCTTCCTGCAAGATTATTCTGTATGCTGATGATATCCTACTTTTCCAACCTGTTAACTCCCTTTCTGATTTCTCCCTATTTCAACAAAATCTTGATACTGTCTCCTCTTGGATCTCATCCAACTTTCTTACATTAAATTCTTCAAAATCGAAATGGATGTTTATAACTTACAAAGTCTCTCCTATCTTCAAAACTTTGCCCTCACTCTACCTACTTGGTTCCTCTCTTGATTTAGTCTCCGAGTTCAAGTATCTGGGTGTTCTCTTATCTTCAACACTATCCTGGTCTAAACACATACCCTTCATTTGTAGTAAGTCTCGTCGTCTCTTAGGCCTCTTATACCGACAATTTTATCATCACTCTGACTCCTCTTCTCTTCTGCGTCTATACACCTCTCTAATAAGACCTCACCTTGAATACTGTTCTTTTCTATGGGACCCACAATCTGCGCACCTCTCCATGTCTATCCAAAAAATACAATTCTTTGCATGCAAAATTTGTTCTAAAGACTGGTCCTCTGACTATTCCCTCTTACGTACTAATCTAAAACTCCCTACACTCTCCTCTCGTCATCTCAACTCTAAACTCATACTTCTCTTTAAGCTTTTGCATAATTACATTGACTTTCCAACCTCACTGCCTGCACATCAGCCTCCTCCACCTTACAACATTAGATCATACCACCCCCTCAATCTTACTTTCATTTTCCCTCGTACTCAGTCTTTTAATGTATCTTTTTTTCCTTCTGTCATTCGTAAGTGGAATGCTCTTCCGAACAATATTAAGGAATCCCGTTCTCTTAGCTTATTTAAACATTACATACAAACAATTTCATAACATTCATAATGTATTTCATGTGTTATGCGTATTGTGTGCTCTTTGCATTAGCCAGTGGCTATTGAGCATGTATAATTATTTTTATTTTTTTAATTAAAATAAAATAAAATAAAGTACCAGCCGATCCCTGAATTCCCAGCACATGACCAATAAATATCCCACATCTTCCCCTGACACATGAGATGCATCTCTCATCCCTAATTATTCCATTAGCCTCTAACAACCCAGCTGTTACAGTCCTCAGTCTAATTTGCAACCTCACACTTTCCTGACCATGCATGGACCTCGCATACCTCTCCACCTGCACCATTCTTTGCCAATTTATAAAATGTCAGTGTCCTCTTGCTGTTTACTTCCTCCTCCTAATCATTCTCATTTCTCACCTTCATTTCCCCCTTCCACGTTGTTTAACTACTATATATTTCCCCTCAATATCTCATATTTTTCCACCATCCGATTCTTCCATCTTCACTCACCAATCTGTTCTGTTTTACAACACCTCCTCTTCCTCCTCTTCCAGCTTCTTCTACCTCATATCTTCCTATATTGGCCACTCCTGCCCCCAACAATCTCCTACCCACTCTCATCTGTGCTGACTCCAACTTCTTGCGAGCATTACGTCCTATTGTCCAGCATACTTTGGCTGCGTACTCCAGGTCTCACTAGAAGTATTTAATTCTTCGACCTCTTCCAATAGCTCCTCACCAATCCTCTAATTCCCTCCTGCTTCCTTCCTCCCTACTACCAGACCTTGCTCTTCTTTAAACTTCATCTTCCACCTTAACACAGCCTGTACCACATCCAATATAGCTTGCAGCTCCACCACTGAGTCCAGTAAAAGAACATCATTATCTGCATAACATAAGTGCCCCACACCAACACCCTTCCACCTTTAATCCCTAGCCCAGAAGTTGAGACAAAGGAAATCTGTGCCCAAGTCCACTCTCCACAGCGAACCACCTTGACCTCCTTCTGTTCAATATCAGTTGTATCCACCCCACTATACAATCCTACAGATATCCTCACAAGTTTCTCCTCCCTCCATTCTGCCTCAATTTGTGCCACATTCCCTTCTACGCACACTCACTGTCATATGCCTTGATTATGTACAGGAAGGCCAGATATGAACTCTTATTCTCCCCCTTCCTTTCTTTGCAAACAACTCTTAACACCAACCACTGGTCCGAACATAGTTGTCAATGTAGCTTCCACCTCCCCTCTCTTCCCTTAATCTCCATTTCTTCTCGCCATTAATCTCTCCACATCCTCTGACCATCATCCATCTGACCCGTCCGTAATCTTCTTCCTTCCAATTCCTTTCTCCCCCACCATACTTTTCCAGATACATTTGACTAGCCAACTCCACCAAACCCACAGACAACAAATTAGAACCAGCATCAACTCAAATCAGCAGACAAAACTTGGCTATTTCTAGCTAATTCTCTGAGACAGTTTATGAATTCTCTTACTACATGCCCTAGCTCTATGTTTCTATAAGAGTTAATATATAGCTGGATGGTGAAGTTACATTCTGACTCGGCCCGTCTATTCATCAACAGGCTCTGAATGGACTTGTTTGCTAAACTAGAATATTGTCAATGGTGGTTGCTAAATGATCGTCACGGTCAAATTGTATCTTCCCAACCAGTTTGGAAACTGCTACTACTTCTCTATAATGATGAATTAACAGATAAGTGTATGTGTTCAGCAATGTACTGCTAATTGGCACACAACGAGGAATATCCATCGGACACTTCGTGACTTGTCCACTGCTGAAAATCAAGTGGCCAAACTTGAGAGCCAAAGCCCAGCACTTCAGCGAGAGACAGACTGGAAGAAGTCTCGGAAAGTACTCCAATCAATGCTGGAGAAAAGGCAGGCTCCCCCCCTGCTTAGTAAAACCCTTTATATTCAGCGGAGTAATTTAGTAAATAGAGGACAGGTGTCATATCGAATACGTCCTACCCGGATGTTATGATTTAATGTTGCTATTGCTGTGCCTGTTAAGGCCATCACATATATAATACAGCACAGTGTGAAACTATTTAGTAACTAACCTAATAACAATCTATATTTTAAAAAGAAGTCAACAGTACTTAATTAATAAAATTATCCACAATATTAAGTTACGAGTGTCCCGCTGCTCAGGAAGAGGGGGACAGGAGTGGACCAAAGATCATTCCTCAGCTGACCATACAACAATTCCTTTCTCCTCTGCCACCACTTCCCTACCCAATACATAACACACTCACCCACCTCCTCCATCACTGCATCACTTACTCCCTCCACATCTTTCCCCAAAAGCAATGCCACCTTTCCATCCTTACTCACTCTTCTTAATTCATCCAGCCACTGTCTTGCCCCTGCAATTCTGCGTACCTCATCTATCAGAACCGGCCGATCCCTCTCAAATTCCCCGCATGTCACCAAGAAATGTTCCACATCCTCCCCTGCTCCACTATCACACATTATACACCTCTCATCCCTAACTATCCCACATCTCTTCTTATCCTCTAACAACCCAGCTGATGCAGTCCTCAGTCGAAATTGTAGCCGCACACCTTCCTGACCATGCATGGACCTCACATACCTCTCCACCCCTGCACCATTCTTTGCCAATTTATAATAATTCAGCATACTTTTCCCGTCTACTTCCTCCTCCCAGTCCTTCTCATTTCTCACCTTCACTTTCCCCTTCCACTTGCGCACTGACCCAACCTCGTTGTTTATCTTGTACTTTCTCCTCAAGATATCATATTCTTCCCACCATCCAATTCCTCCATCCTCTCGTAGTTTATTTACAACAACTTTAACCAATCTGCTCTGTTCCAACACCTCTAATCTCTTGCCAAACAAAACCTCCATCTCTTCCCTCCTCTCCTCTAGCTTCCTCCACCCCATATCTCCCCGTATTGCCACTCCTGCTACTGTATCACTTGCCCCCAACAGTCTCCTACCCACTCTCATCTGTGCTGACTCCAACTTCTTGCGAGCATTCCGTCCTCCTGTTATTATTTAGAAAAAGCGAAAGCGTCGGGGGAACGTATACAGATAAGGTAAATGCGCGTTGGAAAGCGTCCTACCCTATCGAATAGCGTCCGCCCAGCAAGACTTTCATTTTCAGTGCCAATAGACTTTCATTTGCATCCATTATAAGTGTAGATATATCCATATAATATGCAAATTGAATAGACTTTCATTTGCATCCATATAAGTGTAATAATATAATAACTTTGCTGTTGCACATCGGCCATAAAGACAATCATCTCATCGTCGTTACCAGTGTCTACCAAGGGACGGTATATTTGGGCAATTTGGTGACTCAATGAATTACAATCATCTCATCGTCGTTACCAGTGTCTACCAAGGGACGGTATATTTGGGCAATTTGGTGACTCAATGAAGAGCTAAGATGGCCAGTCATATGGCTGTCATAGATCCTGACTTGATCTCCCTTCGATGTAACACACCAGTGGTTTCCTGGTTTTGACAAATCCATAATTCTGTGAAAAAAGACAATTTTGCAAACCACCCAGGGATCGAAATTGCTCTTTGGGGATTCTTTGCGCAAGGTTCACATGTTCATCAGTGAGCTGTTTCCCTCTCTTGAGGTCTTCCCTAATGCTTTTTGAGGGTCTTGCTTCTTTTCCTGGGCTGGGTGAAGTGGCAGTCTCCTGACCTCGCATGCTTCTGTGATGGCAGTTTGGCATACTGTCTCTTCAGAGGTCCTTTTGCCTGCACAGCTAAAATTATTACAAATTGACTAGTATATAATATGAAGACAATAGAATTATGTTAAAATTACAATTATGAAAATTATACAGGATATAGCTATGTTACAGTTAGCTACACCAACCTAGGTGTCCATCTTCATGTATTGCTTTCAATAGTCTCTGCTTTTCTTCCGCAGTTTCTACCACAAGCCTTTTCTCTTGGTTACCGATATAATATAACCGACCTTCATGGACATTGAAGTTATTTTCCTTTCTTCTCAAGCTTCTTTTATAGTTGTGTGTACTATAGATAGCTTCCAGAATGAATAAATTCAAATACTTCAGAGAAAGAGAATTTTTCTGCCATCTTTACAACATAAATTTGTCTGCTGGGACGTAATTCCTCGCCCCCGGATGCTTATGCTCATCGGTTAACGTCCTAGCGGGCGAAATATTACGTCCCTAGGACGTATACCGATAGGGGATGTTACCGTTATGACACCGGCAACCGTTCGGAAACTGGACAAAACCCTAGCCCTAGCCCTAGCCATAGCCCTTAATTTACTCACAAGCTCATCAAATGTCCTAAAGCGTTCACCAACTGGAAAAAAAGTTAGTAGACATCTTGAAAGACAAATCAACATAGATAACTATATACGCCCCCGTGGGCTCGTTCATAAATATTATTATTATTATTATTATTAAATTTATATATCACACCAGGATAGGTGTATGAGTATATACAGTGTACATAAGTATGAAGATGAGATTAGGTGGTACAAGTGGACAAGGAAATTACAACTGAATCTATTAGGTTCATTGAGAGTGTTAAGGATGATTGTGCAGATCTAATATCTCTAATGACTTTGGAACAAAAGTTATCTCGAATGGAGTAATACTTACAGAAATGTGAACCATATTTTAAATTAAACCTAGAAATGTAAAACAAGAATTAGCCGATTTATATAATACAAACTTAACTAAATTTGATGGACATGTCTGTGAGGAGGAGAAAAGAGTGGAAGAGCGTTTCAAGGTTGTGTTGAATAAACCGTCTAAATTTGCAGTACGATGAACAATTCTTGTGTGTGAGTTGTATCACTACCGGTTCTCCCACCGTCACCGGCTGCCGGCCCTCTAGCCACTTCGTTTAGTAAAGGAGCTGTGGACCAGAACTATTATAATAGTCAGTCGATTAGTGGAAGCTTCTGGTCTGCATAACTACCGACTAGGCATTAACAAGTCTGTCGTTGCCAACCGTTTTTTCCCTTCCAGTCAGTGGCGCTGAGCGGTCAGTTGCCAGTTAGGAGATCCCTAGGACCATTGGGCTTTATCCTCACATATCAGATGAACAGGGCTAGGCTTTCTTATCAATGCCTGGTGCTTTATGATGGGACACTGGATCAGACAAAACCTCCATGGAGGATTATCCCACCTGTTGTCCCCCTTCCAACTGACGCTATCTGGTGAGGATGGCTTGACCTGTAATTTCCAATTACCCTTTCTTACTGTAAAACTGCTATCCTTACTGGGTGAAATGGGTGCAGGCGGTCCTAGTTCATCTCTAAAGCTAGACTACCCACCTAGCCATATCAAAAAGGCCACTGTGGAATCTGATGCATTGCTGGAGCACTATATACCTGACTTTGCTGGGTGCCCCTTGCTGAGTGATATGGCTTAAAAGCTTTGCCCTCCCCTTCTCTACCAGTAGCATCTCTACCTCGCTATTGACCAAGCATCATGAAGACCTCACTGTTAGTGCTGCTCCTTGCAAGGAAGACCTTGGTTGGGCTTCTCTACCATACCACAATCTCCCATATTCATGACTAGCAAGTCTACTTTGGAATAAATGGGGATAGGATGCATCAACACTACTCCATCTGGGATGCTATGTACTCATAGCTCATTCTGCTGCTCTAGCATCCAGGAAGGAAGCGCCAGCTCTGATTCCAGGAACCTTCATCATCGTTTTGTTTTCCTCGCCATTTTGTATTTCTGAATGAAAGCTTGGTGCTTGGTCTCTGATGAGAACTGTGTTTCCAATGTGTGCTGCTACTTAACCCTTTGTCATGCAATAGCCAATATAGTGGCTTGACCCCCTATCATGCAGGAACATTATAGTTTAAACTTTGCCCTCATGCACTTGTCTATCAATACTATATACTATCTTATGAACTTTCTTATGTAAAAATGCAAATTATCTTGATGCATACTCATAATATTATATATATGTTTGAAATTACAACATTTTAATAAATGAATTTTATTGATATTTGTAAACTGTCCGACAATTTCATTATGCAAAGAGATAGAGTATCACTTGGTATGATAAAGACGAAAGCATGGAACTACGCATAAGGGCACAGGCTCACTAGTATTACAATCTTTGCAGCAAAATCTTGTGCGACGTCTCTCTTTGCTTCTACTACAGATTCGACACTGGAGTTGTTTCGACAACTTGCCAGGATAGTGTTGTTCAGTAAACATCAGAGAGGGGGATCCATCCATTGTGGTGCGTCCTCTTTTACGATGTTTTCGTGAGTTATGTGTTTTCGTGAGTTATGTGAAGATAGCAATTCTCTGGCGAGTTCCAAACGAAAACTTTTTTGACCAATTGAGGTTGATGGGGAGTTGCAGATTGAATTATGTATGCATTCACAATGCACACATCTAAAATGAAATAAAACAGTCTAGGCCACCATTTCTTTGACCTTCTGCTACAAGAATACACTTTCCTTTTAGCATCGGCCAGATCAACTCCACCCATACCAGAATTATAGCCCTTTACTGCAAGGGGGCACTCAACTGTAGCTTGAGTGCCATCTTTGTTCTTTCGTAAAACTACAGTTTTCTTTGTAGGTTCAAATGTAGTGTCGATGAAGTACACCAGCTTCTTATCTTGCCATGCAATACAATGGACTGTTGAATTTTCGACAAGTTCACTATTGGAGACGCCTCTGGCTAGCTTGACCTTTTTCAGACACTCAGGAAACTTCTTGCGATTACACCACAGGAATAAGTGCTGTAGTGCTCTAAAAGGTCACGTGCAAGATCAACACTTGTAAAGAAATTATCATAAAATACAAAATGACCCAAACCTTGGAATGGTTCCACCAGTTTCTTGACTACAGCTGCACCTAACCCATCACCATCACGCACACCCCCACTAGAAGCACCAGTGTATATATCAAAATTGCACATGTATCCAGTAGCAGCATCACATAAGCACCACACCTTATACCCACGCTTGGTGGGCTTCATAGGCATGTATTGTTTGAGAGAACTCCTCCCTTTGAAGCCAACCATAGCTTCATCAACACTCACTTCACGGGAGGGCTTGTACACACGCATAAAATTTTCTCGTGCTATAGTGAGAAGTGGTCGAATTTTATGTAGCCTGTCATATTCTGGATCACTTCTTGGCTTCACTGTCAAATTATCATTCAAGTGTAAGCAGCTCAATACGAGTTTGAAACGATTTATTGGCATTCCATCCACAATGCCAGGAACTTTCAAAAGAACATCGGAACACCAATAATCTTCCATCTGAGGAAGTTGATGTAACCCCATTGCTATGATTATACCCAAAAATAATTTAATTTCACGCACACATGTATCAACCCAAGGATATCGATCACTTGGTGGATTTTGAGCTGCATAGAGGTTAGTTTGATCCACTATCAGCTTGAAAATGTTATCAAAAACTATCATAAAGAAATCGAGTGGAGTGGCGTCAGAATGAAGGAGCACAGAAGGTCCCGTTTGAGCAGTAAACGGTGAAGGATTGAAAGGGATATCTCTACTTCGAGCAGGAATAGCTGTAGAAGGAGGTGCAGTTGTAGAAGGGCTTGTAGCTGTAGGTTGGGGGGAAGGGGTACGATTCACATCAGAATTTAGTGAAGATGGTGGTGATTGATTCATGCTTGGAGGCGAAAGAGGTGGAGGTGAAGGAGGCAAAGCTGAAGTACCAGGTTTATCAGAGACTGTACTACGTTGAACATTATCAAGGGGGTTGATTTGAGAAGTAAAGTCTTCCAAATCACTCAGGTCATCTTCATCAGAGTTGTCCCAGTCAATGTCCTTATCAAACATAGCAAGGACTTGTTCACAAGAGTAAACAGCCATTCTAGATGGGGAAAGGGAGAGGGAAATGACTTTGTGAAGTCATAAAAAGTATAGCTACGCATTTAGCTGTATTATTTATACTCAAAATCTCGAAGAACTTACCTCGAAACAGAACTTTTTCAAATGGATGTCTCACACTTGTGAGCGCTGTATCTCAGCCCAGGAACAAGCTACAAAGACTGTCTTACGCTTAGACTGTCCTCTTGAGTTGCACTTTCACGTGATACTATAATCATTCAAATATTGCTGAGTCATGACTAGTTACTGAGCATGTGCAGTGAGAGCCAAATTAGTGGCTTTTGCACTTGAAAAGGTCAAAGTAATTGCGTGAGCTGCATGATAAAAGGTTAATGTATATACTATATACTATACATCGTAAGTGGGTGGATATATATCCTTCTGCTGCTTAATTACTTTTAACAGTATTCACAAATCATTCAGCTGGGCACCCTGAAGCTAAGGGGAAGATTGGCTTTTTAAACCAGAGACTCGTTTTAGTCTAAATGCTTTCAAAATCCATTATGGGTAAAGAAATAGCCAATGAGTTAATCAATGTGATTTCTGTTACTTATGGTGTTTGTTCTTAGAGCAATCAAGGACTAAGCTTCATAAAAATATTGTTATGCGTATGCAAAAAATCGTTCATCCATCCCTTGTAGATATTGGCTATTTTCACAAATTTGTCGCTCAGTTTGGAATTTTTCACCAAGTCAAGTTGCTTCCCCCCCCCCCCCCCGCCAGTATTTGAAGATGGAAAAAAACACTTGACATTCCTCTTAAGCATGTAACAGGGATTGTACTCTCTATGGCTGAACTACAACAGTCCACACCCGGAAGATGAAAAGTGAAAATGTTATAATTAGGAAGAATATATATATACAGCCAGAGAGTAAACTGGCAGTTTGTATTGGTTTGATCCCTTTTTTTAAATGGTGCATGCAAGAAACAAATCCAAAAATTAAAGTTCATATCTCTGATAAATTATTTGGCAGATCCTTCCATCTTTTGAATATAATTATTGAAAAATCCACAAGGGAAAGCAACTGCTTCAGAATAAAATAGAATAAAATAGCAGCTACAGTTGATTTTGGTGAGCTTTTACAAAAAGCTTGCATTACTTAGAACTGTATTATGAACAAATGGACAAGGTCAAGGCATCTAGGCAAGCTGGGCACCTTCCAAATGGGCCATTGCAACATAACTCGATGGTAAGCCTCCAATTGAGCACTGGGTTGGTGTAACATATGCAAAGAATTGCATACAACCTGGCCTGTCTCCTTTAAACCTGCTAGCTTGAACCTTTGTTCCTTTCTTGAATAGTTTAGAAACACTGGGTGCATCTAAAGCAACTGGTATATAGAGAAGAAAAATTTGGTCCATTCAAATGGTAGAAGATGAACCTTCCACACTGGTCTGCCACTGCCAGAAAGACCTTATTCAGTCTTGATCTGCTGTTTCAGAGCGCATTTTTAAGCTCTTTAAGAACTCTTTTAATGAACAGCAAGAAAACTGTTTTCAAGACCGCATTGTAAGCGCTGTAATGATGCAGAGCCCCTGAAGACTTAGCTTTGTAACCTTTTGTTCTAAAATTCATTTGCCTAAAATTCATCAATTTTCATAAGGAATGACAATGACCAAATAATAGGCACACTTTTTGTGGAATTGGGAAATAAAATAATAGGGAAATTTTGCAGCACATTTCACATTTCCCCTAGCCCAGGACCAACTAGCTGTAAATTGTATGATGTGCTATGGATTCTTTTCAATCAGAAAAAAAAGAAATGTATATACTAGTTTACAAGTGCTTAATATGCAGACGGGAGAAATCTAGGAAGGTGGCCATGGCCTCTTTGTCCACTGATTCGTGCCACTGATTTCTGCACCTATATATGTACTAGGTCTTACTTTTTTTTAACTTGAGAAACCTTTACATGAAAAGGGGGAGCAAAGAGAGAGAGAGGGGGAAGAAATGTAGTCCAGTGATTTTTCATCTTTCCATGATTTTGATTTGCAATGTCGTCATGCATGGTCAGTGATGCTTTTAACATTATTGTGCCCGTAATCATGCCTATACCAAACACATGAAAAAAGTCAGTCATTTTCTATAGTCCTGGGCTCATGAGACCAACTTTTGCATTACAAGACACGCTTACGGAAATAATAAAATGTCCCTACATTCTACATGCATCATGATGTACGCATGTGTCCAGGTATTTCCAGGTATTGTAAAGTCTTAAGATAATTATTATATATATATATAACTTTGTTCTTGCATTAAAATACGTTTTTCCCCGGCCGGGTATGGGTACGACACTTGAGCGCCATCCATTTTCAGGGCTAGTTGATTCGGCAGGTGAGTTGTTACACACTCCTTGGCGGATTCCGACTTCCATGGCCACCGTCCTGCTGTCTATATCAACCAACACCTTTCATGGGATCTGATGAGCGCCGATTCGGGCACCTTAACCCGGCTTTTGCCAACTTCAGTATCACAAAAATACATGGCTATAGCCACGCGCGCGTCAGGCACGTGAGAGTCCAAGGATTAATTAGTGAGGCGCCCGCGCGCGTGGCAGTTGCAATGCACGTGATCTGGTCACAAGATTCATAACTCACTCGACTTTATATTACCGTGTATTCTGAGGACAGTCGAGTGCGGCCTACAGTGTTAGGAGCCTCTACTCCTCCGAAACTACCCCAGTGGACATTCAACAAGTAATAAGCTTCCCAACGTCTTTCATACCACCAGCGAAGCCTGTTGTTGATCTTCTTGAAAAGATGTGCTACAAACACAGTCCAACTCCCTTCGACGCCGTCACCGCTGCTGGAACTGGGCAGCAGATCTCCAAAACCAACTTATTTCCACGGTGAATGAATATTTGTCGTGGGTATTACTTGTATTTAGATACTGCTGAGCCTGTTTAGGGTTTAGGCCATAACACAAACAGTGTGAGACTATGCAACAACTATCAACAGTTAATTGCTTTCTATTACAGGTGGTATTTCACCCGTCTTGCTAGCCAGCAGACCTGTCCCCAGTGCAAGCACCGTGTGGCTCCCGAGGAAGCCAAGACTGCGGTGGGCGTGTGCACCGTCTTCTTACTCGACAAAACTATCCAGTGGCTCAAAAGCAGCAACTAACAAAACATCACTTTGTCTGCCACTGCCTCGTGCCTTGTTTTTAATGTCATAATAAATAAATACATTAAATAAACACTCAGGAATATTAGTTGGAAAGAAGTGAAAGAAAAAGAACAGATGAGAAATGAGAACTGGAATGTATAAGGTGTCCATTACATAGTTGCATAGTGAAGATGAAAGTTTCAGCTGCTGTTCAAGAGTTCACAGCAGTAAGTGACAACATTATGTGGGTGTGCACAAGTCACATGATTAGTTGTAGAGGTCACATGATTAGTTGTAGAGGTCACATGCTGCTGTCATAGTCTGATGATGTGACAACATGGTCGCTCTCGAGTAGTCTTGACAAGAAGGGGCTACAATGGAGTAAGAGAGAAGCAATGAGTGTGTGGATGGCAGAACTCAATAGCTCAATTAATTATGTGTCACCATAACAACTACATGATATGTGTGCCCACTGCCAATATTATGAGTAACGACACTAATTAGTGTAGATCTAGGAACATGAAAGGGGAGTTTCAGTTTTCCATATAAGGATCTCTTAGAATGGAAGAAAGGGGGAGATAAAACAATAATGGCCGTCAGGGGTGGACGTATAAATGCATTGCATATTATTAAGCATGCAAAAAAATAGTTCCTAAGACCATATCCATTTTTCTGGGTCAAATGACCTGCAACAAAACCTGCAACAAAAATAGTAGTGACAATTAGTGACAATTATTCCTAGTATTCATATTTGCAGGTTGTAGCCAATGAGCAGAAAGGCAGGTATGCCAGGAGCAAGTCAAAGATAGGCCACTCTCTCTCTTTCTTAGAGTAAAAGTCATGTGGCCATGCTAGGGTTGTGCTGAAGTGGAGTAAAAGTCATGTGACCATGCTAGGGTTGTAAAAGGTCCAAACTTTAAGAGTGCCTATTGTATATGAGAAAAAGAAGTAAAAATCCTTTGCCTTGAGTGCTGCCAGTAGCTCTTTTGTAGGTGACCATTGTTAGAACTTAGACCAGAGCTTTTTCCAAGTGGGTAGGCACGTTGACTCCTCCCCACTAATCACATCTACAGGCAAGTCAACCCCCCTAATTGGGCAGTGTTTGGGCAGTGTTTTAACTTAACTTGTATTGCAAATATTAGTTGTCAGTTTTAAAAAGACGTCAAAATATTGGGGGTTACATAAGGTCTTGAGTCAGCACCATGCTGTACCTATTCTGTCTCAAAGAAATTGTAACAGTCAGATGAACTCCAAACTGCGACTTACTGGTGTCTCTGCCACCAGAGTGTCAAGCTTTGGGAGCTAAATGGTTCTAACCATACCTACAGAGATCTGTCTTTCGACACCATTATCACTTGCATCAGAATGATACGTTGGGTGAGTTGCCCACTTATATGTGTCCCTTCTCTCTCACGTGTGGCATGAGCCCTCATTGCATTCATTGGTCAGAACTGAAACACTACAATCTTCCAAAAGAAGTGTGTCTAATCAGCTTCTGGGAGGGGAAGGGGGGGGGGAACCTGCTTGAACATCCTAGCAGCACTTGGCAACTGGTTTGCTGTAAAGAAGCAAATTGTCAGTTGGTTTACGAGAAAGATATTTAGACGAATAAAAGAAGTTGTGCACACCTGCTAAAGTGCATAAGAGAATGCTTGTTATGAATATCAAAATCTGTGAAGTGGGTGGGGCATACAACTACAGATCGTTATTGATTCTGTTCTTACTACCAGCCAACCCAATGCACTGTGGGTTGTGTTGTGTGCACACTCCATGTTGGTACACTTCACATCACATCATACATACTAAGGTAAGCATACCCTAGATCTCCTCCACCTCCGCCTTCCTTGGTCTGCTGATGCAATCTCTTGTGCCTCCTCTCCACCTCCTTTTCAGACACTCCCAGACGTGCGCTGAGAGCCTGAGAGAGGGTGGAGCCTAGCAATAAACCATTCCCACCTACCACGCCCCCACCACTGGACCCTTCCTCGCTAATGACACTGGCACTTGTGGAGAGGGAGAGGTTGAAGGATGAACTATGACCCTCACTATCGTCACTGCTCCTCGAGGATGGAGCCGGAGAAAGCTGGGGGAGGGGGGAGAGAAGGATGAGAAGTGAGTTCTGTTTTATGGTAATTGATATACATATTTCCGATGTACTGGATATCGAAGTCACACCCACCCACCCACATCCCACCCCCCTCCTGTGGTTCCACCCCTTTCGATACCCTGCACCTCCCTCCCTTCCTCCTAACTTGGTGATCATGACCACTCCTACTTTCACCCCCAAGTGGTCCTCATGTGGACTCAATAGAAGAACAAAACCACATCATCAACAACAACTTGTCTTTGACGATGGAACTCTACCTGTTGCAGCTGCTTTGCATTGTGTGCGGCATCTGGTATCCATGTGCTGACTTCTGGTCCCCGCAGAAACTCCACGGCAGAGCGGAGGGTCACCAGGATGTAGCTGAGCTGGTCGGAATCCGAGGTGGACCAGTGGAAGTTCTCCATATAATAGAACATACTGATGAGACAGTCTGCAAGTATGAGTGGGGAGGGTGTGTGCATGGAAGGGGGAGTGGTCATACTGGGCATGCTCAGTACATGACACGAATAAATACGAAGGAAACCGGGATCAAGTTTATTGATTCCGAGTCGAGTCTTGGTGTGCTTCATATTACTCACTGTGGTCAACTTGCGTGAGGATTGTAGCCTGCAAGAAACAAAACAACATGTCATTGAGCACATCTACTGTCCGTCCCGAGAGGTGGGAAAAGATGGAAGCTAGCGAGAGAGCCACACATGATTATACGGAACACTCACTCACCATCAGAGAAATGAGGCCATCTGACGCCAAAGGCTGCGGCTCTAGTGGAGGGGAGGGAGGGAAAAGAAGAAAGTGACATAAACTCTTTACTGTAGACATTGTTCCATGACTGCTGCTAAATCCCATTACCTCCTACTCTGAGGGACAAGACGAAATTGTTGCGTACATCCTCCATCACACATTCCTAATTAAAAGAGTGTTGACAATTAGGAACACACAAACAAATCCCATGACCAGCATGGCAACATCTCTCTGAGTGCTTCCTATACATATCATGACCTGCATGTGTGCACATATTGTAGAGATGTATACCCAGAACATGAACTCCTCGAGTATATTCAATGAGTGTTCATTCGATTGCAATTTGAAGCACTCAACACCACTTCACAAGCCCTTGCAGGTCTTGCTAATATTGAGGGGGCACTACACAATACACTAGGTCCAGAGCAATAAACCACTCCCATCTACCGCAAATTGTGGACAAGTGTTTTGCCTAACCTTATTTTCATTCCACATTCCACATAATAATGTGGCTGGCTAAGACCTGCATGTGATTTTCACATGACTTACCATAGCATCCTGTATGGCGTAGAGCATCTCCAAGGGAGTGTCCAAATGGGCCATGGAATTTAGATGTCTCAGGGTAGCTGGGTAGGGGCAGTCGTAATCACCCAATACACCCACAAGGGGTGGGGTCATATTTCCTCGTAGTAACCGACACCTTTCGCTGAGTTCCCAGTCCTGTCTCGTGTGCACCTCACACACAGCAGGAAACACCTTGGAGTGCACGTGGTGCATCAGGTAACTGTGGCAATAGGAGGAGAACTCTGATTAAATTTGATTTGTGTGCACATAAGCGTGATCCTTTGTGTCCCAATCGTAACATACTTCAGCCCTGCGTGATGTTGGTCCAGTGTGTGTCCCCATGGAGCTATTGTCAACCTACTTCAATTCAATATGCCTCCACCCAGTGTGGTGTTGGTCCAGTGTGTGTCCCCATGAAGCTATTGTCAACCTACTTCAATATGCCTCCACCCAGTGTGCTGTTGGTCCAGTGTGTATCCCTATAGAGCTATTGTCACCTACTTCAACCCAGTGTGGTGTTGGTCCAGTGTGTGTCCCCATAGAGCTATTGTCACCTACTTCAACCCAGTGTGGTGTTGGTCCAGTGTGTGTCCCCATAGAGCTATTGTCACCTACTTCAACCAAGTGTGGTGTAGGTCCAGTGTGTATTCTCAAAGACTAAGTACACACCTGGATCTCAGAGTCAGCACCAGGGCGGTATTCTAGACCTAGAGATATCATTCTAAAGTACCTCTTGAGAAGTCCCAGTGTGACGGCTCCATGCTATAGCCTCACCCTCACTAGGGCCATCCCTTGCAAGGGAGTGACTAACTGGACTTGTACATGTTGTGTTGCTGTCGTTTCTCATGTTGTTGTTATTGTTGTTTGTTGTAATGATAATCAACCTTTACCCTTCTATAGAGAACCAGCAAGCATCGTACATCCGCTTGTCCTTGAGTTTAGGGTCTTGCTTATTAGCTTCAATAAACGCCTGCAAATAATGAGAATCGTCACGCACAGTGACACACGCACACACACACTCTCTCTCACACTCACAAGCAAAAACACACTAAGAACAAGCTAGGAATAATGGCTTCCTTGAAGAAGCACAATACAGCTAAGAACTGTATGTTGAATGCTTACTAGTTGCATGTAAGGGAAACAGATAGCACCACAGCTGCTAATGTATGGCCGACCAATAGTGTCTGCTACATCCACACACATCTGCCCTCTACACAACCTCTCCAGGTGGGCTACATAGCTATCAGTGTGTCTCTGTTGTCTGTCTGTAGTTACATTGCCTGGAGATACACAAAAACCAGTGAACATATTCCAGAGAGAGCAACTAACAGATACATGCATCTAGCTAAAGTAACATGCAGCAATAGCTGGTTGTTGAGCAGGTGTCATGTATTAAGTACCTACTCGTTGTTAAGCACCTACTTCACTATTGGTTCTAGTATCTATTTGGTGGCATGGATCTTGACTCTATCTCCTCCTGCTCAAAAGTCAGTGTTTCTTCCATTTATGGTGACGACAAATTTGAAGATGGGACACCCACGTCTGACACATTCGGCTCAGCACCAGTTCCAACCACTCCCTTCCCTTCTAGCTTGCCCGGTACATACACCGGACGATCCTTACCCAACGCAAAACTGATTACATCTGCACATGGGTACTGTTTGTCAAGCCCCTGCCCCTGCTCAATGTCAAGTGCACAGTTTGTTGCTAATTGTCGTTGTAAGTGGCCCAGCTTAACAACCGGTAGTGATGGCAACATATTTTTTATATAACTTATTTGTTATCTGATGGCAAAAAAAAACATAAAAAATTGTAGGCATCTGATGCACACATGCGACCGTACATGGTGTCTACTACAGGAATATTGTACTGACAGGACTGTACAGCATGCCACACAGTGTTGTAGTCTCACTGTGAATCCCTGCTTGACCAGGCCCTCCAACTTGGTGGCAGTGTCCTGCAACAAACTCTCTACGTGCACGATCAAGTAATTCTGCTGGAACAAACGGATCTGCTTGTTCAGCTCCTCCAGCCCCTGCAGAGAGGAAAGGACACAGGAGGGAAAGGTCAACTAGTGACCAGCCAACCAAAAACCACATGATATAACCAACTACCCAAGGGCAATAAGATGTTGCTCTCACTAACAGATCCCCATGGTCGATGCATAACAGATCCCTCCGATTGCATAACAGATCCCCGCGGATGCATATAACAGATCCCCACGACGGATGCATGACAGACCCCCGCAATGGATGCATGACAGATCCCCACGATGGATGCATAACAGATCCCCACAACGGATGCATAACAGATCCCCGACAGATGTATAACAGATCTCCGCGATGGATGCATGACAGATCCAGATCCCCATGATGGATGTTAACACATAAACAAGGGAATTTTCACTGGAGGTGATTACACAGCTCCTTGGAAAGCTTGGTAGAATTGCACTTGTCTGGGTCGGGGGAGAATATGTGGACATTGTCTCTTGTCTGTCAGAGCTGGGACTACATGCAGCCCAATTTCTGAAGACACGTGTCTCGTATGAAGGACTGAGGAAGGTGTATGGATAAACCACACCCAAGGCATGAAGCCCATTATTCAGCAAAAAAAGGGTGCAATGTGCAAGATCGTTGCCGGTATTAAGGTGATAAAGTTAACTTCATTTCTTCCTGCAACTCAGACCAGGAAGGCTAGGGTTACATGGACCTGACAGCTGGGTGGTTCACGTATTGATTCCAAGCTAGGCCCATCCCAAGGGAGGGAGGAGTTACACAAGGTTGAACCCAGGCTAGGTACATCCCACAGGGAGGGAGGGATCACACAAGCTTGAACCCAGGCTAGGTACATCCCACAGGGAGGGAGGGGTCACACAAGGTTGACCTCCCTCAGGCTAGGGAGGGAAGGAGGGAGATAAGTGTGATCATTTACTAGGAACAAGGTCAGAAAATACGACCATTTTCAACCAGATCCATTCTCCCACTGGCTTGAAACGAGATCAACACATCCTATTAACTGCACACCTCCCTCCCCACCCTCCTGTACCCCTGTCTCTCCATCTCTCTCTCTTCCCTACCTCACGATAGTTCTGAAAGCTTTGCAAGAACTCGCTGTGCTCCTTGTATGTTTTTCTTCTCTTCAGAGCATCTCTATAATTCGCGTTTCCACCGTTGATGGAATCCCCGAGACCAGAAGTTGGCATCTAACAACAACAACAACAACAAAGGGAAAACAAACACAAAAACACCGTCTTAAGTTCCCAAAACCTGCTGACCTTACCACAGCAAACATTTTGAAAACCACACCCAGAAACTCAATTATTACAGCGTCACATCTGCAACTGTTGGTTGTATTATAGAGGTGCAGTAGTCCTCCCCACACAGGTCAAGACTAAGATGTATCTCACACATGGCTTACTTACCTTATGGCTTGGATCCAAAGGACGCTCCACGATGAAGATCTTGAACTGTTTGAGGGCTCTGTTGTAAGCAAGCTCTTCAGAGAGCACTCGGACGTGGAGCTCCGAAATCTTCTTGCTAGTGCAAAGCAACAAGCCTCCGGAGAGTCTCCACATTAGTTTGCTTGGCCCGGTAGCCTCGTACACACTGCAAAGGGGGTGGAGGGATGAGATGGATGGGATCATCACAGAGGAAAGGCTGGTCTAGTGTTGCCATGGATGATCCAGGGTATCTAGGGATGTCCAACGTTCAAAGTTGTTGCCGCCTAATTCTAGCCCTAGTCCAGGCCAGTATTAGGTGGGAAAGGCCCTAGCCCTAGTCCTGGCCAGTAGGTCAGAAAGGCCCTAGCCCTGAATCCCTAGCACTAGTCCTGGCCAGTATTTGGTGGGAAAAGCCCTAGCCCTGGAACCCTAGCCCTGCCAGTATTAGGTGGGAAAGGCCCTAGCCCTAGTCCTGGCCAGTAGGTCAGAAAGGCCCTAGCCTTAGCCCTAGTCCTGGCCAGTATTTAGTGGGAAAGGCCCTAGCCCTGCCCTAGTACTGGCCAGTATTTAGCCCTAGCCCTGGATCCCTAGCCCTAGTCCTGGCCAGTATTTGGTGGGAAAGGGTCTTGAGCTTTAGGCATCCATGGGATTCTCCATGGTGGTGTTAATTAATTATACATTGCGAGAGGCTTGATATGCAGGAAAGAGGAGTTGGGAGGGGCTGAGGGATGACCCTCAGCAACAAGCAAGGAAGGCAATGAGAGAGGAATGGGTGATGGGGGGAAAGGAAGGTGATCCTCGCATAAAGCATAAGAGCATGGTAGAGGGGTACTCAGGTAGGAGAAAGATTAGCGCAGCATTCAAGAGGGAGATGGGAGGTTAGAACACACATGGTGGAGAGTTGGAAGGAGTAAGAAGAGGAGACTACAAAAATAGGGTGGAGGAGGAGGTCTTACTCTCTGAGCAATCCTGAGGGCTCCAACAGATGGTTCTCTGTACAGTAACAACAGTAATGAATAGGCCTGCATAGACTTCACTGTAGAACATTTAGCACCTGGTCTCTCACCTAGCAGTTGCCTGGTGATGGTAGTGCTCTCCAGAGATGCTGCTACGGGTATACACACCAACCAGCAGTTCTGTTGCGCTTGCTCATACAAGCTGAAAAAGCGAGACTGCAGAGATGTGCAAGCCAGTTTTAATATAGGGAGGGGGAGGTGAGGGGAGGCAGACAAAACTCTTCATCTTTCACAGTGCTCGTCATTAACCACCGTTGGCAAGTACGCAAACAAATTGAGATGCTGGTTCTATTTTGTACCTGGAGTGCCTGATAGAAAGGATTGAATTCCAGATCTTCATCACAAGTAGCCATCATCGGAAGCACGATAACAAATTGTGGATAACCGCAGCTACAGTCACCGCTAACGCAGCCACTAACTCGAAACAAGCACGCACCGAACGAGACCGAAGGAACTGCGGCTTAAACTAGCTGCAGCCCGGAACTACTAAAAACTCGAAAACTGGAATAAACACAAGTGTTACTGAAGACACACCTACACTGTCCATAATATTCACTTTTAAGTCTCTAATTAACTATCGCGGACCCTTGGGCGCACGCACACACTAATAGACCACACCCCAGCTTTGCATATCTCAATCAAGAACAAGAAGCCCAGTTGTGAACAGCAGACTGCTCAGTTATCCGAGGTCTTGATGGATTCTTACCGCATCTGCGCGGACTGCAGCACGCCAGGTGAGAGGAGAATGCGAAAGGAAGCATCTTAATGCCCTCTTGCCATTTCTTTAATCCTGAGCCTCCTGTAATGCGTGTGTAGATCCGACCTGGGCCTCGATCAATAGAGGAGTGTTTTTGTGTCATGAGTGCTGCAGTGTGCACCGTGTACTCGGCACTCACATATCTCACATACGCTCTCTCAGCTCTACCAACTGGCCACCAGTGCTAAAAGAGGTGAGCTGGACACAAAACAGTTTTACTCAGCAAGTTGTACACACTGTAAAAGCATGTACTTCTACCAAGTCATCAATACTTATGTACCATTCTCTATAGTATAACCATTGTGAAAATATGCTGGAGCCATCAATCCAGCCAGCAATATAACTCGGGTATCATTACTCGGTCGTCTAGTATCCCCTTGGCCTCGCCGCTATTTGAATACGAGTTTTTCTTGCTTTCTCTCCGTGTGAGTTAGATGGTTTACACATTGGTGAGGAAGGGAGCCAACAGTGTGTGGGAATACCAGCTACACGACAGCCACTCCAAGACCAAGATCAGGAAGCCAAATCCTAGGGACAGGATACAGTGAGTGGACTTGTTTTTCACACTTGTCCCCTGACCTCCCAACTAAGCTGCTGCCGCTGTTCTATGTAGTGTGATAATTATTTAAATTTCCCCCCTCCATTAATCCTTCTTCCCTCTCGCTTCTCATTCCTCTCCTCTCTCTTTTCAACCCTTTCTCCTCGCTCTATCTCGTTCTCCCTAACACTCTCGTCTCCTCTTCCTCCCTATCTCTACCTTCCCTTTTACTGTCAACCCCTCCCATCTCCCTATCAACCCCTCCCCCTCCCTCACCGACCTCTCTCTTTTCTTCTCTACTCTTCCCTCCTTGTTCCTCCCTCCTGCCCCCGCCTATCCCCCTCTGCAGTCCAACAAAACATGACTTCATTGTCTCCAAGTACAAGCACCTCTCCTTTCTTCCTCGTATTTCATCTAAGGACCACTTCAACTCTATCAGTAACATGAGCAAAGTGAGACACTCAACTTCATTTTAATGGGCATTAACACACCACACCTCTACCTCTCTTGGCCTCCTCTTCTTTTCCCTTCCTCCTCCTCCTCCCTCTATCCCTCCCTCCTCATAATTGTCCCGTCTTCCTCCCTCCCTCTCATGCACTCTTTCTCTGCTCCTGCATGCAGCAACTCCATGCTAGCGTGCGTACTGGTAACCTGGAAACTTGTCTGAGACTGCTGGCCCTAGGAGCTGACCCAAACTATATGCACTCAGTGAGTTGCCTCCTCCATTAGTCACAGATAATCTTTCGACCTCGACTCATATTGAATGAGAGGGGTGTGACATGTTCTATGAGAGGGGTGTGGCATGTTCTATGAGAGGGGTGTGGCATGTTCTATGAGAGGGGTGTGGCGTGTTCTATGAGAGAGGTGTGGCATGTTCTATGAGAGGGGTGTGGCATGTTCTATGAGAGGGGTGTGGCGTGTTCTATGAGAGGGGTGTGACATGTGGGATGAAAGGGGTGTGGCATATGAGCAGTGGGTTCTTGTAGGCCAGCCACTTGGACTTGTGAACCATCAAGTACTCTATGCCACATTTCTCCAAATAGACTCCATCTTGTCCATGCCCACGAGGCAACCATGCATTGTTGACTAATCCGCTCACCTGTAATTGATTGCAATGCACATGCTCTTAACCCCCCCCCCCCCCCCCCCCAACCTACCCCCGGCCTATCCTCGGCCTATCCCCAGCCTACCCCCGGCCTATCCCCGGCCTATCCCCAGCCTACCCCCGGCCTGGTGTTATGAGCCGTGTACAAATCATAAATATATATAGTATAGTACGAGTGTCTCAAAGTATGAATCTGTGAATGGCCGACGGATATATCTGTCTGGGGAGTACAGCAACACAGTGGGTGTTAGTTACTGCACACGGTGTTGTATTCACACATGCAGTGGGCATTAGTTACTGCACGACTGCACACTGTGTTATATTCACACATGCAGTGGGTATTAGTTACTGCACGACTGCACACTGTGTTATATTCACACATGCAGTGGGCATTAGTTACTGCACTACTGCACATGGTGTTGTATTCACACACATTTGGCGTTAGTTACTGCACTACTGCACACGGTGTTGTATTCACAAGTGTATAATGAAATGGCTAGAAGATTGTATCTGGTGCAAGTCTGGGCCTGTAGCAGCTAATGCAGCACCTGCTATTGTTGGTCAGACAAGCCAAGCGGCACAATGAAGATGTGGAGAGGCCAGTGATGATGAATCAGCGGACAAAGCTGGCCTGGAGCAGGCAGACGACGAGTACCACACAAGCAAGGCCATCAGTCCCGATCACTGCCCGATCAAGATCTGTGGATCTGTTACAAGCATACCAGTGCTGCAGGCTCGCAAGCTGAACTACAGAGCACGTCCTCAATTAGTGCACTTCCTTGAATAGTTCGTGCAACTTGGAAGCTCATAGGATTTATAGAATGCGCATGATCTAATTATGGGTAGTTGTGTTTATAACATAATTTTCAATTTTCATGCTAAGCATCCTACCAATCAGGACGACTGTCTCCTACAATAACTTAATTAATAGTGTACGTGCCCAGGACTAATTAACAGCATGATGACTAATTATCCCTATTCATACTAATTAGCTATAAGGACCTGCGCCTGAGTGTGTGGAGATTGCTTTCCCCCCTTCCTTATTATGCTATTGCAGCCTGGCAATTCTTCCCCATCATCTACTATGCAAAGCCTTTTCATCCTATAGTTAGTCTAGTTTTGATATTGGAATTCCTGTCCTCATGAATGTTTGTCCTACAGGACTTGCAGATTCATCGCACTTTTTAAAGCTTTAACATTGTCCCATCTCCACCTTCCTTGTCTGAAGTTCAGCTTGACTTCACTGTTTTTGGCTGACTTTTCATGACGGAGGACAGTGCTTCTCTTTAGAGCAAGAGTTTTTCTGCAAGCATTGCAGATAAGTCGTCCTAGATAAACAGACAAGTCTTCACCGTGGAGTGCCTTCACCCTCTGCGAAGGAATAACTTTTGGCTCCTTCAGCCCATGACTTCCAGAGGATCTCGTTTTCCATTTGTATGTGTTACTGATAATTATCCTCTTTCTACAAAGATCATATTTCTTAGGTATGTACTTTCAATCTATCAAGAAGTGGTGAACTACATCTTTACTGAGGCCTTCTTCTGAGTATATGTGGAGGAGATGCACAAGAACTGACTATCTGCAGTCTCATGGCAACTAGCACTAGCAGCAGTGCATTCACCAGCCACTTTAATACTGGTCCACCAATCATGTGCTTCTCATGTGATCCACCACATGCATAACCCCTATTGTGCCAGCATTATGCTAGCATAAATGTTTCACCTATTCTGCGTAAGTCTAATGATGACGTGTCCTTTGTCCTCAGTTACTAGCAAACAAGTCGTCTCTCTACCATCTTGAGAAGTGTTTTGGAAACTTCTCCACTTTTAAAATGGCAGTTGACCTTCCCATCCTCAGATGACCTTCCCATCCTCAGATGACCTTCCCGTCCTCAGATGACCTTCCCGTCCACAGATACTGCTGCTAGTCCACAAGCTTCATAATGACCTTTGTACTCACTGCATCCAGGATCTCTTCATATGACAACGTGACAAAGTGACAGCGAGCTAGCAAAAATCCTTTTTTTACCTGATTCTCCTACCTTACAGGTCTTCTTGTGCTGAGTGACTGAGCTGCAAACCCATCATGTGATTAGCATGTGATATTTTGTGTGTGTAAGAAGTCATTTGTTGGTTTCCATGCCCTTTTTTCCTTCCAAATTCGTGCACTGCACATTACAAAATAGTGGCTGATTGGGGGAACCCTTCAGGAAGAGTCCCAAGTACTCTGTGGATCCTGAGACCCTTCAGGAAGAGTTCCAAGTACTCTGTGGATCCTGGGACCCTTCAGGAGGAGTACTCTGTGGATCCTGAGACCCTTCAGGAAGAGTCCCAAGTACTCTGTGGATCCAGGATCCTGGAAGAGTTCCAAGTACTCTGTGGATCCTGAGGAAGAGTCCCCAAGTACTCTGGGACCATCCAGGAAGAGTTCCAAGTACTCTGTGGATCCTGGGACTCTTCAGGAAGAGTTCCAAGTACTCTGGGACCCTTCAGGAAGAGTCCTGTGGATCCTGGGACCCTTCAGGAAGAGTCCCAAGTACTCTGTGGATCTCCCAAGTACTCTGTGGATCCTGGAAGAGTCACAAGTACATGTACTCTGTGGATTCTGGGACCCTTCAGGAAGAGTTCTGTGGATCCTGGGACCCTTCAGGAAGAGTTCCAAGTACTCTGTGGATCCTGGGACCCTTCAGGAAGTACTCTGTGGATCCTGGGACCCTTCAGGAAGAGTTCCAAGTACTCTGGGACCCTTCAGGAAGAGGATCCTCTGTGGATCCTGGGACCCTTCAGGAAGAGTTCCAAGTACTCTGGGACCCTTCAGGAAGAGTCCCAAGTACCCTGTGGATCCTGGGACCCTTCAGGAAGAGTTCCAAGTACTCTGTGGATCGGGACCCTTCAGGAGGATCCTGGGACCCTTCAGGAAGAGTTCCAAGTACTCTGCGGATCTTCAGAGTACTCTGTGGATCTGGGACCCTTCAGGAAGTACTCTGTGGATCCTCTGTGGATCCTGGGACCCTTCAGCCTGGGATTCTGGGACCCTTCAGGAAGAGTCCCAAGTACTCTGTGGATCCTGGGACCCTTCAGGAAGAGTCTCCCAGGATCCACAGAGTACTAGGGTTCCCAGGATCCACAGGATCCACAGAGTACTTCCCGAAGGGTCCCTGGATCCACAGAGTACTTGTTCCTGAAGGTTCCCAAGAACCCTGTGCATCCTGGGACATCCTAGGAAAATCTGTGTGAGGACATGGTAGTGCACAAAATAACAGGAAAAAGATGGCAGTAATTTTGTCAAATCTTGATAGGCTATTATTCTAGATTGCTCCGACACATTTTTGGTGTAGTAATCGAGCGCTAGTAGAGGCCAAACTAAACTTGATGTTTCCATTGTGTTGGATTCCGTGCAGAATCCACAGAGACCGTGGTCACACATTTTTAATGGTGTTTACTTCCCTGAGGGGGGGGAGTGGGGGAGGGTGTCACTGTCCAGAGCCGCAGCATTCGAGCAGCAGGTCAGGTTTGTGGATTCCAAGAGCTAATGCAGTATCCAGTCGAGCATCCTGTGAGCTGTGGTGATGTTGAGAGCTAATGCAGTTGAGCATCCTGTGAGCTGTGGTGATGTATAGAGTTACTGCATTGAATGTCAGTCAACTGAAGTGATGTCTGGATACTGCGTTCGAGCACCGGTCAGCTGTGGTGATGTTGAGAGCTACTGCAGTCGAGTAGCCAGTGCTGAGGTGATATTACGA
Source organism: Cladorhizidae sp. MBARI D1340-BT2 (assembly GCA_028752905.1). Classification (NCBI taxonomy): domain Eukaryota; kingdom Metazoa; phylum Porifera; class Demospongiae; order Poecilosclerida; family Cladorhizidae; species Cladorhizidae sp. MBARI D1340-BT2. Next base: position 44,134,035 of record JAQNBH010000009.1, on the reverse strand, counting down.
AGTCACTCCAGTCGAGCTGTTTTCCATCTGTAGTGTTTCCAGGAGCTGGTTCAATCGAGGGCACAGTCTGATAATTTTCATTCAGCTGTGCCAATTTCGACAGTAACGTTCGAGTGATTATTCGGTAGCTATTTCAATGTCTACAGCTGCTCCAGTCAATCCTCAGAGGCTGTGATGTCCACTACTGCTCCAGTCAATCCTCAGAGGCTGTGATGTATACTGCTGCTCCAGTCAATCCTCAGAGGCTGTGATGTCCCCTACTGCTCCAGTCAATCCTCAGAGGCTGTGATGTCCACTACTGCTCCAGTCAATCCTCAGAGGCTGTGATGCCTACAGCTGCTCCAGTCAATCCTCAGAGGCTGTGATGTCTCTAGCTGCTCCAGTCAATCCTCAGAGGCTGTGATGTCTACTGATGCTCTAGTCAATCGATGTCTACTGATGCTCTAGTCAATCCTCAGAGGCTGTGATGTATACAGCTGCTCCAGTCAATCCTCAGAGGCTGTGATGTATACAGCTGCTCCAGTCAATCCTCAGAGGCTGTGATGTCTCTAGCTGCTCCAGTCAATCCTCAGAGGCTGTGATGTCCACTACTGCTCCATCAATCCTCAGAGGCTGTGATGTATACAGCTACTACAGTCAATCCTCAGAGGCTGTGATGTATACAGCTGCTCCAGTCAATCCTCAGAGGCTGTGATGTATACAGCTGCTCCAGTCAATCCTCAGAGGCTGTGATGCCTACAGCTACTCCAGTCAATCCTCAGAGGCTACAGCTGCTCCAGTCAATCCTCAGAGGCTGTGATGTATACAGCTACTCCAGTCAATCCTCAGAGGCTGTGATGTCTGCAGCTGCTCCAGTCAATCCTCAGAGGCTGTGATGTATACAGCTGCTCCAGTCAATCCTCAGAGGCTGTGATGTCTAAGTACTGCTGCTCCAGTCAATCCTCCGAGGCTGTGATGTCTACAGCCAATCCTCAGAGGCTGTGATGTATACAGCTACTCCAGTCAATCCTCAGAGGCTGTGATGCCTACTGCTGCTCCAGTCAATCCTCAGAGGCTGTGATGTCTAAGTACTGCTGCTCCAGTCAATCCTCAGAGGCTGTGATGTCTACAGCTACTCCAGTCAATCCTCAGAGGCTGTGATGTCTACAGCTTCTCCAGTCAATCCTCAGAGGCTGTGATGCCTACAGCTGCTCCAGTCAATCCTCAGAGGCTGTGATGCCTACAGCTACTCCAGTCAATCCTCAGAGGCTGTGATGCCTACTGCTGCTCCAGTCAATCCTCAGAGGCTGTGATGTCTAAGTACTGCTGCTCCAGTCAATCCTCAGAGGCTGTGATGTCTACAGCTGCTCCAGTCAATCCTCAGAGGCTGTGATGTCTATAGATGCTCCAGTCAATCCTCAGAGGCTGTGATGGCTCTAGTCAATCCTCAGAGGCTGTGATGTCTACAGATGCTCCAGTCAATCCTCAGAGGCTGTGATGTCCACTACTGCTCCAGTCAATCCTCAGAGGCTGTGATGCCTACAGCTGCTCCAGTCAATCCTCAGAGGCTGTGATGTCTCTAGCTGCTCCAGTCAATCCTCAGAGGCTGTGATGTCTACTGATGCTCTAGTCAATCGATGTCTACTGATGCTCTAGTCAATCCTCAGAGGCTGTGATGTATACAGCTGCTCCAGTCAATCCTCAGAGGCTGTGATGTATACAGCTGCTCCAGTCAATCCTCAGAGGCTGTGATGTCTCTAGCTGCTCCAGTCAATCCTCAGAGGCTGTGATGTCCACTAATGCTCCAGTCAATCCTCAGAGGCTGTGATGCCTACTACTGCTCCAGTCAATCCTCAGAGGCTGTGATGTGCTCCAGTCAATCCTCAGAGGCTGTGATGCCTACAGCTGCTCCAGTCAATCCTCAGAGGCTGTGATGTCTCTAGCTGCTCCAGTCAATCCTCAGAGGCTGTGATGTCTACTGATGCTCTAGTCAATCGATGTCTACTGATGCTCTAGTCAATCCTCAGAGGCTGTGATGCCTACAGCTACTCCAGTCAATCCTCAGAGGCTGTGATGTCTACAGCCACTCCAGTCAATCCTCAGAGGCTGTGATGTCTACAGGTGCTCCAGTCAATCCTCAGAGGCTGTGATGTCTACAGCTACTCCAGTCAATCCTCAGAGGCTGTGATGTCTACAGCTGCTCCAGTCAATCCTCAGAGGCTGTGATGCCTACTGCTACTCCAGTCAATCCGCAGAGGCTGTGATGTCTACAGGTGCTCCAGTCAATCCTCAGAGGCTGTGATGTCTCTAGCTGCTCCAGTCAATCCTCAGAGGCTGTGATGTATACAGCTGCTCCAGTCAATCCTCAGAGGCTGTGATGTCTACAGCCACTCCAGTCAATCCTCAGAGGCTGTGATGTCTACAGGTGCTCCAGTCAATCCTCAGAGGCTGTGATGTTGAGGGGTACTCCAACAATTCTAAGAGGACTGCTGTCAAGCTTCATCTTGCAGGGGGGTGGTGTGGGGGGATAAAACTCCTCCCATTTTCATCGCCATTAGTTTTATTAAGCTTTGGGAATGAGATATCGCTACTCTGAGTCATAGCAGTGTAACAACTTGCGAAAAAGAACTAAAATAGCTTGAGCTTGTTAGTCAAGCAGCAAACACAGCTTAGGTGGCTAGCGTAGAGGGCATGATTACTACACCACTAGTACTGCATGTCCAGTCTTAGCCACACCCACAAACATTGGTCTGGCAGATAAGCTGTTCCAGTACTTTGGGCAGAAATTGGCCAATGATCTGTTGCTATTTTGTGTTCTGTGGTTGATGTGGAAACCATTTCAATATGGTCACTGTCACAACTGAAACATGTACCCTCTACTTATGGACATCACCTAGGGGAGGCAGTTTGAAGGAGGTTGACAATTGCTCTATGGGGACACACACCGGGTGGAGGCAGGTTGAAGGAGGTTGACAATGGCTCTATGGGGACACACACTGGACCAACACTACACTGGGTGGAGGCAGGTTGAAGTAGGTTGACAATGGCTCTATGGGGACACACACTGGACCAACATCATGTGTGTGTATTGCAGATGCATCCACAACCTCGGAAATAAACTGAGTAGACGTAATCTACTTCCATTTGCTTGTTCCTTCCATGTCATCTAACAAGAGCTGTGGAGTTTGATGAGCTTCCTATGTCTTGTTTGTTTCTCTTCCTGTTCTTCTTCCTCCCTGTCCATGTGACAGGATCGTAGGAACACTCCGCTGCATGTGGCCGCACAAGCTGGACAAGCCATGCAAGTAGAGCTGCTGGTCGTGAACGGGGCAGATCCTTCTCGTCTGGATCGGCTTGGCCATACAGCCGAGGAGTGTGCGAGGTAAGGGATCCCTTGTTGCTGTATTTACGTAGATATGTTTAGACCAAGGATGAAGTTGAGTAGGTTTGTGTGTGTGTGCGTGTGTGTGTGTGTGTGTGCGTGTGTGCATGCGTGTGTGTGTGTGTGTGTGTATGTGTGTGTCTGTGTGAGGTTTTCTCTTGTGAAGTGAAGGTTCTCCCCACTAGATGCCTGATCATACACATGTATCCAGTGCTCCCTGGAGTGTGGAGCAACCTCTAGCCTGTCTGTGTTCCTCCTACTAGATGCCTGATCATACACATGTATCCAGTCCTCCCTGGAGTGTGGAGCAACCTCTAGCCTGTCTGTGTTCCTCCTACTAGATGCCTGATCATACACATGTATCCAGTCCTCCCTGGAGTGTGGAGCAACCTCTAGCCTGTCTGTGTTCCTCCTACTAGATGCCTGATCATACACATGTATCCAGTGCTCCCTGGAGTGTGGGGCAACCTCTAGCCTGTCTGTGTTCCTCCTACTAGATGCCTGATCATACACATGTATCCAGTGCTCCCTGGAGTGTGGAGCAACCTCTAGCCTGTCTGTGTTCCTCCTACTAGATGCCTGATCATACACATGTATCCAGTCCTCCCTGGAGTGTGGAGCAACCTCTAGCCTGTCTGTGTTCCTCCTACTAGATGTCTGATCATACACATGTATCCAGTCCTCCCTGGAGTGTGGAGCAACCTCTAGCCTGTCTGTGTTCCTCCTACTAGATGCCTGATCATACACATGTATCCAGTTCTCCCCCTGGAGTGTGGAGCAACCTCTAGCCTGTCTGTGTTCCTCCTACTAGATGCCTGATCATACACATGTATCCAGTGCTCCCTGGAGTGTGGGGCAACCTCTAGCCTGTCTGTGTTCCTCCTACTAGATGCCTGATCATACACATGTATCCAGTTCTCCCTGGAGTGTGGGGCAACCTCTAGCCTGTCTGTGTTCCTCCTACTAGATGCCTGATCATACACATGTATCCAGTGCTCCCTGGAGTGTGGGGCAACCTCTAGCCTGTCTGTGTTCCTCCTACTAGATGCCTGATCATACACATGTATCCAGTCCTCCCTGGAGTGTGGAGCAACCTCTAGCCTGTCTGTGTTCCTCCTACTAGATGCCTGATCATACACATGTATCCAGTTCTCCCCCTGGAGTGTGGAGCAACCTCTAGCCTGTCTGTGTTCCTCCTACTAGATGCCTGATCATACACATGTATCCAGTGCTCCCTGGAGTGTGGGGCAACCTCTAGCCTGTCTGTGTTCCTCCTACTAGATGCCTGATCATACACATGTATCCAGTCCTCCCTGGGGTGTGGGGCAACCTCTAGCCTGTCTGTGTTCCTCCTACTAGATGCCTGATCATACACATGTATCCAGTGCTCCCTGGAGTGTGGGGCAACCTCTAGCCTGTCTGTGTTCCTCCTACTAGATGCCTGATCATACACATGTATCCAGTGCTCCCTGGAGTGTGTGGCAACCTCTAGCCTGTCTGTGTTCCTCCTACTAGATGCCTGATCATACACATGTATCCAGTGCTCCCTGGAGTGTGGAGCAACCTCTAGCCTGTCTGTGTTCCTCCTACTAGATGCCTGATCATACACATGTATCCAGTCCTCCCTGGAGTGTGGAGCAACCTCTAGCCTGTCTGTGTTCCTCCTACTAGATGCCTGATCATACACATGTATCCAGTGCTCCCTGGAGTGTGGGGCAACCTCTAGCCTGTCTGTGTTCCTCCTACTAGATGCCTGATCATAGACATGTATCCAGTGCTCCCTGGAGTGTGGGGCAACCTCTAGCCTGTCTGTGTTCCTCCTACTAGATGCCTGATCATACACATGTATCCAGTGCTCCCTGGAGTGTGGGGCAACCTCTAGCCTGTCTGTGTTCCTCCTACTAGATGCCTGATCATACACATGTATCCAGTCCTCCCTGGAGTGTGGGGCAACCTCTAGCCTGTCTGTGTTCCTCCTACTAGATGCCTGATCATACACATGTATCCAGTGCTCCCTGGAGTGTGGAGCAACCTCTAGCCTGTCTGTGTTCCTCCTTACTAGATGCCTGATCATACACATGTATCCAGTCCTCCCTGGAGTGTGGGGCAACCTCTAGCCTGTCTGTGTTCCTCCTACTAGATGCCTGATCATACACATGTATCCAGTTCTCCCTGGAGTGTGGGGCAACCTCTAGCCTGTCTGTGTTCCTCCTACTAGATGCCTGATCATACACATGTATCCAGTGCTCCCTGGAGTGTGGGGCAACCTCTAGCCTGTCTGTGTTCCTCCTACTAGATGCCTGATCATACACATGTATCCAGTGCTCCCTGGAGTGTGGAGCAACCTCTAGCCTGTCTGTGTTCCTCCTACTAGATGACTGATCATACACATGTATCCAGTGCTCCCTGGAGTGTGGGGCAACCTCTAGCCTGTCTGTGTTCCTCCTACTAGATGCCTGATCATACACATGTATCTAGTGCTCCCTGGAGTGTGGAGCAACCTCTAGCCTGTCTGTGTTCCTCCTACTAGATGCCTGATCATACACATGTATCCAGTCCTCCCTGGAGTGTGGGGCAACCTCTAGCCTGTCTGTGTTCCTCCTACTAGATGCCTGATCATACACATGTATCCAGTCCTCCCTGGAGTGTGGAGCAACCTCTAGCCTGTCTGTGTTCCTCCTACTAGATGCCTGATCATACACATGTATCCAGTCCTCCCTGGAGTGTGGAGCAACCTCTAGCCTGTCTGTGTTCCTCCTACTAGATGCCTGATCATACACATGTATCCAGTGCTCCCTGGAGTGTGGAGCAACCTCTAGCCTGTCTGTGTTCCTCCTACTAGATGCCTGATCATACACATGTATCCAGTCCTCCCTGGAGTGTGGGGCAACCTCTAGCCTGTCTGTGTTCCTCCTACTAGATGCCTGATCATACACATGTATCCAGTGCTCCCTGGAGTGTGGGGCAACCTCTAGCCTGTCTGTGTTCCTCCTACTAGATGCCTGATCATACACATGTATCCAGTCCTCCCTGGAGTGTGGGGCAACCTCTAGCCTGTCTGTGTTCCTCCTACTAGATGCCTGATCATACACATGTATCCAGTGCTCCCTGGAGTGTGGGGCAACCTCTAGCCTGTCTGTGTTCCTCCTACTAGATGCCTGATCATACACATGTATCCAGTGCTCCCTGGAGTGTGGAGCAACCTCTAGCCTGTCTGTGTTCCTCCTACTAGATGCCTGATCATACACATGTATCCAGTGCTCCCTGGAGTGTGGGGCAACCTCTACCCTGTGCCTTGCACATGTTTTTGTGACTCACTGCCAGTGCAAAGCAGCTGAACCCAACTTGGCGTGGATCCTGTTCTGAGCACAAAATACAAAATACAGCCTGCCATCGGACAATTTCCTACCAATGCGTCTGAATGACTGAGCAAGAGCTAATGGTCTGCCAGACCGACTGACTGATGTTTGTGGGTGTGGCTAATCTCGATCAAGACTGGACGTGCAGTACTAGTGGTGTAGTAATCGTGCCCTCTAGCGCTAGCCACCTAAGCTGTGTTTGCTGCTTAACTAACAAGCTCAAGCTAGTTTAGTTCTTCTTCGCAAGTTGTAACACTGCTATGACTCGGAGTAGCGATATCTCATTCCCAAATCTTAATAAAACCAACGGCGATGAAAATGGGAGGAGTTTTTAATCCCCCCCCCCCCCCCCCCCCCCCCTCTCCCCAAGATGAAGCTTGACTGCAGTCCTCTGAGAATTGTCGTCAGCCTCTGAGGATTGACTGGAGCAGCTGTAGACATCACAGCCTCTGGGGATTGATTGGAGCATTTACATCGAAATAGCTGTTGAATGATCGCTCAGAGTCGCTCTCGACATTGGCACACCTGAATGAACGTTCAGTTATCTCAACTGACCATGCCCTTGATTGCACCAGCTCCTGGAAACACTACAGATGCTCTACTGGAATGGCTTGGTAATATCACCTCAGCTCATTGGCTACTCGACTGCAGTAGCTCTTAACATCACAATACTGACCGTCACTCGACTAGATACTGCATTAGCTCTTGGAATCCACAAAGCTGACCTGTTGCTCGAATGTTGTGGCTCTTGACCGGACACAGCGATGAAGCCACACACCCAAGGAAGTAAACTCCGTTAAAAATTCATGGAGGGTCCACGCACTCTGTGAGTTCTGCACGGAATCCAACGCAATGGAAACATCAAGTTTAGTTTGGCCTCTACTAAGTAGCTAGCGCTCGATTACTACACCAAAAATGTGAATGACTATTTGTCCAAGCAATCTAGAATAATGGTCAATCAAGATTGCAATTGGGTTGACAAATGTCCTGCCATCTTTTCCCTGTTATCTTGTGCACTGCTGTTTATGCCACAAAACATTGCAATATTTTACCTGTCTCCTTGTTACCTGTTTGCAATGTGTTGGGAGGTTTCTCTTCACTGCTCCTTCTGCCATCACAACAGATGTGAAGCTATGTAGCTGTGTGACTATTAAAGGGTCGTGCTACTCTCGGTTGTGATTATTCATGAGCAAATGTCTCTCCCCCTCCTCTCATATTTTATTGCAGGTTGAAGACAGAGAGACACAGTTGGGAGACATTGAAGAGCATCTCTAACTATGCCAATATGTTTGTTTGGAGTATTATTGCTTGGACATTATTTGGAGAATCGATGCACCCAGTTTTTTTTAGGATTTCTGGAAGTGCAGGTCTTTGGCTTACTCGAGTGTGGTGAAGAGAAACTCTCTGTTCTAGCCATGAAAATGCATATAATCGGGTATTATTACCTGCCAGTGACTGATTTAGCATGGCTATGCGCCTGCAAGTCTCGATAACTACTGTAGCTAGTGGGGAGTCTCCCGAGCAAAAACATTTCCTACCAGAATTCCTTGGTCTTCCCATAAACAGACTAGGCAACAAAGGTTGTGCAGAAGCCACTGCCGGTTAAGATACTACTGCGCAGCTGCCTGGTGGTCAGCACAGGATTCCTGCTCCACATAAGCAATGTTCAAACATGCTGCATTGTTCGAGTCCCTGGTGTTGCTCCTCCATGTCTCTAAAGCATGTCTCTGAATGTCTCTATCTATCAGTATAAGCTGGTAACCTCCTGTTGTTGGCCATTGAGGCTCCAACTACTTCAAATAAATAGTGTGTGCATTGCATGGTAGATGCTGAGCATGCGTCAGTCAAGCTGCCGTTGGTTTTGGGGAAGGGAGGCCTTCAACACACACCACGTGCACTTAGATCCCTTGCGTGACTGCCATTGGTGTTGGGGAAGGGAGGCCTTCAACACACACCACGTGCACTTAGATCCCTTGCGTGACTGCCATTGGTGTTGGGTAAGGGAAATCTTCGACACACCTTGCGTGCTTGTACATAAGTGTTCTACATATTATACATGTGTGCAACATGTGTCCTAATCTTATTGCTCGGTTTCCCTCGCCCCTTCCTTCTCCCCTCTTCCCCTCCATCTCTCCATCGCTCACTCTGTTCTTGTCTGCAGAATAGCAGGCCACCACCAAATGGCTGACCGACTAATTGAGTGCCAGTATCAGCTGACAGACAAGTTGTCTAGCTTTGTGTCTGGTCGAAAACCCCAGCACAACATCGGAGAGCATTTCCTGACCCCTCAAGTTGGGCACAAGTGAGGGGGTTCTAAGCTACATAGATCTTATTGGATGTAAAAGCAAATCCTAAATTCCTTCCTCTTTCTCTCTCTCTGCTTTCTACCTCCCCACGCGGCCTGCTACGCTGCCTCCTCCCCTAACTCTGCTCCCCCCCTCCCCCATCCCTTCTCCTCCCCGGACTTCTACGCTGCCCCCCACATAGTGTGTCCCCTGGAATGGCAGACGCCCACAACAGGCTACAGGAGATCAACAATGGCTTGTTCGAGGAGTTAGCCACAGATGTCTATGACGAAGTTGATCGTCGGGAAACTGACTCTTGTATGTGCCATTAGTCTTGACTGTGCAGTTAGTACAAGTACATACATGTACATGCATGCAATAGTACATGTACGTATGTACATGTAGGTGTTAGCTAGACCTGGTGTGTGGTGGTGGTGTGTGTGTATGCAAGATGATCAACTTAAATTGGCTCTTTGATGTTTTGGCAAGATACCCTAGACTTCATCAGGAATAGATGCCCTAGCCTTCATCAGGAATAGATGCCCTAGCCTTCACCAGGAATAGATGCCCTAGGAATAGATGCCCTAGGAATAGATGCCCTAGCCTTCATCAGGAATAGATGCCCTAGCCTTCATCAGGAATAGATGCCCTAGCCTTCACCAGGAATAGATGCCCCAGGAATAGATGCCTTAGCCTTCATCAGGAATAGATGCCCTAGCCTTCACCAGGAATAGATGCCCTAGCCTTCATCAGGAATAGCTGCACTAGCCTTCACTACGAATAGATGCCCTAGCCTTCATCAGGAATAGATGCCCTAGCCTTCATCAGGAATAGATGCCCTAGCCTTCATCAGGAATAGATGCCCTAGCCTTCACCAGGAATAGATGCCCTAGCCTTCACCAGGAATAGATGCCTTAGCCTTCATCAGGAATAGATGCCCTAGCCTTCACCAGGAATAGATGCCCTAGCCTTCATCAGGAATAGCTGCACTAGCCTTCGCTACGAATAGACGCCCTAGCCTTCATCAGGAATAGATGCCCTAGCCTTCATCAGGAATAGATGCCCTAGCCTTCATCAGGAATAGATGCCCTAGCCTTCACCAGGAATAGATGCCCTAGCCTTCACCAGGAATAGATGCCTTAGCCTTCATCAGGAATAGATGCCCTAGCCTTCACCAGGAATAGATGCCCTAGCCTTCATCAGGAATAGCTGCACTAGCCTTCACTACGAATAGATGCCCTAGCCTTCACCAGGAATGGATGCCCTAGCCTTCATCAGGAATGGATGCCCTAGCCTTCATCAGGAATAGAAGCCCTAGCCTTCATCAGGAATAGATGCCCTAGCCTTCATCAGGAATAGATGCCCTAGCCTTCATCAGGAATAGATGCCCTAGCCTTCACCAGGAATAGATGCCCTAGCCTTCATCAGGAATAGCTGCACTAGCCTTCACTACGAATAGATGCCCTAGCCTTCACCAGGAATGGATGCCCTAGCCTTCATCAAGAATGGATGCCCTAGCCTTCATCAGGAATAGATGCCCTAGCCTTCATCAGGAATAGATGCCCTAGCCTTCATCAGGAATAGATGCCCTAGCCTTCATCAGGAATAGATGCCCTAGCCTTCATCAGGAATAGATGCCCTAGCCTTCACCAGGAATAGATGCCCTAGCCTTCATCAGGAATAGATGCCCTAGCCTTCACCAGGAATAGATGCCCTAGCCTTCACTAGGAATAGATGCCCTAGCCTTCACCAGGAATGGATGCCCTAGCCTTCACCAGGAATAGATGCCCTAGCCTTCAGCTAAGTGTGCATGTGCATAATGTTACTTTCTCAACGGCATGTCATTGTTCCTGATGATGGCTAGAGCATCTAGTTGGAATGCCAAGAGATTAAATTTCAAGTTGATTATTGATAAGTTGATTGTGATGTCGATATCAGCGCTTAACAGCAAAAGAGCCTAACAAAGACCAACGAAGAAACGGGCACTTAACAGCACTAAACATGGAGAGACGTACACAACCAGAGTTGATGGTATATATAAAAATTAGACACATCTTCTCTCCCTCCCTCCCTCTCTTTCTCCTTGGTATAGTGTGGTTGGCCACCCAACAGCTACAAAGTTCCATAGCCTTCCTGCCTGTTAACCCCACCCTCTCCCCACTCCGTAACCAGGGGAGACAGAAGCTGGCCACGCTCAATGGAGAGGAATTTGCTCATCTGGTGATCGACATTCTCCTGGACACGAAGCGTAGACAAGCCCTCAGTGTTCAAACTGGTCAGTGAGTTTATTAGCTACACGAAGGGCTCTTCTATCTTGAGGTTCTGTCACACTCACACTCACACTTACATGCACACCACATTCACACTCATGCACACCACACAACATGCACACCACACACAACATGCACACCACACACAACATGCACACCACACTCACACTCATGCACACACCACTCACACTCATGCACACCACACACAACATGCACACCACACTCACACTCATGCACACACCACTCACACCACACACAACATGCACACCACACTCACACTCATGTACACCACTCACTCATGCACACCACTCACACTCATGCACACCACTCACACTCATGCACACCACTCACACTCACGCACACCACTCACACTCATGCACACCACACAACATGCACACCACACTCACACTCATGCACACACCACTCACACCACACACAACATGCACACCACACACAGCATGCACACCACACTCACACTCATGCACACACCACTCACACCACACACAAAATGCACACCACACTCACACTCATGCACACACCACTCACACCACACACAACATGCACACCACACTCACACTCATGCACACCACTCACACTCATGCACACCACTCACACTCATGCACACCATTCACACTCATGCACACCACACACAACATGCACACCACACTCACACTCATGCACACCACACTCACATACACGGGCACCACTGGGCCGCATAATAACGCCCGACCCTGCAGGTGAAACGTCAGGAACTGCCGTGCCAATGTCAAGCGAGGACAAGAAAGTGATGCTTGACACCCACGACTACGACGAGGTCCCAGCAGATGAAGGCCGCCCTCTTTCTATTTCCTCCTCCACAAAACCCACCTCCCCACTCCCTCCAGTCCACCAGCACACCCCACACTCTTCATCAAATGCCAGATCTGACCACACCCAACAAGAGGGCACCTACTCCTTGGTATGTCACATGAGCTCTGTGAGGGAGTGAGTCAAGTGTGGTGTGGGTAAGGGAGAGAGAGAGCAAGTGTGAGTGCAAGTGTGAGTGATGTGTGTGTGTGCAGGGGTTCATACAGGATTTACAGTTTGGGGGGAACTCAAAACATTTGGTGTTTACGTGATGGGCGTGCGTAAGCAAGCCCCAAGTAGGGGGGTCTGGCATGCCCCCCCCCCCCCAGAATTTTTTTGCAAAGTCGATGCTCTCAGATTGATTCCGAGACATTTTGAGGTTACTTTCCTATAGTTAAAGTACTAGCACATGGACAGAACATTCTAGATTGATTAACACATGATTGAACTGTGACACAGAATATTCTAGATTTATTCATAATTTTGTATATAAAGAGCAAATGCTTCAGCTAGTAGCATTCTGCAACTAAATACGACCCAGAGAAATACAAACCTACACAAATGGACCTCAGGAACTTTTTTTACCAGAAAGCGAGTGCGTGCTGGGTCTAGAAGAGATTCTGACGACGACGAAGATGTAGTCCCAACTACGTCGACTAGTGATGCCTTGACTTCAACCAATTCCGAAGCATCAGTAGGTAGATCAGTGTGTTCCAAAGCGCAGAAGAGGAAACTCTACAAAGCCAGGCTCAGCTACAAGAAGGAGTGGGAGCAGAAATATCCTTGGGTGTACTGCGATGATCCTAAGCAGGGCATGTTCTGCAAGCTCTGCCAGAAGCGAGGAAATGCACCTTCTACAGCCAGGGTTGCATGGACCACTCGGGGAATTCAGGATTGGAATCACGCTACTGAACAACTCAAGGAACACAGCCAGTCAAAATGGCACAGAGATGCTGTTATCCATGCTCGAATGGCAGAACAAGGAAAGGAGCAGAGTGTCTCACAACTGCAATGTTCAGCAGCTGCTAAGGAGGCTGAAGAAAGGAGAGCAAAGAACAGAAACATAGTGCTTAAGCTTTTGAGATAGATATATTTTCTTGCCAAAAATCGCCTGCCCCTTACAATCGCATTCGATCCCCTGGTCCAGTTGCAAATTGCAAATGGAGATGAACTTCTCCAGCAACATGTCAAAGAGGGGCCACAAAATGCTCAGTACACATCCAAATGTTCTGCAGTGATGCTTTTAGAAGCCATCAATAGCTGGCCAGATAGCAAGCTAATTGATAGCTTAAAATCAAGCCCATACTTCTCTGTGTTAGCTTGAGTGTGTAGATATTAGTACCACAGAAGAGCTGTCCATCTGTTGTCGGTGGATTGTAAATGGAAAACCAGAGGAGCACTTCCTTACAGTGCTCCACATATGTGCCCAAGATGCTGCTAACATTTCAGATGCAATCGGCTCCTTCCTTGAGTCGAAGAACCTGGACTATCGTAAACTAATAGGCCAAGGTTATGATGGAGCAGCCACCTTTGCCGGAGAACGCAATGGAGTTCACAAAAGGATGCGAACTCTAGCTGCACATTCCTTTTACATCCACTGTGCCTGCCACAGGCTTCAACTAGCAGGCATGCAAGCTGCTAACAGTGTTCCAGAGATCAAGAAGATGTTTGGAACTATGGGAAATATATGGAAGCTCTTCTTCTACTCACCCAAGAAAGCAGAATCTCTCAAAGCAGTCCAGTCTGTCCTCAAGCTACCTGAGCTTAAGATTGTGAAGCCTAGTGATACCAGATGGCTCTCACACGAACGCTGTGTACGGGCTATTTACCGAGAGCTTCCTGCCCTTATCGTCACCCTACAACAGCTGTATGAGACATCAGGTGATGCTGAAGCATACGGTATTGATGCTCTCCTTGCTACTTACACTGGAGTTGCTAGTATTGTGTTCCTGTCAGAAGTTCTGGATATCCTGGCAAGGATTAATGTTTCGATGCAAAGAAAGCTACGATTTGAGCAGGTTACCGGTACTTCTGAAAATCACGACGGATCAACTCTAGCATCTAAAGGACGAAAGAAGTGAGTGGTTGGGTTCAGTTGAGTCTGAAATATCTCTGTTGAAGGAAAAACACGATATAACACTCGGCACACATGGATCTGCACGAAGCCGTTGGTCTTCTATCACAACCACAGCCGAGTATCGAACTCTAGTTGCAATTCCATACGTCGATTCCCTTCTTCTAAATATTAAGAGTCGATTTACTGATAAAGCCGTGAAGATTGTTACTGCCATGTCCATATTCAGTCCCTCCCTACTACCCACTGAAGCATCCTTACCATCATACGGCAGCGAGCAAATCAAGATTCTTGCCGAGTTCTATGGAAAAGAAGCAGAGGTTGAGTATGCGGGGACGACTTACACCTCACCTCCATTGCTCGATGGCGATGAGCTTCTTTCAGAGTGGAAGATATTTAGACGGGCTTTGCTAGTGGAGAAAAAGGCAATAATGGAACGTAAAGAAGAGTCGGTATCTCCTAGCAAGAAATCCTGGACGAGATGAACAAGTCACATACGTACGGAGGAATTTTCCCTGAGACGTGGAAGCTATGAAGAAATCCTGGACGAGATGAACAAGTCACATACGTACGGAGGAATTTTCCCTGAGATGTGGAAGCTATTGAACATTACAATGGCACTTCCTGTTGGCACAGCAACAGTAGAGCGTTCCTTTAGTCAAATGATTGATTAAAACTTGCCTACGCAGTCGTCTATCTGACTCGAACCTAGAACATTTTAATGAAAATTAGTATAGAGGGTCCTCCATTGACCGATGTGGACTTTAATGCAATTCTCAACATTTTTAAACAGAAAAATAGACGCATTTTACTTTAATTTAGTACTACTGAACTCACTGTATTGTAATTTTCACCATACATTATTGTATATCTTCGCTTATATTTTAATTTTGTTAATAAATTGTTCATGCATAATTATTATAATTTTATTATTTATTACTGTTGATCATCGAATTTGCTATTGCTTCTACGTTCCCTTCTCTGTACTGCTCTTTTTTCCTGTTACTGTAATGTATTACATAAGAAATTTCATTAATATAAATTTTTATTGTGAAAATTCTTGGGGGGGGGGGGGGGGGGGGGGGGGGGGGTTAGGAAACCTGGTGTGTTATGTGAGGGTGTGAAGCTACAGTATGAGTGGGTTTTTACACTATACATACCAGCACTCCCATAAGGCTGGTTCATAGTATATCACTATACATACTAGCACTCCCATAAGGCTGGTTCATAGTATGCCACTATACATACTCCCATAAGGCTGGTTCATAGTATGACACTATACATACTCCCATAAGGCTGGTTCATAGTATGCCACTATACATACTAGCACTCCCATAAGGCTGGTTCATAGTATGCCACTATACATACTAGCACTCCCATAAGGCTGGTTCATAGTATGCCACTATACATACAGTACCAGCACTCCCATAAGGCTGGTTCATAGTATGTCACTATACATACTCCCATAAGGCTGGTTCATAGTATGCCACTATACATACTAGCACTCCCATAAGGCTGGTTCATAGTATGCCACTATACATACCAGCACTCCCATAAGGCTGGTTCATAGTATGCCACTATACATACTAGCACTCCCATAAGGCTGGTTCATAGTATGCCACTATACATACCAGCACTCCCATAAGGCTGGTTCATAGTATGCCACTATACATACCAGCACTCCCATAAGGCTGGTTCATAGTATGTCACTATACATACTAGCACTCCCATAAGGCTGGTTCATAGTATGTCACATGACGTAATATATTGTGTCATGTGACTCCCTCTGTTCACACTATCACGACTGCTCGCCTCCAGTGCATACTGAAATTGAACTATCACCTCGAATTATGTATGAATCCATCCTTTAATTTATTGGCACCAGCGACCTTGCTATTCTAAATAGAGAACATTAGCAGTGCATTTGAAGGTCAAGTTGAAGCAACTGATGGAGAAGTTGAAGCAACTGATGGTGAAGTTAAAGCAACTGATGGTGAAGTTGAAGCAACTGATGGTGAAGTTGAAGCAACTGATGGAGAAGTTGAAGCAGCTGATGGAGAAGTTGAAGCAGCTGATGGAGAAGTTGAAACAACTGATGTAGAAGTTGAAGCAACTGATGGTGAAGTTGAAGCAGCTGATGGAGAAGTTGAAGCAACTGATGGAGAAGTTGAAACAACTGATGGAGAAGTTGAAGCAACTGATGGTGAAGTTGAAGCAACTGATGGTGAAGTTGAAACAACTGATGTAGAAGTTGAAGCAACTGATGGTGAAGTTGAAGCAACTGATGGTGAAGTTGAAGCAACTGATGGTGAAGTTGAAGCAACTGATGGAGAAGTTGAAGCAACTGATGGTGAAGTTGAAACAACTGATGGAGAAGTTGAAGCAACTGATGGAGAAGTTGAAGCAACTGATGGAGAAGTTGAAGCAACTGATGGTGAAGTTGAAGCAGCTGATGGAGAAGTTGAAGCAACTGATGGTGAAGTTGATGGAGAAGTTGACAGCCACTGTTCAAGTGAGGAAGACCTCGATACAATTAAGCTTTCGTCATTCACAATCCGATAAAATCCCAAATAAAGAACACCAGTGTGACATGATGTTACAGCCACTTGAATAGAACTCAACTTTACTCAAGTGACATGATGCGATGTGATGCATTTTCATATTCACAATAACTCTAAATTGATGCGTTGCTGTGAGACTGGCATATTTTGGACCAGCCTACACACACTCACACTGCAACTAACTTGACAACAAGAAGCATGCATGCTGACATGAGGTAAAGGGTGGCATGGAGACTTGAGGCGATTGATCAACGCTCGACTAACGTGTGCATAATTTCCTTATATTACCATAGGTGTGGCATGCATCAGTGTTGGCATTGCATACAAGTCTTCAATGACCACACCTGTTTTTTTGAATGGCTATACTGGTTGCCTAGGTTGGTGATGAGATGTCGGAGGACGGTATTCCAGACTACGCAGAGCTGAAGGACCCTCCCCCTCATCAGAGCATGTTGGAGATGGGCTTTAGCAACGAGGGGGTGTCCAGTGCAAAAGTGTGCCGAGCCAAGTTCGATGCTGTCAAGGAGAAGCTGAAGAGTGTTCAGGTATTTCAAATGGAGTAATGTAATTGAGTTTGTGTTTGTAGCTCATCTAGCTAGGGAACTAATTACAGGGATGGGGTCTGCAAATTTTGGTTTGAACTTTGCATGTCTAGAACATTACCATGTCTAGAATATTACCATGCCAACCTTGACATGCAAAAGTTTCCCAAATTCAAGAAGGGTGTGTGTGTGGGTGGTTGATTAAAAAAAAAATGAAACCTTCATAACACTTTTGTTGTTGTCACAGTTAATTTTGGTTCCAAAGTTTCAAGAGCTTGTCAGTGGTATAATGCGAGTTAGTAAGTCTGTGTGGGTGTGACATGTTTGAATTATCTAAAACCACGAGTGCCTGTAACCACTTCCCGTTCAAAGGCTCTGTAGCAGTCACACAATGTAACTTCATTATGGGCACAAAGTGTTTTTTTTCCTTCCAGAAATTATGGGAGGCCAGTTGGGAGGCCAGTAAAGATTTTTTTGAATAAGTGGCAAAGATTGGTACAAACAAAATGTCCGCTCATAACATGGTGTGGTTATGTTACACAGCCTTTGAATGGGAAGTGGTTACAGCACTCGGTGATTTTTAAGGCGATCAGGATATGGTAGGATACTAGTCATCGCTCTACTGACTTAGACTACGTAGAGGATATCATTAGAAAGCTCTTGAAACAAGCTACATGTATCTTCTGGTACCAAGGGCGTCTACTAGTCATCACTCTACAGACTTACAAGCCTACATAGAGTACATCATAGGAAAGCTCTTGAAACAAGCTATCTTCTGGTACCAAGGGAGTCTACTAGTCATCACTCTACAGACTTACAAGCCTACATAGATAGATAGATAGATAGATACATAGATACATAGATAGATACATAGATGATAGATAGATAGATAGATACATAGATGATAGATAGATAGATAGATACATAGATACATAGATAGATACATAGATAGATGCATAGATAGATAGATAGATACATAGATGATAGATAGATAGATAGATAGATACATAGATACATAGATAGATACATAGATGATAGATAGATAGATAGCTAGATAGATACATAGATACATAGATAGATACATAGATGCATAGATAGATAGATACATAGATAGATACATAGATGCATAGATAGATAGATACATAGATAGATACATAGATAGATAGATAGATACATACATAGATAGATAGATGCATAGATAGATAGATAGATAGATACATACATAGATAGATAGATGCATAGATAGATAGATACATAGATAGATACATAGATAGATAGATACATAGATAGATAGATGCATAGATAGATAGATAGATAGATAGATAGATAGATACATGACTCGGCTAGTCCTAGCCATGATCGCAGTATCCATGCTGTCTAGCCAGTTACCCTCACTAGGGACATCCTGGGATAGTCTCAAATCCCAGTATACAAGTACCCTGGTATCCATGCTGTCGATAGTCTCCCTCACTTACTAGGGACATCCCGGGAAAGTCCCGGGAATCCTGGATGTCCAGGGAAAGTCTCGGGAATCCTGGATGTCCAGGGAAAGTCCCGGGAATCCTGGATGTCCCGGGAAAGGTTGTGGCAGGACTGATCTGGCTGCATTCTGAACCTTAATTAATTAATGCCACCTTGCTAACACAGATCGGTATACTGCGGCTGTCATGTTCTATGGGAGTGGCTGTTGTGTTGAGGGGTGTGGTTTGAGTAAGTTGGCTCATTGTCCATGTGGACGTGTCTTATAGATGGAGAACAAGCAGCTGCAGTTGACCAATCAGATGCTGCGGAAGAGATGTGACGATCTACAGCAACAGCAGAGGAGAGTAATGGAGGAGAATGAGAGGTTACAATCAGGACAATGGCGCACTTCAACCACGTCATCACCCCTCCCAGTCGTGGTGGAGCCAGTCATGGATGCAGCAGAGGGGGAGGAGGGAGGCGGGGCTGGAGGAGGGAAGATTGAGTTGTATTCACAAGTGGATTTGACCAAGGTGGGTGTGTGTGCGTGTGTGTGTTGTGTGTGTGATTTGTACGAGATTTCTGACCACTAGGTCCTGCGTAGATGCAGGTCAGTCCGTCAGGTCATTGAGAGAAGCACTAGGTCCTGCAGGTCAGTCAGTCAGGTCATTGAGAGAAGCACTAGGTCCTGCAGGTCAGTCAGTCAGGTCATTGAGAGAAGCACTAGGTCCTGCGTAGATGCAGGTCAGTCAGTCAGGTCATTGAGAGAGGCACTAGGTCCTGGGTAGATGCAGGTCAGTCAGTCAGGTCATTGAGAGAAGCACTAGGTCCTGCGTAGATGCAGGTCAGTCAGTCAGGTCATTGAGAGAAGCACTAGGTCCTGCAGGTCAGTCAGTCAGGTCATTGAGAGAGGCACTAGGTCCTGGGTAGATGCAGGTCAGTCAGTCAGGTCATTGAGAGAGGCACTAGGTCCTGGGTAGATGCAGGTCAGTCAGTCAGGTCATTGAGAGAAGCACTAGGTCCTGCAGGTCAGTCAGTCAGGTCATTGAGAGAGGCACTAGGTCCTGGGTAGATGCAGGTCAGTCAGTCAGGTCATTGAGAGAGGCACTAGGTCCTGGGTAGATGCAGGTCAGTCAGTCAGGTCATTGAGAGAAGCACTAGGTCCTGCAGGTCAGTCAGTCAGGTCATTGAGAGAAGCACTAGGTCCTGCAGGTCAGTCAGTCAGGTCATTGAGAGAAGCACTAGGTCCTGCGTAGATGCAGGTCAGTCAGTCAGGTCATTGAGAGAGGCACTAGGTCCTGCAGGTCAGTCAGTCAGGTCATTGAGAGAAGCACTAGGTCCTGCAGGTCAGTCAGTCAGGTCATTGAGAGAAGCACTAGGTCCTGCAGGTCAGTCAGTCAGGTCATTGAGAGAGGCACTAGGTCCTGGGTAGATGCAGGTCAGTCAGTCAGGTCATTGAGAGAAGCACTAGGTCCTGCAGGTCAGTCAGTCAGGTCATTGAGAGAAGCACTAGGTCCTGCAGGTCAGTCAGTCAGGTCATTGAGAGAAGCACTAGGTCCTGCGTAGATGCAGGTCAGTCAGTCAGGTCATTGAGAGAGGCACTAGGTCCTGGGTAGATGCAGGTCAGTCAGTCAGGTCATTGAGAGAAGCACTAGGTCCTGCAGGTCAGTCAGTCAGGTCATTGAGAGAAGCACTAGGTCCTGCAGGTCAGTCAGTCAGGTCATTGAGAGAGGCACTAGGTCCTGTGTAGATGCAGGTCAGTCAGTCAGGTCATTGAGAGAGGCACTAGGTCCTGGGTAGATGCAGGTCAGTCAGTCAGGTCATTGAGAGAAGCACTAGGTCCTGCAGGTCAGTCAGTCAGGTCATTGAGAGAAGCACTAGGTCCTGCAGGTCAGTCAGTCAGGTCATTGAGAGAAGCACTAGGTCCTGCGTAGATGCAGGTCAGTCAGTCAGGTCATTGAGAGAGGCACTAGGTCCTGGGTAGGTGCAGGTCAGTCAGTCAGGTCATTGAGAGAGGCATGGGTCTCCTCCTTGGGTATTATATATCTAGGGTGCCCTGTTTGCTATGCTTTGTTGGACCAGGGGATTTCTCGCCCCTAATGTGTTATAGAAATAATGGGACACCCCTTCTGAAGGAGACAAGCCCTTTTATTTTTGGGACCCCCAAAGTAGTTGGGCCAGGTCAGTTGTTTATGGTGCTTTTCTTTTCTAGGGGAACATCATGTGTATGCGGGTGCCACAAGTTTGGCAGCTCTATAGTAGCTCTAGGGATCTGCACTCCGCTCTACGAGAGCACGATCGTACAATAACACATGTCCTCCACGCTCTGTGAGGTAGCCATGTCATCTAGCTGCCCTGTGTTGGGTACCCCATGTCATCTAGCTGCCCTGTGTGGGGTAGCCATGTCATCTAGCTGCCCTGTGTGAGGTGGCCATGTCATCTAGCTGCCCTGTGTGAGGTAGCCATGTCATCTAGCTGCCCTGTGTGGGGTAGCCATGTCATCTAGCTGCCCTGTGTGAGGTAGCCATG
Source organism: Cladorhizidae sp. MBARI D1340-BT2 (assembly GCA_028752905.1). NCBI lineage: Eukaryota > Metazoa > Porifera > Demospongiae > Poecilosclerida > Cladorhizidae > Cladorhizidae sp. MBARI D1340-BT2. Next base: position 44,112,747 of record JAQNBH010000009.1, on the reverse strand, counting down.
TCATCTAGCTGCCCTGTGTGGGGTAGCCATGTCATCTAGCTGCCCTGTGTGAGGTAGCCATGTCATCTAGCTGCCCTGTGTGGGGTAGCCATGTCATCTAGTTGCCCCTTGTGAGGTGGCCATGTCATCTAGCTGCCCTGTGTGAGATAGCCATGTCATCTATGTAGTTGCCCCTTGTGAGGTGGCCATGTCATCTAGCTGCCCTGTGTGAGGTAGCCATGGCATCTAGTGTGAGATAGCCATGTCATCTAGTTGCCCCTTGTGAGGTGGCCATGTCATCTAGCTGCCCTGTGTGAGGCAGCCATGTCATCTAGCTGCCCTGTGTGAGGCAGCCATGTCATCTAGCTGCCCTGTGTGAGATAGCCATGTCATCTAGTTGCCCCTTGTGAGGTGGCCATGTCATCTAGCTGCCCTGTGTGAGGTAGCCATGTCATCTAGTGTGAGGTAGCCATGTCATCTACATAGTTGCCCCTTGTGAGGTGGCCATGTCATCTAGCTGCCCTGTGTGAGATAGCCATGTCATCTAGTTGCCCCTTGTGAGGTGGCCATGTCATCTAGCTGCCCTGTGTGAGATAGCCATGTCATCTAGCTGCCCTGCAACAGCTTTCATAGATTGCTCCTGTGTGTTAGCTCATAATATGGACAATTGCCTGGTAGCCTATAGTGGCAGTGAATCCTATAGTGTGATAATGGTTGGTGGAGTAAAAATGGCAGAATCTCCCTGTAGTACAATGGTGGAGATAGTGGTGGCAGGTGAATCTCCCTGTAGTAAGATGGTGGAGATAGTGGTGGCAGTGAATCTACCTGTAAATCTCCCCCTATAGTAATGAGTGTTCTTAATTTGGCAGCATTAATAAACTTTTATAGAGAAGATTGCATGAAGTCAGACCAAAACACACCTTGAGACAGTCAGAGCTTGAGACAGTCAGAGCTTGAGACAGTCAGAGCTTGAGACAGTCAGAGCTTGAGACAGTCAGAGCTTGAGACAGTCAGAGCTTGAGACAGTCAGAGCTTGAGACAGTCAGTTAGAGACAGTCAGAGCTTGAGACAGTCAGAGCTTGAGACAGTCTGACCTTGAGACAGTCAGAGCTTGAGACAGTCAGAGCTTGAGACAGTCAGAGCTTGAGACAGTCAGAGCTTGAGACAGTCAGAGCTTGAGACAGTCAGAGCTTGAGACAGTCAGAGCTTGAGACAGTCAGACCTTGAGACAGTCAGAGCTTGAGACAGTCAGACCTTGAGACAGTCAGAGCTTGAGACAGTCAGAGCTTGACACAGTCAGAGCTTGAGACAGTCAGACCTTGAGACAGTCAGAGCTTGAGACAGTCAGAGCTTGAGACAGTCAGAGCTTGAGACAGTCAGAGCTTGAGACAGTCAGAGCTTGAGACAGTCAGAGCTTGAGACAGTCGGACCTTGAGACAGTCAGACCTTGAGACAGTCAGAGCTTGAGACAGTCAGACCTTGACACAGTCAGTTAGAGACAGTCAGACCTTGAGACAGTCGGACCTTGACACAGTCAGAGCTTGAGACAGTCAGAGCTTGAGACAGTCAGAGCTTGAGACAGTCAGAGCTTGAGACAGTCGGACCTTGACACAGTCAGAGCTTGAGACAGTCAGAGCTTGAGACAGTCAGAGCTTGAGACAGTCAGAGCTTGAGACAGTCAGAGATTGAGACAGTCAGAGCTTGAGACAGTCAGAGCTTGAGACAGTCAGAGCTTGAGACAGTCAGAGCTTGAGACAGTCAGAGCTTGAGACAGTCAGAGCTTGAGACAGTCAGAGCTTGAGACAGTCAGAGCTTGAGACGGTCAGAGCTTGAGACAGTCAGAGCTTGAGACAGTCAGAGCTTGAGACAGTCAGAGCTTGAGACAGTCAGAGCTTGAGACAGTCAGAGCTTGAGACAGTCAGAGCTTGAGACAGTCAGAGCTTGAGACAGTCAGAGCTTGAGACAGTCAGAGCTTGAGACAGTCAGAGCTTGAGACAGTCAGTTAGAGACAGTCAGACCTTGAGACAGTCAGAGCTTGAGACAGTCAGAGCTTGAGACAGTCAGAGCTTGAGACAGTCAGAGCTTGAGACAGTCAGAGCTTGAGACAGTCAGTTAGAGACAGTCAGACCTTGACACAGTCAGACCTTGAGACAGTCAGAGCTTGAGACAGTCAGAGCTTGAGACAGTCAGACCTTAAGACAGTCAGACCTTGAGACAGTCAGTTAGAGACAGTCAGAGCTTGAGACAGTCAGTTAGAGACAGTCAGAGCTTGAGACAGTCAGTTAGAGACAGTCAGAGCTTGAGACAGTCAGAGCTTGAGACAGTCAGAGCTTGAGACAGTCAGAGCTTGAGACAGTCAGAGCTTGAGACAGTCAGAGCTTGAGACAGTCGGACCTTGACACAGTCAGAGCTTGAGACAGTCAGAGCTTGAGACAGTCAGAGCTTGAGACAGTCAGAGCTTGAGACAGTCAGAGCTTGAGACAGTCAGAGCTTGAGACAGTCAGAGCTTGAGACAGTCAGAGCTTTAGACAGTCAGACCTTGAGACAGTCAGAGCTTGAGACAGTCAGACCTTGAGACAGTCAGACCTTGAGACAGTCAGAGTTTGAGACAGTCAGAGCTTGGGACAGTCAGAGCTTGAGACAGTCAGAGCTTGAGACAGTCAGAGCTTGGGACAGTCAGAGCTTGAGACAGTCAGAGCTTGAGACAGTCAGAGCTTGAGACAGTCAGAGCTTGAGACAGTCAGAGCTTGGGACAGTCAGAGCTTGAGACAGTCAGAGCTTGGGACAGTCAGACCTTGAGACAGTCAGAGCTTGAGACAGTCAGAGCTTGAGACAGTCAGAGCTTGGGACAGTCAGAGCTTGGGACAGTCAGAGCTTGAGACAGTCAGAGCTTGAGACAGTCAGAGCTTGAGACAGTCAGAGCTTGAGACAGTCAGAGCTTGAGACAGTCAGAGCTTGAGACAGTCAGAGCTTGAGACAGTCAGAGCTTGAGACAGTCAGAGCTTGAGACAGTCAGACCTTGAGACAGTCAGACCTTGAGACAGTCAGAGCTTGAGACAGTCAGAGCTTGAGACAGTCAGAGCTAGAGACAGTCAGAGCTAGAGACAGTCAGAGCTTGAGACAGTCAGAGCTTGACACAGTCAGACCTTGAGACAGTCAGACCTTGAGACAGTCAGTTAGAGACAGTCAGACCTTGAGACAGTCAGAGCTTGAGACAGTCAGAGCTTGAGACAGTCAGAGCTTGAGACAGTCAGAGCTTGAGACAGTCAGAGCTTGAGACAGTCAGAGCTTGACACAGTCAGACCTTGAGACAGTCAGACCTTGACACAGTCAGACCTTGAGACAGTCAGACCTTGAGACAGTCAGAGCTTGATACAGTCAGACCTTGAGACAGTCGGACCTTGAGACAGTCAGAGCTTGAGACAGTCAGAGCTTGAGACAGTCAGAGCTTGAGACAGTCAGAGCTTGAGACAGTCAGAGCTTGAGACAGTCAGAGCTTGAGACAGTCAGAGCTTGAGACAGTCAGAGCTTGAGACAGTCGGACCTTGAGACAGTCAGAGCTTGAGACAGTCAGAGCTTGAGACAGTCAGACCTTTCAAGAGATAGTCATAGTGAAGCTAAAGATTGAGAAATGGCAGCAGATTCCAAGCTATAGCAAAGAAAACATGCTACACTGGCGAGTGAGAACAGGCTGCATGGTTAATAGCTGCCAGGAAGGATGCAGGAGTGTCATTCTGACATAGCTACTCAACTCATCAGCATGTTCTAGCCATGGAGGTGTGGCACTGTCTTCAAATAAAATGGGTTTGGAAAAAAAACATAATCGTCTCGGTGAACCTGAAGAATATCTGAGCAAGTTCTCGCGTCATGTACAATCTTAGCAGCTTCCCTTATCACGTGACAATAATTATGACAACATCAATAATGCACAGATGAGTGTTCTATTTATAGACAGTGGCTAGTGATGTCATCTAACAATTCAAATTATAACAATTAGTGTTTTGTTTTAGTGTTTGCTTGTCACTCAATGCCGTGCAATTGATTAATTGTGTAAGAGGTTTGTGCAAGTTATGGGCGTCGCTGGGGTGGCTATTACCTGCTTAACCCTTACGTTGGGAACCGCGTAGAGTGACCGGTAAGGGCCAGGAGGAAGCCTTTGGTGCTCCAGTGATGTCAGCAATTCTGATGCAATTTTAAGCTTTGCAGGCTCTTTTTAGAAATAGCCGCTTCAATTTGGCATGTACGGTCGACTGTCTTAGACCTTATCAACAGTTTCTGCTGGTTTGCTCTGGGGACTTGGAGAGGAGAGTTTGTAAGAACAGGCACGCAGCAACTGCGAATCAGAGCAAACGACTCAACAATTGAGCCGATCAAAGATTGTGTAAGAGACATTTCACACATGACTTCTCGCTCGCGTAAATAGGCCGTCAGTGTCACATAGTCCATGCCTGACGTCAGAATCTTTGAGGGAAATATGACGATCCAACATTAGGATTGGGTTTTGAATGGGTTTTGAATGTCATGCTTGAAAACTTTCCCCGGACTACATACCAGTGTTCACCTGGGCTGTGCCAGTGTTCACCTGGGCTGTGCCAGTGTTCACCTGGGCTGTGTCAGTGTTCACCTGGGCTGTGCCAGTGTTCACCTGGGCTGTGCCAGTGTTCACCTGGGCTGTGTCAGTGTTCACCTGGGCTGTGCCAGTGTTCACCTGGGCAGTGTTCACCTGGGCTGTGCCAGTGTTCACCTGGGCTGTGCCAGTGTTCACCTGGGCTGTGTCAGTGTTCACCTGGGCTGTGCCAGTGTTCACCTGGGCTGTGCCAGTGTTCACCTGGGCTGCGCCAGTGTTCAACTGGGCTGTGTTCACCTGGGCTGTGCCAGTGTTCACCTGGGCTGTGCCAGTGTTCACCTGGGCTGCGCCAGTGTTCAACTGGGCTGTGTTCACCTGGGCTGCGCCAGTGTTCAACTGGGCTGTGTTCACCTGGGCTGTGCCAGTGTTCACCTGGGCAGTGTTCACCTGGGCTGTGCCAGTGTTCACCTGGGCTGCGCCAGTGTTCACTTGGGCAGTGTTCACCTTGGGCTGCGCCAGTGTTCACCTGGGCTGCGCCAGTGTTCACCTGGGCTGCGCCAGTGTTCACCTGGGCTGCGCCAGTGTTCAACTGGGCTGTGTTCACCTGGGCTGTGCCAGTGTTCACCTGGGCAGTGTTCACTTGGGCAGTGTTCACCTGGGCTGCGCCAGTGTTCACCTGGGCTGTGTTCACCTGGGCTGTGCCAGTGTTCACCTGGGCTGTGTTCACCTGGGCTGTGTTCACCTGGGCTGCGCCAGTGTTCACCTGGGCTGTGCCAGTGTTCACCTGGGCTGCGCCAGTGTTCACCTGGGCTGTGCCAGTGTTCACCTGGGCTGTGTTCACCTGGGCTGTGTTCACCTGGGCTGTACCAGTGTTCACCTGGGCTGTGTTCACCTGGGCTGTGTTCACCTGGGCTGTGTTCACCTGGGCTGCGCCAGTGTTCACCTGGGCTGTGTTCACCTGGGCTGTGTTCACCTGGGCTGCGCCAGTGTTCACCTGGGCTGTGCCAGTGTTCACCTGGGCTGCGCCAGTGTTCACCTGGGCTGTGCCAGTGTTCACCTGGGCTGTGTTCACCTGGGCTGTGTTCACCTGGGCTGTGCCAGTGTTCACCTGGGCTGTGTTCACCTGGGCTGTGTTCACCTGGGCTGCGCCAGTGTTCACCTGGGCTGTGTTCACCTGGGCTGTGTTCACCTGGGCTGCGCCAGTGTTCACCTGGGCTGTGCCAGTGTTCACCTGGGCTGCGCCAGTGTTCACCTGGGCTGTGCCAGTGTTCACCTGGGCTGTGTTCACCTGGGCTGTGTTCACCTGGGCTGTGCCAGTGTTCACCTGGGCTGTGTTCACCTGGGCTGTGCCAGTGTTCACCTGGGCTGTGTTCACCTGGGCTGCGCCAGTGTTCACCTGGGCTGCGCCAGTGTTCACCTGGGCTGCGCCAGTGTTCACCTGGGCAGTGTTCACCTGGGCTGTGTTCACCTGGGCTGTGTTCACCTGGGCAGTGTTCACCTGGGCTGTGCCAGTGTTCACCTGGGCTGTGTTCACCTGGGCTGCACCCCGAAGCCCGGGTTCTAATGGCACAGCTGGTGCAAGTGGTGCTGCATCTCCCTACAATGAGTTGGTGAAGATAATCCCAATGGCATTAACTCTTCCTTCTAGTATATACTGGAGGCGAGATTTGGCACGAGCCCATGTATGGACAGTTGCCCTGTCAACATCTGTTACTATTGGTGTGAAGGTTTAGTGTTGCTTAGCAACAAATCTCTTTTACATAAATGCAGTGACAAGTTACATGGATCTGATTTAGAGTTGGTACCTTCTCATTGCCCCTTTGACTCGGCAGTCTAATAAGTCTTGTAGCCAGAGAATTGAATTTGGCTCATAAGAGGTCAACAATAGAAGTAGTAGATATCCACAATTTATTTCCCTCGGGTATAAAATGGAGATCAGCTCTGTTTTTCTCGTGTTCTAGGACAGTCTCTATGGTGGCCTCTCACAAAAGACAGGAAGACACACAGAATGTGTGCCATGAAGGAGAAGAAAGTTGTTGTGTAATATAAAGGCATGGTGATGATGAAGTGGGTTGCCAAGAGAGAGCATGTGCATAGCCACACACAGTGATGCCAGGAGAGAGCATGTGCATAGCCACACACAGTGATGCCAGGAGAGAGCATGTGCATAGCCACACACAGTGATGCCAGGAGAGAGCATGTGCATAGCCACACACAGTGATGCCAGGAGAGAGCATGTGCATAGCCACATACAGTGATGCCAGGAGAGAGCATGTGCATAGCCACACACAGTGATGCCAGGAGAGAGCATACATGTGCATAGCCACACACAGTGATGCCAGGAGAGAGCATGTGCATAGCCACACACAGTGATGCCAGGAGAGAGCATGTGCATAGCCACACACAGTGATGCCAGGAGAGAGCATGTGCATAGCCACACACAGTGATGCCAGGAGAGAGCATGTGCATAGCCACACACAGTGATGTCAGGAGAGAGCATGTGCATAGCCACACACAGTGATGCCAGGAGAGAGCATGTGCATAGCCACATACAGTGATGCCAGGAGAGAGCATGTGCATAGCCACATACAGTGATGCCAGGAGAGAGCATGTGCATAGCCACACACAGTGATGCCAGGAGAGAGCATGTGCATAGTCACACACAGTGATGCCAGGAGAGAGCATGTGCATAGCTACACACAGTGATGCCAAGAGAGAGCATGTGCATAGCTACACACAGTGATGCCAGGAGAGAGCATGTGCATAGCCACACACAGTGATGCCAGGAGAGAGCATGTGCATAGCCTTATACAGTGATGCCAAGAGTATGCAATGGACGACCGTTGACAAAATTACTTGGAGAAAGGTGGGGTTTGCTGAAGGGTGTGTAGCTGCATCTGCAATGGAGTCCTTGGGATTTTATAAACTGCTCCTCAATCTGTTGATCTCTAATTCTTAGAATAGAACAAAAGAAAAACATGACATCTTTTTATTTAGAAACAAACATGGTTTTATTTAGAAACAAACATTTATTTAGAACATGGTTTTATTTAGAAACATTCAGAAACAAACAACATGGTTTTATTTAGAAACAAACAATGTGGTTTTATTTAGAAATAAGCAACATGGTTTTATTCAGAAACAAACATGGTTTTATTTAGAAACAAACATTTATTCAGAAACAAACATGGTTTTATTTAGAAACAAACAACATGGTTTTATTTAGAAAACAACATGGTTTTATTTAGAAAAAAACATGGTTTTATTTAGAAACAAACAACATGGTTTTATTTAGAAACAAACAACATGGTTTTATTTTAGAAACAAACATTTATTCAGAAACAAACAACATGGTTTTATTTAGAAACATGGTTTTATTCAGAAACAAATAACTATTTTGGAGTGACTGGTGCACAGAATAGCAGAGGTGTTTTAATATTATTATTATTATTTTAATTTGCCCTTTTTCTCCAGAAGAGACCGGTTTCTTCCACCTTGGATTCTCGGTCTGGTTGTCATTCCTCGTCTAGCGAACTTCTGGGTATGTCCTGCTCTTCACCCCTCCCCAATGACGACCTCTCTTTACTCTCCCTGAAGAAATCAGCCAGGACACCCTCCATGGCAACTCCTCCCCTTGCAGTTACTCCACCTCCTCCCAGGCAAGACACACCTCTTAGCGATTCTCCTTTTGAAGGTAAGCTGTGTGATATGTTTATGATGTATGACTCTTCATGGCGATACTTCAACCTGCCCCCACCCAGTGTGGTGTTAATCCAGTGTGTGTGTCCCCATAGAGCTATTGTCAACCTACTTCAACCTGCCTCAACCCAATGTGGTGTTGGTCCAGTGTGTGTCCCCATAGAGCTATTGTCAACCTACTTCAACCTGCCCCCACCCAGTGTGATGCTGGTCCAGTGTGTGTCCCCATAGAGCTATTATCAACCTACTTCAACCTGCCTCAACCCAGTGTGGTGTTGGTCCAGTGTGTGTCCCCATAGAGCTATTGTCAACCTACTTCAACCTGCCTCAACCCATTGGTCCAGTGTGTATCCCCATAGAGCTATTGTCAACCTACTTCAACCTGCCTCAACCCAGTGTGGTGTTGGTCCAGTATGTGTGTCCCCATAGAGCTATTGTCAACCTACTTCAACCCGCCTCAACCCAATGTGGTGTTGGTCCAGTGTGTGTCCCCATGGAGCTGTTGTCAACCTGCACTACACATCTATACACAGAGAAGGATTTGCTCGCCAAAAATTAATGACATGACCATGCAGCCATAGAGTTTGTATGCGTGTATGTATGGCAAGGCTATTATTACTTCCAAGTCCACACATTCCACAGTAATGTGCCAAATTCTTTGCAACAGGAATTTTGTTACAGGCCAGAGGCTTGGATACATAAAGATGCACATCATTAGTCTATAATACATGTACACTGTGTGGGTAAGTATACGCTATTTGTGTTGTATTACAGAAGTCGTCTCGACCATCACTCCCACCAGTTCTTCCCCAAGGACGACCCCCACGAGCACGAGTGCCCTTCCCGCCGCCGTTCCAACTCGTTTTGATCTGCCGAGTGCCCCACCACTGGAGGAGGTGCAGAGCTACATCAAGAAGATAACACTTCCCATACAGAAGCTTCTGCAAGCAGCTCAGTCACATCAGCAGACAAACTTTGCCAGTTACTCTCAGCAGATCTTCAGTTCGGTGGATATACTTACCAAGATATTTCCCCAGGTCAGTGCACACACGCTGGACCAACATCACACTGGGTGGAGGCAGGTTGAAGTAGGTTGACAATAGCTCTATGGGGACACACACTGGACCAACACCACATTGGGTTGAGGCAGGTTGAAGTAGGTTGACAATAGCTCTATGGGGACACACACTGGACCAACATCACACTGGGTTGAGGCAGGTTGAAGTAGGTTGAGAATAGCTCTATGGGGACACACACTGGATCAACATACTGGATGGAGGCAGGTTGAAGTAGGTTGACAATAGCTCTATGGGGATACACACTGGACCAACATCACACTGGGTTGAGGCAGGTTGAAGTAGGTTGACAATAGCTCTATGGGGATACACACTGGACCAGCACCACACTGGGTGGAGGCAGGTTGAAGTAGGTTGAGAATAGCTCTATGGGGACACACACTGGACCAACACCACACTGGGTGGAGGCAGGTTGAAGTAGGTTGACAATAGCTCTATGGGGACACACACTGGACCAACATCACACTGGGTTGAGGCAGGTTGAAGTAGGTTGACAATAGCTCTATGGGGATACACACTGGACCAGCACCACACTGGGTGGAGGCAGGTTGAAGTAGGTTGAGAATAGCTCTATGGGGACACACACTGGACCAACACCACACTGGGTGGAGGCAGGTTGAAGTAGGTTGACAATAGCTCTATAGGGATACACACTGGACCAACACCACACTGCTGGGTGGAGGCAGGTTGAAGTAGGTTGACAATAGCTCTATGGGGACACACACTGGACCAACACCACACTGGGTGGAGGCAGGTTGAAGTAGGTTGACAATAGCTCTATGGGGATACACACCAGACCAACACCACACTGGGTGGAGGCAGGTTAAAGTAGGTTGAGAATAGCTCTAGCACACACACTGGACCAACACCACACTGGGTTGAGGCAGGTTGAAGTAGGTTGACAATAGCTCTATGGGGACACACACTGGACCAGCACCACACTGGGTGGAGGCAGGTTAAAGTAGGTTGAGAATAGCTCTAGCACACACACTGGACCAACACCACACTGGGTTGAGGCAGGTTGAAGTAGGTTGACAATAGCTCTATGGGGACACACACTGGACCAACACCACACTGGTGCAAAGAAAATGGTCACACGAGTGCTTGGAATAACTGGAATGCCCATCGTCAAGCTTGATTTGTCAATTGTTGAAATCAGCCTAACCACACACCTTCACACCTCCTAATTGCAGGGCTGTTCTCAGGAGGTGATGACATCACTACGTGAAGTGACACACGCCGCACAGACACTCCAGGCGGAAACATCCGGTGCATCCAACAACCAATCAGATTTGGCCTACAGGACAAGGGTCATCATCAACTCCGCCTATGATGTGGCAAAAGCGTGTCGTCACCTGGTTTCCTTTGTTGAGCAAGAGGCTGGAGGCGTGGTTGGCTAAAACCCGATTGGTTGAATCAACAACGGGTGGGGAAGATGGGATCAGACATGATTAGTGTTTGTGTAAGCATGCCCAGAAATGCATTAGAGATTTGATTATGATTAGCGTTTGCCACCATGTTAGTATACTCCTCCTGTGCATGTTAGTATACTCCTGTGCATGTTAGTATACTCCTGTGCACTTGATCACCACCTCTCAACTAACTGTCCTCTCGTGTGCTATTGATGCTTTTGTACAATCAATCGTAGACTATCTATATATAGGAATGAAGTTGCATAATGATATTCATACATTCTTAGACAACAATGGATTACTGTGACTTGATAAAAAGTGTGTTCTTCAAAAAAACTCTTATTGCCAGGAGCTCGGGTTCTGTCCAGTTGATTAGTTGTCGTGAAGTGAGAGTTTCAGCACTCTTTCCAGCTCTTGGTCTTCTTCCTTGTTTCTCTTCCTCTTCTCTTCCAAAGACATCTCGCGGCTGATGGCTAGCGCAATCTCTAACTCCTCTTCCTCTGCAGTCAACGACATCCGGCCACCTCCCACTGAACAACCATTCCTGGAGGTGTGGTTGGAGGAGGTGTGGTTGGAGGTGTGGTTGGTAGCTTGGGTCACCAAGAGACTAGCAGTGAAGAGGGAGGTGAGGGATGGAGGTGAGGGGTGGAGAGGGAGGTGAGGGGTGGAGAGGGAGGTGAGGAGTGGAGAGGGAGGTGTGGAAGATGAGGGGTGTGTGTATAGGAGGGGTGATGGGGGGGGGGGGGGGGGGGGGGGGAGAGTTTCACGTGGGATGTGTGCTGTTAAGTAGAGGGAGGGGCTTAGGTGAGTGCAGATAGTTACGAGGAGGATGGGAACCTTACGTCTGCAGTCCAAGATCACTCATCTCCTCATCCTTCAGTGCTTCCTGCAGACTCAATTTCTACACCAATAAACAGCACTAGTAAAACTCCGACTGCCAGAGGCAGCGCACATGCACACACCTTTCCTCCTCTCTCCTCTCCCACCAGCGCCAGTCGCTCCTGGTCCATGAGCGACTGTTGGATGGCCATCTGCAGAAGCTCCTCCTCCTGGTCAACCATGCCACTCCCACCTCCATCGATCTGCCGGTAGCCAGAGGGCACAGCAAAACATTCGTCAGAGATCTCACATACCTCCTTCTTTCTGTCACATGATGCACATAGAAGTCACATGATATGAGTTACACTTGCTAAGTGTGAGAGGACGCAAACACAACCCACTTGTCTTGGGATTAGGAATAAAAATGGATCCATATAAGTAATGAGTAAAGGATTCCTCACTTGTGCCCTACATAGGTGTGTCCTTACCTTGACCGACACTTTCACTGATGGATTTATGCAGGGTTTCTCTTAATCCCCCCCCCCCAATTTTGGCACTATTTTCACAGCGATGAATGGCAACTTTTGATGATTTGGTGAACAATAATTATGGGGGTTGCTTAGTAACTAAATCCACAATCATGATATTGTTCAAGTTATGTCAATTCAATTCAATAAGTTTTTGTGATAATGTATTGCTACTTGGTGTTATTTTCTACTTGGTGTTATTTTACGTCTAACTGTACAGTACAGAGTCCAACAGTTGCTCCAGTCAGTCAGGTTACGCTGTGGTAGCAGCGGCTGCCCAGACCTCAATGAAGGGACTAAAGGAGATGTCCTAGACCTCAATGAAGGGACTAAAGGAGATGTCCTGGACCTCAATGAAGGGACTAAAGGAGATGTCCTGGACCTCAATGAAGGGACTCAAGGAGATGTCCTAGACCTCAATGAAGGGGGAGATGTCCAAGACCTCAATGAAGGGACTAAAGGAGATGTCCTGGACCTCAATGAAGGGACTAAAGGAGATGTCCTAGACCTCAATGAAGGGACTAAAGGATATGTCCTGGACCTCAATGAAGGGACTAAAGGAGATGTCCTAGACCTCAATGAAGGGACTAAAGGAGATGTCCTGGACCTCAATGAAGGGGATGTCATATGCCAATAATTACTTAGGCCAATAACTTAAAACCTGTTTTCTACTGAGGAGGGCTCTGGAGGGGATGCCATATATAGACGTTGAAGAAGGGCCTAGAGGAGATGCCACGTACACTGAGGAGGGGTCTGGAGGGGATAGACGCACAAGAAAAGAGAACTAGTCCAGCTCGTGAACTAGCAGGAGGGAAAACATTATGTGGGGACAACACTCACTGGACCATATCCACTGAAACACCCACCAACTACCCAGGAAAATAGCCACTCCCACCTTTGCAATGCCAGCTTTGCTAAGAGCATCATCTCCTCAGACTCTCTGTCCTCTATAGGCACGCTCCTCCTCTCCTCCTCTATAGGCATGCTCCTCCTCTCCTCCTCTATAGGCACGCTCCTCCTCTCCTCCTCTATAGGCACGCTCCTCCTCTCCTCCTCTATAGGCACGCTCCTCCTCTCCTCCTCTATAGGCACGCTCCTCCTCTCCTCCTCTATAGGCACTCTCCTCCTCTATAGGCACGCTCCTCCTCTATAGGCACGCTCCTCCTCTCCTCCTCTATAGGCACGCTCCTCCTCTCCTCTATAGGCACGCTCCTCCTCTCCTCCTCTATAGGCACGCTCCTCCTCTCCTCCTCTATAGGCACGCTCCTCCTCTCCTCCTCTATAGGCACTCTCCTCCTCTATAGGCACACCTCCTCTATAGGCACGCTCCTCCTCTCCTCCTCTATAGGCACGCTCCTCCTCTCCTCCTCTATAGGTACGCTCCTCCTCTCCTCCTCTATAGGCACGCTCCTCCTCTCCTCCTCTATAGGCACGCTCCTCCTCTCCTCCTCTATAGGCACGCTCCTCCTCTCCTCCTCTATAGGCAAGCTCCTCCTCTCCTCCTCTATAGGCACGCTCCTCCTCTCCTCTATAGGCACGCTCCTCCTCTATAGGCACGCTCCTCCTTTCCTTCTCTATAGGCACGCTCCTCCTCTCCTCCTCTATAGGCACGCTCCTCTTCTCCTCCTCTATAGGCACGCTCCTCCTCTCCTCCTCTATAGGCACGCTCCTCCTCTATAGGCACGCTCCTCCTCTCCTCCTCTATAGGCACGCTCCTCCTCTCCTCCTCTATAGGCACGCTCCTCCTCTCCTCCTCTATAGGCACGCTCCTCCTCTCCTCCTCTATAGGCACGCTCCTCCTCTCCTCCTCTATAGGCACGCTCCTCCTCTCCTCCTCTATAGGCACGCTCCTCCTCTCCTCCTCTATAGGCACGCTCCTCCTCTCCTCCTCTATAGGCATGCTCCTCCTCTCCTTCTCTATAGGCACGCTCCTCCTCTCCTCCTCTATAGGCACGCTCCTCCTCTATAGGCACGCTCCTCCTCTCCTCCTCTATAGGCACGCTCCTCCTCTCCTCCTCTATAGGCACGCTCCTCCTCTCCTCCTCTATAGGCACGCTCCTCCTCTCCTCCTCTATAGGCACGCTCCTCCTCTCCTCCTCTATCTCTATAGGCATGCTCCTCCTCTCCTCCTCTATAGGCATGCTCGTCCTCTATAGGCACGCTCCTCCTCTCCTCCTCTATAGGCACGCTCCTCCTCTCCTTCCTCACAGTCTCTTGAGAGGCTGTTGTAGTACTTCCAGCACATTGGCACTCAAGACGCAATTGTGACCGGCAAGGTCAAGAGTTAGCATCATGGCTACCCTGGTAACTGGCGTAGTCAGATTTCAATATTGATGTTGTTTGTATTGCTTGTTGTTGTTTGTACTTGTTGTTGTTTGTGCTTGCTTGTTGTTGTTTGTGCTTGCTTGTTGTTGTTTTTACTTGCTTGATGTTGCTTGTTGTTGTTTGTACTTGCTTGTTGTTTGTACTTGCTTGTTGTTTGTACTTTCTTGTTTTGTGCTTGTTGTTTGTGCTTGCTTGTTGTTTGTACTTGCTTGTTGTTGTTTGTACTTGCTTGTTGTTGTTTGTACTTGTTGTTGTTGTTTGTACTTGCTTGTTGTTGTTGTTTGTACTTGCTTGCTGTTGTTTGTGCTTGCTTGTTGTTGTTTGTGCTTGCTTGTTGTTGTTTGTACTTTCTTGTTGTTGTTTGTACTTGCTTGATGTTGTTTGTGCTTGCTTGTTGTTGTTTGTGCTTGCTTGTTGTTGTTTGTACTTGTTGTTGTTTGTACTTGCTTGTTGTTGTTTGTGCTTGCTTGTTGTTGTTTGTACTTGCTTGTTGTTGTTGTTTGTGCTTGCTTGTTGTTGTTTGTACTTGCTTGATGTTGTTTGTGCTTGCTTGTTGTTGTTTGTGCTTTCTTGTTGTTGTTTGTGCTTGCTTGTTGCTGTTTATACTTGCTTGTTGTTGTCTGTACTTGTTGTTGTTTGTGCTTGCTTGTTGTTGTTTGTGCTTGCTTGTTGTTGTTGTTTGTACTTGCTTGTTGTTGTTTGTACTTGCTTGTTGTTGTTTGTACTTGCTTGTTGTTGTTTGTACTTGCTTGATGTTGTTTGTGCTTGTTTGTTGTTGTTTGTGCTTGCTTGTTGTTGTTTGTACTTGCTTGTTGTTGTTTGTGCTTGCTTGTTGTTTGTGCTTGTTGTTGTTTGTGCTTGCTTGTTGTTGTTTGTACTTGCTTGTTGTTGTTTGTACTTGCTTGATGTTGTTTGTGCTTGCTTGTTGTTGTTTGTGCTTGCTTGTTGTTGTTTGTACTTGCTTGTTGTTGTTTGTACTTGTTGTTTGTGCTTGCTTGTTGTTGTTTATACTTGCTTGTTGTCGTTTGTACTTGCTTGTTGTTTGTACTTGCTTGTTGTTGTTTGTGCTTGCTTGTTGTTGTTTGTACTTGCTTGTTGTTGTTTGTGCTTGTTGTTGTTTGTGCTTGCTTGTTGTTTGTGCTTGCTTGTTGTTTGTGCTTGCTTGTTGTTGTTTGTGCTTGCTTGTTGTTGTTTGTGCTTGCTTGTTGTTTGTGCTTGCTCGTTGTTGTTTGTGCTTGCTTGTTGTTTGTACTTGCTTGTTGTTGTTGTTTGTGCTTGCTTGTTGTTGTTGTTTGTACTTGCTTGATGTTTGTGCTTGCTTGTTGCTGTTTGTGCTTTCTTGTTGTTGTTTGTGCTTGCTTGTTGTTGTTTGTACTTGCTTGTTGTTGTTTGTACTTGTTGTTTGTGCTTGCTTGTTGTTGTTTGTGCTTGCTTGTTGTTGTTTGTGCTTGCTTGTTGTTGTTGTTTGTACTTGCTTGTTGTTGTTTGTACTTGCTTGTTGTTGTTTGTACTTGCTTGTTGTTGTTTGTGCTTGCTTGTTGTTGTTTGTGCTCGCTTGTTGTTGTTTGTACTTGTTGTTGTTTGTACTTGCTTGTTGTTTGTGCTTGCTTGTTGTTTGTGCTTGTTGTTGTTTGTACTTGCTTGTTGTTGTTTGTACTTGCTTGATGTTGTTTGTGCTTGCTTGATGTTGTTTGTGCTTGTTTGTTGTTGTTTGTGCTTGCTTGTTGTGGTTTGTACTTGCTTGTTGTTGTTTGTACTTGTTGTTGTTTGTGCTTGCTTGTTGTTGTTTGTGCTTGCTTGTTGTTTGTACTTGCTTGTTGTTGTTTGTGCTTGCTTGTTGTTGTTTGTACTTGCTTGTTGTTGTTTGTGCTTGTTGTTGTTTGTACTTGCTTGTTGTTGTTTGTGCTTGTTGTTGTTTGTACTTGCTTGTTGTTGTTTGTGCTTGTTGTTGTTTGTACTTGCTTGTTGTTGTTTGTACTTGTTGTTTGTACTTGTTGTTGTTTGTGCTTGCGGCTCAGTTCAGATCCAGCTGCACAATATATATAGCTAACTTGAGTCATGTGAATGATGATCTTTACCCACCTTTACCCGATTCTAATTGTGAGCTAGCTTGATTGCATCATCGACAACCACCGCTACCCGCATAATTTTACCGCAGTCATGCAACGGAGGAGTCGTGGATGTGCTTGGAAGATTTGAAGCCTTGCTGCTACTCAAGTTTTTATGAATGGACTTATTGTACTGTTATGTGGAAGGAGATAGATAGATGATAGATAGATCCTTCAAGTTCCCCCCCCCCCCCCACACACACTTTCAGCTCTATAATGCCTTTGTCTGCGCACTTATTACCTTAACAAACAAGGCAAGGCATGCTTGGAATTTTCTCAGAGATGATTTTGTCTGATACAACAATTGAGACTATCAGAAGCTGCCAATGTGAGCTTTGACTGAGCTATGAGCTAGTTTTGGGCTGTCCGTTCCTTTGAAATTGGATAGGAAATGTCACTGCACTTTCCCACACAGACCCATCACATGCTCATCACATGCTCATCACATGCTCATCACATGCTCATTACATGCTCATCACGTGAAGTAACTGACCTCACTGTCGGCTCCTCTGTGAAGCACAAGGTTGGTTGACGGTAGGAAATGCCACTGCACTTTCCCACACAGACCCACCACATGCTGATCACATGCTGATCACATGCTCATCACATGCTCATCACATGCTCATCACATGCTCATCACATGCTCATCACGTGAAGTAACTGACCTCACTGTCGGCTCCTCTGTGAAGCACAAGGTTGGTTGACGGGGAGGGTCCACACTGCTCTCAACACCTCTCCGGTGCATGTGACGATGCTTCAGCACTGATGGGGAGCATGAAGGGGGTGTGGTCACTGTACAGGATTCCATTGTATCCACGACAGAGCGGAGGGTGACATGAGTAGCAGGAGAGGTGTGGCCATTGAGATTGCCAAAGGTCACTTTTGCTGACATCACGTGGAAGAGAGGGATTTCTACAATGAGTGGTGGAGTAAAGAGAAAGAGGGGAAGTGAGGAGGAGGGGGAGAAGGAAGGGGAGGAGGAAGGAAGTGAGGAGGAAGGGGGAGGAAGGAAGTGAGGAGTAAGGGGGGGAGGAGAAGTAAGGAGACGAAGGAAGTGAGGAGGAAGGGGAAGAGGAAGGAAGTGAGGAGGAAGGAAGTGACGAGTAAGGGGGAGGAGGAGAAGGAAGGAAGTGAGGAGGAAGGGGAGGAGGAAGGGGATACAGTAGGAGAAAGCTTACCAAACTTGATGGGGAAGCCTGAAGGCATTTGCATGTCGATGAAATCCTTGATTTTGGCAAAGTGAGGAGTGTTGAGTGCCTATGCAGAGGAGGAGAGGAGGAAGTGAGTGAGAGGAAGAGAGGGAGGGAGGGAGGAGATGGCGAGAGGGAGGGAGATGGCGAGAGAAAGAGGAAGAGGAGGGAGAAAGCAGAGGAGAAGGCTGATGGACAGACTTAAGGTACGGATGAGGTGGGAGGAGTTCCAAGGATAGTTAGATGAATGGGAAGATGGGTGCAAGGTGGTGAGACAGTGCCACATGGCGCACGCACCATGACGTCAATGATAGGCATAAGATGATCCTGCAGAGACATGGGGAAGTCCTCGGCCAGACACACCTCTGCCTTCAACTTCTGTACCTTGGTATGCACCACTGGAGTCCGCCCTATACCTGGTGCAGAAGAGGGTGAAGTCAAACAAACCCATCACACCAAACCACACCCCTCACCATCGTATTCATCCTTATCCTCAGGTTCAGTAAAGTACTCCTCCATGGAGAGGCGTGGCAGTGTCTTTGCTACGACCGGTGCCTCTGCGCTCTGGGGCATGGCCTCAATGGCTGGTGTCGAAGTAGAAAGAGGGAAGTCTTGCCCAGTCCCCAGGAAGTCCTGGAGGGGACTGGCACTCTTGTACTTGTGCATCTCTGTCTCTGGCAAGTGCTCCAACCTGGAGTGTGTCTCAATGTTAAAACCCACTGCACTGAAGACCTGCACACATGCACACACACACACACACAGCCAGTTATAGCACACAGCACACACACAAACACCTACTCACATACACACTCACAGTACAACAGACACACACAGCTAATAGTTACACACACACACATCACTCACACTCACCACACCAAACACAGCTAATAGTTACACACACGCACATCACTCACCACACCCACACACAGCTAATAGTTACACACACACACATCACTCACACTCACCACACCAAACACAGCTAATAGTTACACACACGCACATCACTCACCACACCCACACACAGCTAATAGTTACACACACGCACATCACTCACACTCACAACACCAAACACAGCTAATAGTTACACACACGCACATCACTCACACTCCACACACAGCTAATAGTTACACACACGCACATCACTCACACCACACCACACACAGCTAATAGTTACACACACACACATCAGATCACTCACACTCACCACACACACGAGGAAGGCCAGCTTTACATACATGCAGGCTGTGCATCATATGGAGATATATAGTCGAGGGTTAAATATTCACAAGAGAAGAGACTGGCATACTCAAGGTTTCCAAAACATAGAAGCCACACCCTCCTTCCCGCACAGAAGCCACACCCTGCTCTGCCACTCTTCGTCCTACCTATTCACAGGTTAAATTCTAACCATCAAATATTAACCCCCTCCCCTCCTCCGTAAATATCCTGTTATACGGGACATGTCTAGATCTGCTGTATTGAAGACCTGCACACACCAGAGGCAGCAACATACAGCACAACAGAAATTATCACACCTTACCAACTCAGAATTTCATTATTCACTACAGTGTTGTGCTCTGTGTGGAGCTCATCTCACGTGAATGACCCTTTACCCCTTTTACACTGGAAGGGGGGAAGGAAAGAGCCCGGTACACTAACAGAGTCAGGACTTGCAGAATATACTAATGATGAGTCAGAGTCAGGACTTGAGGTGCAGAATAGACTAATGATGAGTCAGTCAGGACTTGAGGTGCAGAATAGACTAATGATGAGTCAGTCAGGACTTGAGGTGTAGAATAGACTAATGATGAGTCAGTCAGGACTTGAGGTGCAGAATAGACTAATGATGAGTCAGTCAGGACTTGAGGTGTAGAATAGACTAATGATGAGTCAGTCAGGACTTGAGGTGCAGAATAGACTAATGATGAGTCAGTCAGGACTTGAGGTGTAGAATAGACTAATGATGAGTCAGTCAGGACTTGAGGTGCAGAATAGACTAATGATGAGTCAGTCAGGACTTGAGGTGCAGAATAGACTAATGATGAGTCAGTCAGGACTTGAGGTGTAGAATAGACTAATGATGTGTCAGTCAGGACTTGAGATGCAGAATAGACTAATGATGAGTCAGTCAGGACTTGAGGTGTAGAATAGACTAATGATGAGTCAGTCAGGACTTGAGGTGCAGAATAGACTAATGATGAGTCACTCAGGACTTGAGGTGCAGAATAGACTAATGATGAGTCAGTCAGGACTTGAGGTGCAGAATAGACTAATGATGAGTCAGTCAGGACTTGAGGTGCAGAATAGACTAATGATGAGTCAGTCAGGACTTGAGGTGTAGAATAGACTAATGATGAGTCAGTCAGGACTTGAGGTGCAGAATAGACTAATGATGAGTCAGTCAGGACTTGAGGTGTAGAATAGACTAATGATGAGTCAGTCAGGACTTGAGGTGCAGAATAGACTAATGATGAGTCAGTCAGGACTTGAGGTGTAGAATAGACTAATGATGAGTCAGTCAGGACTTGAGGTGCAGAATAGACTAATGATGAGTCAGTCAGGACTTGAGGTGCAGAATAGACTAATGATGAGTCAGTCAGGACTTGAGGTGCAGAATAGACTAATGATGAGTCAGTCAGGACTTGAGGTGCAGAATAGACTAATGATGAGTCAGTCAGGACTTGAGGTGTAGAATAGACTAATGATGAGTCAGTCAGGACTTGAGGTGCAGAATAGACTAATGACGGGACAGTCAGGACTTGAGGTGCAGAATAGACTAATGATGAGTCAGTCAGGACTTGAGGTGCAGAATAGACTAATGATGAGTCAGTCAGGACTTGAGGTGCAGAATAGACTAATGATGAGTCAGTCAGGACTTGAGGTGTAGAATAGACTAATGATGAGTCAGTCAGGACTTGAGGTGCAGAATAGACTAATGATGAGTCAGTCAGGACTTGAGGTGTAGAATAGACTAATGATGAGTCAGTCAGGACTTGAGGTGCAGAATAGACTAATGATGAGTCAGTCAGGACTTGAGGTGCAGAATAGACTAATGATGAGTCAGTCAGGACTTGAGGTGTAGAATAGACTAATGATGAGTCAGTCAGGACTTGAGGTGCAGAATAGACTAATGATGAGTCAGTCAGGACTTGAGGTGTAGAATAGACTAATGATGAGTCAGTCAGGACTTGAGGTGCAGAATAGACTAATGATGAGTCAGTCAGGACTTGAGGTGCAGAATAGACTAATGATGAGTCAGTCAGGACTTGAGGTGTAGAATAGACTAATGATGTGTCAGTCAGGACTTGAGGTGCAGAATAGACTAATGATGAGTCAGTCAGGACTTGAGGTGCAGAATAGACTAATGATGAGTCAGTCAGGACTTGAGGTGTAGAATAGACTAATGATGAGTCAGTCAGGACTTGAGGTGTAGAATAGACTAATGATGTGTCAGTCAGGACTTGAGATGCAGAATAGACTAATGATGAGTCAGTCAGGACTTGAGGTGTAGAATAGACTAATGATGAGTCAGTCAGGACTTGAGGTGCAGAATAGACTAATGATGAGTCAGTCAGGACTTGAGGTGCAGAATAGACTAATGATGAGTCAGTCAGGACTTGAGGTGCAGAATAGACTAATGATGAGTCAGTCAGGACTTGAGGTGCAGAATAGACTAATGATGAGTCAGTCAGGACTTGAGGTGCAGAATAGACTAATGATGAGTCAGTCAGGACTTGAGGTGCAGAATAGACTAATGATGAGTCAGTCAGGACTTGAGGTGCAGAATAGACTAATGATGAGTCAGTCAGGACTTGAGGTGTAGAATAGACTAATGATGAGTCAGTCAGGACTTGAGGTGCAGAATAGACTAATGACGGGACAGTCAGGACTTGAGGTGCAGAATAGACTAATGATGAGTCAGTCAGGACTTGAGGTGCAGAATAGACTAATGATGAGTCAGTCAGGACTTGAGGTGCAGAATAGACTAATGATGAGTCAGTCAGGACTTGAGGTGTAGAATAGACTAATGATGAGTCAGTCAGGACTTGAGGTGCAGAATAGACTAATGATGAGTCAGTCAGGACTTGAGGTGTAGAATAGACTAATGATGAGTCAGTCAGGACTTGAGGTGCAGAATAGACTAATGATGAGTCAGTCAGGACTTGAGGTGCAGAATAGACTAATGATGAGTCAGTCAGGACTTGAGGTGTAGAATAGACTAATGATGAGTCAGTCAGGACTTGAGGTGCAGAATAGACTAATGATGAGTCAGTCAGGACTTGAGGTGCAGAATAGACTAATGATGAGTCAGTCAGGACTTGAGGTGTAGAATAGACTAATGATGAGTCAGTCAGGACTTGAGGTGCAGAATAGACTAATGATGAGTCAGTCAGGACTTGAGGTGCAGAATAGACTAATGATGAGTCAGTCAGGACATGAGGTGCAGAATAGACTAATGATGAGTCAGTCAGGACTTGAGGTGCAGAATAGACTAATGATGAGTCAGTCAGGACTTGAGGTGCAGAATAGACTAATGATGAGTCAGTCAGGACTTGAGGTGTAGAATATACTAATGATGAGTCAGTCAGGACTTGAGGTGCAGAATAGACTAATGATGAGTCAGTCAGGACTTGAGGTGCAGAATAGACTAATGATGAGTCAGTCAGGACTTGAGGTGTAGAATAGACTAATGATGAGTCAGTCAGGACTTGAGGTGTAGAATAGACTAATGATGAGTCAGTCAGGACATGAGGTGCAGAATAGACTAATGATGAGTCAGTCAGGACTTGAGGTGTAGAATAGACTAATGATGAGTCAGTCAGGACTTGAGGTGCAGAATAGACTAATGACGGGACAGTCAGGACTTGAGGTGCAGAATAGACTAATGATGAGTCAGTCAGGACTTGAGGTGCAGAATAGACTAATGATGAGTCAGTCAGGACTTGAGGTGTAGAATAGACTAATGATGAGTCAGTCAGGACTTGAGGTGCAGAATAGACTAATGACGGGACAGTCAGGACTTGAGGTGCAGAATAGACTAATGATGAGTCAGTCAGGACTTGAGGTGCAGAATAGACTAATGATGAGTCAGTCAGGACTTGAGGTGCAGAATAGACTAATGATGAGTCAGTCAGGACTTGAGGTGTAGAATAGACTAATGATGAGTCAGTCAGGACTTGAGGTGCAGAATAGACTAATGATGAGTCAGTCAGGACTTGAGGTGTAGAATAGACTAATGATGAGTCAGTCAGGACTTGAGGTGCAGAATAGACTAATGATGAGTCAGTCAGGACTTGAGGTGCAGAATAGACTAATGATGAGTCAGTCAGGACTTGAGGTGTAGAATAGACTAATGATGAGTCAGTCAGGACTTGAGGTGCAGAATAGACTAATGATGAGTCAGTCAGGACTTGAGGTGTAGAATAGACTAATGATGAGTCAGTCAGGACTTGAGGTGCAGAATAGACTAATGATGAGTCAGTCAGGACTTGAGGTGCAGAATAGACTAATGATGAGTCAGTCAGGACTTGAGGTGTAGAATAGACTAATGATGTGTCAGTCAGGACTTGAGGTGCAGAATAGACTAATGATGAGTCAGTCAGGACTTGAGGTGCAGAATAGACTAATGATGAGTCAGTCAGGACTTGAGGTGTAGAATAGACTAATGATGAGTCAGTCAGGACTTGAGGTGTAGAATAGACTAATGATGTGTCAGTCAGGACTTGAGATGCAGAATAGACTAATGATGAGTCAGTCAGGACTTGAGGTGTAGAATAGACTAATGATGAGTCAGTCAGGACTTGAGGTGCAGAATAGACTAATGATGAGTCAGTCAGGACTTGAGGTGCAGAATAGACTAATGATGAGTCAGTCAGGACTTGAGGTGCAGAATAGACTAATGATGAGTCAGTCAGGACTTGAGGTGCAGAATAGACTAATGATGAGTCAGTCAGGACTTGAGGTGCAGAATAGACTAATGATGAGTCAGTCAGGACTTGAGGTGCAGAATAGACTAATGATGAGTCAGTCAGGACTTGAGGTGCAGAATAGACTAATGATGAGTCAGTCAGGACTTGAGGTGTAGAATAGACTAATGATGAGTCAGTCAGGACTTGAGGTGCAGAATAGACTAATGACGGGACAGTCAGGACTTGAGGTGCAGAATAGACTAATGATGAGTCAGTCAGGACTTGAGGTGCAGAATAGACTAATGATGAGTCAGTCAGGACTTGAGGTGCAGAATAGACTAATGATGAGTCAGTCAGGACTTGAGGTGTAGAATAGACTAATGATGAGTCAGTCAGGACTTGAGGTGCAGAATAGACTAATGATGAGTCAGTCAGGACTTGAGGTGTAGAATAGACTAATGATGAGTCAGTCAGGACTTGAGGTGCAGAATAGACTAATGATGAGTCAGTCAGGACTTGAGGTGCAGAATAGACTAATGATGAGTCAGTCAGGACTTGAGGTGTAGAATAGACTAATGATGAGTCAGTCAGGACTTGAGGTGCAGAATAGACTAATGATGAGTCAGTCAGGACTTGAGGTGCAGAATAGACTAATGATGAGTCAGTCAGGACTTGAGGTGTAGAATAGACTAATGATGAGTCAGTCAGGACTTGAGGTGCAGAATAGACTAATGATGAGTCAGTCAGGACTTGAGGTGCAGAATAGACTAATGATGAGTCAGTCAGGACATGAGGTGCAGAATAGACTAATGATGAGTCAGTCAGGACTTGAGGTGCAGAATAGACTAATGATGAGTCAGTCAGGACTTGAGGTGCAGAATAGACTAATGATGAGTCAGTCAGGACTTGAGGTGTAGAATATACTAATGATGAGTCAGTCAGGACTTGAGGTGCAGAATAGACTAATGATGAGTCAGTCAGGACTTGAGGTGCAGAATAGACTAATGATGAGTCAGTCAGGACTTGAGGTGTAGAATAGACTAATGATGAGTCAGTCAGGACTTGAGGTGTAGAATAGACTAATGATGAGTCAGTCAGGACATGAGGTGCAGAATAGACTAATGATGAGTCAGTCAGGACTTGAGGTGTAGAATAGACTAATGATGAGTCAGTCAGGACTTGAGGTGCAGAATAGACTAATGACGGGACAGTCAGGACTTGAGGTGCAGAATAGACTAATGATGAGTCAGTCAGGACTTGAGGTGCAGAATAGACTAATGATGAGTCAGTCAGGACTTGAGGTGTAGAATAGACTAATGATGAGTCAGTCAGGACTTGAGGTGCAGAATAGACTAATGATGAGTCAGTATAGACTACTGATGAGTCAGTCAGGACTTGAGGTGCAGAATAGACTAATGATGAGTCAGTCAGGACTTGAGGTGTAGAATAGACTAATGATGAGTCAGTCAGGACTTGAGGTGCAGAATAGACTAATGACGGGACAGTCAGGACTTGAGGTGCAGAATAGACTAATGATGAGTCAGTCAGGACTTGAGGTGCAGAATAGACTAATGATGAGTCAGTCAGGACTTGAGGTGTAGAATAGACTAATGATGAGTCAGTCAGGACTTGAGGTGCAGAATAGACTAATGATGAGTCAGTCAGGACTTGAGGTGCAGAATAGACTAATGATGAGTCAGTCAGGACTTGAGGTGCAGAATAGACTAATGATGAGTCAGTCAGGACTTGAGGTGCAGAATAGACTAATGATGAGTCAGTCAGGACTTGAGGTGCAGAATAGACTAATGATGAGTCAGTCAGGACTTGAGGTGCAGAATAGACTAATGATGAGTCAGTCAGGACTTGAGGTGTAGAATAGACTAATGATGAGTCAGTCAGGACTTGAGGTGTAGAATAGACTAATGATGAGTCAGTCAGGACTTGAGGTGCAGAATAGACTAATGATGAGTCAGTCAGGACTTGAGGTGCAGAATAGACTAATGATGAGTCAGTCAGGACTTGAGGTGCAGAATAGACTAATGATGAGTCAGTCAGGACTTGAGGTGTAGAATAGACTAATGATGAGTCAGTCAGGACTTGAGGTGCAGAATAGACTAATGATGAGTCAGTCAGGACTTGAGGTGCAGAATAGACTAATGATGAGTCAGTCAGGACTTGAGGTGCAGAATAGACTAATGATGAGTCAGTCAGGACTTGAGGTGTAGAATAGACTAATGATGAGTCAGTCAGGAAGGTGCAGAATAGACTAATGATGAGTCAGTCAGGACTTGAGGTGCAGAATAGACTAATGATGAGTCAGTCAGGACTTGAGGTGCAGAATAGACTAATGATGAGTCAGTCTGGACTTGAGGTGCAGAATAGACTAATGATGAGTCAGTCAGGACTTGAGGTGTAGAATAGACTAATGATGAGTCAGTCAGGACTTGAGGTGCAGAATAGACTAATGATGAGTCAGTCAGGACTTGAG
The DNA here is from genome assembly GCA_028752905.1 of Cladorhizidae sp. MBARI D1340-BT2. Lineage (NCBI taxonomy): Eukaryota > Metazoa > Porifera > Demospongiae > Poecilosclerida > Cladorhizidae > Cladorhizidae sp. MBARI D1340-BT2. Next base: position 44,086,648 of record JAQNBH010000009.1, on the reverse strand, counting down.
GTGCAGAATAGACTAATGATGAGTCAGTCAGGACTTGAGGTGTAGAATAGACTAATGATGAGTCAGTCAGGACTTGAGGTGCAGAATAGACTAATGATGAGTCAGTCAGGACTTGAGGTGCAGAATAGACTAATGATGAGTCAGCCAGGACTTGAGGTGCAGAATAGACTAATGATGAGTCAGTCAGGACATGAGGTGCAGAATAGACTAATGATGAGTCAGTCAGGACTTGAGGTGCAGAATAGACTAATGATGAGTCAGTCAGGACTTGAGGTGCAGAATAGACTAATGATGAGTCAGTCAGGACTTGAGGTGTAGAATAGACTAATGATGAGTCAGTCAGGACTTGAGGTGCAGAATAGACTAATGATGAGTCAGTCAGGACTTGAGGTGCAGAATAGACTAATGATGAGTCAGTCAGGACTTGAGGTGCAGAATAGACTAATGATGAGTCAGTCAGGACTTGAGGTGCAGAATAGACTAATGATGAGTCAGTCAGGACTTGAGGTGCAGAATAGACTAATGATGAGTCAGTCAGGACTTGAGGTGCAGAATAGACTAATGATGAGTCAGTCAGGACTTGAGGTGTAGAATAGACTAATGATGAGTCAGTCAGGACTTGAGGTGTAGAATAGACTAATGATGAGTCAGTCAGGACTTGAGGTGCAGAATAGACTAATGATGAGTCAGTCAGGACTTGAGGTGCAGAATAGACTAATGATGAGTCAGTCAGGACTTGAGGTGTAGAATAGACTAATGATGAGTCAGTCAGGACTTGAGGTGTAGAATAGACTAATGATGAGTCAGTCAGGACTTGAGATGCAGAATAGACTAATGATGAGTCAGTCAGGACTTGAGGTGCAGAATAGACTAATGATGAGTCAGTCAGGACTTGAGGTGCAGAATAGACTAATGATGAGTCAGTCAGGACTTGAGGTGTAGAATAGACTAATGATGAGTCAGTCAGGACTTGAGGTGCAGAATAGACTAATGATGAGTCAGTCAGGACTTGAGGTGCAGAATAGACTAATGATGAGTCAGTCAGGACTTGAGGTGTAGAATAGACTAATGATGAGTCAGTCAGGACTTGAGGTGCAGAATAGACTAATGATGAGTCAGTCAGGACTTGAGGTGCAGAATAGACTAATGATGAGTCAGTCAGGACTTGAGGTGCAGAATAGACTAATGATGAGTCAGTCAGGACTTGAGGTGCAGAATAGACTAATGATAAGTCAGTCAGGACTTGAGGTGTAGAATAGACTAATGATGAGTCAGTCAGGACTTGAGGTGTAGAATAGACTAATGATGAGTCAGTCAGGACTTGAGGTGCAGAATAGACTAATGATGAGTCAGTCAGGACTTGAGGTGCAGAATAGACTAATGATAAGTCAGTCAGGACTTGAGGTGTAGAATAGACTAATGATGAGTCAGTCAGGACTTGAGGTGTAGAATAGACTACTGATGAGTCACCTAGGATGCAGAATAGACTTATGATGAGATGCTTCTTTGGGTCAAGCCAAATGTGCTAACTGGTTTAACTGGTTCTACTGGCACCAACTGATGCTAACCTTCGCAAATAAAAATTCACAAGCAAATATGGTCGCAAGTACTGATTCAAGCTCCACCTATGTATCTGCATGTCAAGTATCGAGTGCTCAGGAATGATGATAACGAACAGTTCCATTGAAGATCTACAGTCGTGATGTCATGAAGACCAGGTTATTTCCCTTGTAGAGGACTGTTGTACCTTCTCTGAGGGTGACTAGAGTGAGGAAGGTCATGGAAATCATCGCACTTACCTGGAGAGTACTGGCCATGTAGACATAGGATCCTTTCACACTGATGCTTTATCAAGTGCACCAGCCAACCTTCAGCTATGGAGTATAGTCAGGATGAAAGCCCAGATCAATGGAGTACGTATAGTCAGGATGAAAGCCCAGATCAATGGAGTACGTATAGTCAGGATGAAAGCCCAGATCAATGGAGTATAGTCAGGATATAAGCCCAGATCAATGGAGTATAGCCAGGATGAAAGCCCAGATCAATGGATAGCCAGGATGTAAGCCCAGATCAATGGAGTATAGCCAGGATATAAGCCCAGATCAATGGAGTATAGCCAGGATGAAAGCTCAGATCAATGGAGTATAGCCAGGATGAAAGCTCAGATCAATGGAGTATAGCCAGGATATAAGCCCAGATCAATGGAGTATAGCCAGGATGAAAGCTCAGATCAATGGAGGATAGCCAGGATGAAAGCTCACATCAGGAAGACTTATCAGAGCCCAGAGGCCTGCCAAGTGTCATCGACTGACAGAACTAAACTCAAAAAATATATTAAATTTAGTAAATTTGAAGCGATTGCTACAGATCTTGAAATATGATCAAGAGCATAATAATGTTCCCAGACCGTCTGCTGGTGAGTAACTTCTCCAGCAACCTTCTCTCCCAGCAGCTCAGGCAACTCCAGATCCAGCATCTACATCTGTTGCTTGAAATCAATACCTATAACCTGCGGGGGAGATGTACACACTGCAGACACTACTCTGAGGAGCCAGCAACTGCCGTAACCCTTTATACCCTGAAACTAATTATCTCTCTCCAAAATAAAAGATAATCCCCCCCCCCCCCCATGTTAAAATTATGTGCTTCAGTTTCACTAAGGCAGTGAGGACCTACCAAACCCTTTCCTTTCACAACATACACAGATAATACAATTATATATAGTATAATATATATAGTATAATATAATATATACATGTATAATATAATATATACATGTATAATATAATATATACATGTATAATATAATATATATACATATACAATACATATTATAATATATATATGTATATATAATATGACTTGTCAAAAGAGGAAACAGATTGTAGACAAGAAACATTTAGAGGACCCTTTACCTTATATATAATGCTGTGTGTAAAGGAGCCTCTAAATGTTTGTGGTCTACATAATTATGCACACCAAACAATAGAGATTTAATAGATATTAGCATAGATTTTTAAAGGTAAAGGTTCATCTGTAAAGGTTCATCTAAATGCCTAGACACATTTGCAAATTCTTGTTTCCTTTTGACTTGTTCATACACTTTTAAAATAAAACATTTTTTCCGTCTTTGTTTCTTTGGGTTACTTTTTGCTGCTTCCTCTCAGTATAAATTGTAACCAAGCAGCCTCTGCAAGAACTTGTTGACAGAGAGCACGATATTCTCTACCCTACTTATGTAGCACACTTCAACACATATACTAATTGTACACACTCACAAGTCCTGAGTAGCTAACCTGGTCTTGTTGAAGGTCTGTGCTGTAAACTATTGTCACTATACGTGTTCAAGCGAGTGGAAAATTAATTTCAAAAAATTATTTTCCACCCTGGGCTTGTGTGCTTACATTTTAGTGCCTAATGATACCACTCATAGAGCTTCCTCTAGCCACTGGTGCTAATTTTAACTGTCTTACACTTTTCAATTAGGAGTTAGAAATGCAGAAAGCTCGGGCAGGCTGGTTTTGAGACCCCCAATTTTGACTACCTGTAACTTGGGTATGGTTGTAGCTATGCAACAGTTTTTAGTATCAAAAGAGAGCACACAGAGAAATCTATCTTTTGAGCTATACATCAAGTTCAGAGAGTGAAGTGTGCAGAATTTATGGAGCTCAAAAGTCGTAACCACAGTTTTTTTAACAAATAAGAGGAAACCCATGTGGTTTTAGTGTTGCACTGATTCACAAGGAAAGTGTAATTTTTATTTGACATGACATTAAGCATCTAACTCAGTCAATTTTTGTCCTTAGTAAATAATTTTTATATAAACTGAAAGCTCTTGCATTGCTCTGTATTTTGAATTATAACTCTCCCAATGCAGTCATTTTCTGATGAGATATAGTCGGTCACTTGACAGCAAAAATTAAATCGGGATAATGGAGGAAATAAAATTGTTTTACAATACATAAGTTCTGTAGGTATTCTGATATCACTATAAATGGCAAGTCTATGGTTGGGGAGCAAGAGCGCATTAAATGACCTTTGTGGTTCCACCCATATTTCAGCCATAGTTTAATGCAACACCACTATTGTAACATCATTGGATAGCACACAGAATAGGCTGCCTTTTGAGGCCAAAACCTTTGAAAATGAAAGAAGTATTAAATAGTTATAACATGCAGTAAAAAAAACCACAACAAGAATGGTCGACTAACCCATTTAAAATTGAGTATAAAACTGTTTCAAGTGTTTCCTTATCATGTGAGCAATGGTTTCGGCAGTCTCACTGGGTGTGTTCTGTACCTTGATTAATTTTGACTGCAAACCACCATTTTGCCAGTCGAAATATTTGAAATAATTTTACTGAACCATGATTGCTTCCATCTGTAGAAACTCCGCAGTAAAGATATTTAATTTTCCTCAAACATTTTTAGAGCAGCATCAACAGAATGCGGTGCAATTATACAGCTTCTGTCTTGGTCAAGCAATGGAATTTTCAGACTACCTCAGAATCAGAGAATGGCTTTGCTAACTAGACAGATGTGCAATCCATTGACTTGTAACTGTTGTAACACTTAATAGTGTGAATCCTCTGCTGCAGAGTAACTGCATCCTTTGAATTGCTGCTTGGCTTTACCAAATAACCTGTCAATTTTGCTGATGGGCTCCCCCCTTGAACTGCTTTCTTGTGCTTGTCTGTGTCCACATGAGATTGCAGATCAACAGCACCTTATTTGCCATAGAAATGTTGCCATAGAAACGTAGGTACCAGCTCTACATACTGTACCAGGACTCTGCTTTCCATTGCTCTCCACCACTTAGAAAACAAGCAAGTTTTGTCTTCAGTTCTGAAGTGAATTTAGACTTTCGTTTTGGCATTGTGTTCAGAAGGTAGTTAAGAAAATATCGGAGCTCAAGAAGAACATCTACCAAGTGTGTGCCACAAGGACTGCTTGCAATGATTCTTACCACGCTGCACCTCGTACCATGCTGCACCTCGTACCATGCTCCACCTCGTACCATGCTGTTCCTCGTACCATGCTGCACCTTGTACCATGCTGTTCCTCGTACCATGCTCCACCTTGTACCATGCACCTCGTACCATGCTCCACCTTGTACCATGCTGTTCCTCGTACCATGCTCCACCTTGTACCATGCTGCTCCTCGTACCATGCTCCACCTTGTACCATGCTGTTCCTCGTACCATGCTGCACCTTGTACCATGCTGTTCCTCGTACCATGCTCCACCTTGTACCATGCTGTTCCTCGTACCATGCTCCACCTTGTACCATGCTGTTCCTCGTACCATGCTGCACCTCGGGTTTCAGCTACAAGTGCTTAGTCTCGTGATTGGTAACAAGTTGGCAGGATGCAGCGGGATGGAGCTTTGGCTCGACTTCAGATCCAAACTTGAACAAGTAAGTGCTTACATTTTGAAAATGGTACCGAGTATGTAAGAAAAACCCAAACATTTACAGATTTTCAGTTCCTGGCCAGACAGCAATTGAAGGAACAAGAATTCGGGGAAAACCGGACGGACGTAAGGTAGCCCTAAACAAGACCATTCACAAACAAGACATACCTCAATCCTCATGTAGGTATGCATTAATCAGGATGCTGGCAAGATCCTAAGTCCTCATCTTCATCTGCACACTCTTCCTCTCTCTGCCCACTCTGCAGTCTAGTCTCCACCCCCTCAACCTTGACCAGGTCAGGAGTGGTCTGCAACCTTCAGTCTCCATCCCCTCAACCTTGACCAGGTCAGGAGTGGTCTACAACCTTCAGTCTCCACCCCCTCAACCTTGACCAGGTCAGGAGTGGTCTACAACCTTCAGTCTCCACCCCCTCAACCTTGACCAGGTCAGGAGTGGTCTACAACCTTCAGTCTCCACCCCCTCAACCTTGACCAGGTCAGGAGTGGTCTACAACCTTCAGTCTCCACCCCCTCAACCTTGACCAGGTCAGGAGTGGTCTGCAACCTTCAGTCTCCACCCCCTCAACCTTGACCAGGTCAGGAGTGGTCTACAACCTTCAGTCTCCACCCCCTCAACCTTGACCAGGTCAGGAGTGGTCTACAACCTTCAGTCTCCACCCCCTCAACCTTGGCAGGTCAGGAGTGGTCTGCAACCTTCAGTCTCCACCCCCTCAACCTTGACCAGGTCAGGAGTGGTCTACAACCTTCAGTCTCCACCCCCTCAACCTTGACCAGGTCAGGAGTGGTCTACAACCTTCAGTCTCCACCCCCTCAACCTTGACCAGGTCAGGAGTGGTCTACAACCTTCAGTCTCCACCCCCTCAACCTTGACCAGGTCAGGAGTGGTCTACAACCTTCAGTCTCCACCCCCTCAACCTTGACCAGGTCAGGAGTGGTCTGCAACCTTCAGTCTCCACCCCCTCAACCTTGACCAGGTCAGGAGTGGTCTACAACCTTCAGTCTCCACCCCCTCAACCTTGACCAGGTCAGGAGTGGTCTACAACCTTCAGTCTCCACCCCCTCAACCTTGACCAGGTCAGGAGTGGTCCACAACCTTCAGTCTCCACCCCCTCAACCTTGACCAGGTCAGGAGTGGTCTACAACCTTCAGTCTCCACCCCCTCAACCTGCTAGATTGAGAGGGTTAAAGGACTTGTCAGCCATTGAGATCACCTAAGCCCGCTAGATTGAGAGGATTAAAGGACTTGTCAGCCATTGAAGCCTGCTAGATGGATAGGTAAAGGACTTGTCAGCCATTGAGATCACCTAAGCCCACTAGATTGAGAGGGTTAAAGGACTTGTCAGCCATTGAGATCACCTAAGCCTGCTAGATTGATAGGTAAAGGACTTGTCAGCCATTGAGATCACCTAAACCCGCTAGATTGAGAGGGCTAAAGGACTTGTCAGCCTTTGAGAGGGCTGCTAGATTCCATGAAGATTCTTTGCAGTGACATAAAAGCCAGAAAGAGGGGAAAATTAAAAATCCTCAGAGCAAGGCCTGCACACAATACACACTGCACACAATACACACACTGCCCACAATACACACTGCACACAATGTGGGGAGTGAAGCTAGCACACACATGCACGCACACTCACACACACACACACACACACACACTGATGGACAACACTGTTAAGGTGGTGCGGGGAGTGAAGCTAGCCCAGGCTCTGAGGCTCTATCTGCCAAGGCACAATACGATACACAGGTATGCATATACCAATTTTTGTGTGTGGATGTTCCTCATGAATAATTCAATAGCCCACTGCATGGCATGTAGAACACGACCCATCCTCCTCACCTTGGCTTTATAGCCATTAATGTCATCAGTCCTGTCCGTCCTGAAGCCCCAGATACCACTCTTCTGCCTGTAGTAAACATTACATCACAATGTCACATGACTTGCACATGAGTTCACCACAACATCACATGCCTTGCACACGAGATTACCACATCACATAACATTGCACCCGAGTTCACTATATTACATGAGTCACCATCTCATCACATGCCTTGCACATGGGTTTATCACCACATCACAAGACTTGCACACAGGGTTGAGTTTTGGATGGGATGGGTGGAGAACTTCCTTGATGCTATTACAAGGCATTGACATGAGCACATATTGATGCTGGTTGTACAGGGTGATTGGTATGTGATGCTTAGGCAAATGGCTTCAGGAAGATGTGCACTTCGTGATATGGGAGACAAATGTCCGAACAGTAATACATTGCTCGTAAGCACACCAATCATGCTCTATATGAGTGTCCGTCTCCCTTCACCCAAGCTTTCAGCCATGTCTAAATCAACAAATGGGTATGTCAGCTGCAATAGTTTTCAGTCTTTAATTATGTATTGCAGCGAAACTCAAATGCTCAGCTCCAGCACACGAGATTACCACATCACATAACATTGCACCCGAGTTCACTATATTACATGAGTCACCATCTCATCACATGCCTTGCACATGGGTTTATCACCACATCACAAGACTTGCACACAGGGTTGAGTTTTGGATGGGATGGGTGGAGAACTTCCTTGATGCTATTACAAGGCATTGACATGAGCACATATTGATGCTGGTTGTACAGGGTGATTGGTATGTGATGCTTAGGCAAATGGCTTCAGGAAGATGTGCACTTCGTGATATGGGAGACAAATGTCCGAACAGTAATACATTGCTCGTAAGCACACCAATCATGCTCTATATGAGTGTCCGTCTCCCTTCACCCAAGCTTTCAGCCATGTCTAAATCAACAAATGGGTATGTCAGCTGCAATAGTTTTCAGTCTTTAATTATGTATTGCAGCGAAACTCAAATGCTCAGCTCCATCACCAGCCCCTCCCTCCACCCTTCCCCCCCCCCCCCCCACACACACACACACAAAGCTCTCGAGGTAAGCATGTTAATTATCTTTGAGAATTGATGGTGATTTAAACAGGTTTCAGTAAGACCTTTTGAGTTTTCCCTGGATTTTCCCCCTTTTACAAACATGCTTTGGACAGAATAGTTTTCACCAGATGTTTTCTGCCCCCATCCAAAACTTACAACCCAGCTTGCACACGAGTTCATCACCACACCACAAGCCCACTACCATATCACATGACATTGCATATGATCTCACTACCATATCACATGATATTGCACCTGAGTTCACCACCACACATAAAGTTGCACATGAAGTCACCACCGCATGACATTACATATGAGCTCACCACCGTATCACAACATTGCACATGAGCTCACCACTATGTCACATGACATCACCTTGAGTTCACCACCACATCACATGACATCACCTTGAGTGCACCACCATATCACATGACATCCCCTTGAGTTCACCTAACCTCTGAAAGGCAATGGTGTTTGTGTTGAGGTAGGTGGTATTCACAGGTGTACTCATCCGCTGAAACACACCCATCTCGCGGCTCATCAGAGTCTGTACTGGGTCACGCCTACAAGTATGAGGAAGTCATGTGATGGTCATGTGATAAATGAGACGAATGCACAATTTAAGTAGCTCTGGTGAGACACGTGTGAGATATTACAGTCTCAAATAATACATGAGACAAAATAGGTTATATGAGAGTCACATGACATGCTGCAAATATAATAATTCAGCTAGATGCTCTGGCCTTCAGCTAGACATTCTGGCCTTCAGCTACATGCTCTGGCCTTCAGCTAGACATTCTGGCCTTCAGCTACATGCTCTGGCCTTCAGCTAGATGCTCTGGCCTTCAGCTAGACATTCTGGCCTTCAGCTAGATGCTCTGGCCTTCAGCTAGATGCTCTGGCCTTCAGCTAGACATTTGGCCTTCAGCTACATGCTCTGGCCTTCAGCTAGACATTCTGGCCTTCAGCTACATGCTCTGGCCTTCAGCTAGACATTCTAGAAGGCCAGATGCTCTGGCCTTCAGCTTCCTTTAGGGCTAGGGCTAGGGCTAGGGCTAGGGCACTTCAGCTACATGCTCTGGCCTTCAGCTAGACATTCTGGCCTTCAGCTACATGCTCTGGCCTTCAGCTAGACGCTCTGGCCTTCAGCTAGACATTCTGGCCTTCAGCTACATGCTCTGGCCTTCAGCTACATGCTCTGGCCTTCAACTAGATGCTCTGACCTTCAGCTAGACGCTCTGGCCTTCAGCTACATGCTCTGGCCTTCAGCTACATGCTCTGGCCTTCAGCTAGACGCTCTGGCCTTCAGCTACATGCTCTGGCCTTCAGCTACATGCTCTGGCCTTCAACTAGATGCTCTGACCTTCAGCTAGATGCTCTGGCCTTCAGCTAGACGCTCTGGCCTTCAGCTACATGCTCTGGCCTTCAGCTAGACGCTCTGGCCTTCAGCTAGATGCTCTGGCCTTCAGCTAGACATTCTGGCCTTCAGCTACATGCTCTGGCCTTCAGCTAGGTGCTCTGGCCTTCAGCTAGGTGCTCTGGCCTTCAGCTAGATGCTCTGACCTTCAACTAGATGCTCTGGCCTTCAGCTAGATGCTCTGGCCTTCAGCTAGATGCTCTGACCTTTATCTAGATGCTCTGGCCTTCAGCTAGATGCTCTAGCCTTCAGTGAGATGCTCTGGCCTTCAGCTAGATGCTCTGGCCTTCAGCTAGATGCTCTGACCTTCATCTAGATGCTCTGGCCTTCAGCTAGATGCTCTGACCTTTATCTAGATGCTCTGGCCTTCAGCTAGATGCTCTGGCCTTCAGCTAGATGCTCTGGCCTTCAACTAGATGCTCTGGCCTTCAGCTAGATGCTCTGACCTTCAGCTAGATGCTCTGGCCTTCAGCTAGATGCTCTGACCTTCAACTAGATGCTCTGGCCTTCAACTAGATGCTCTGGCCTTCAGCTAGATGCTCTGGCCTTCAGCTAGATGCTCTGGCCTTTATCTAGATGCTCTGGCTTCAGCTAGATGCTCTGGCCTTCAGCTAGATGCTCTGGTCTTCAGCTAGATGCTCTGGCCTTCAACTAGATGCTCTGGCTGAAATGTCGATCACTAAATTTTAAGCTGATCATTGAGAGTCATTATATATTCTACTACATGTATGTCAACTGAGAGTTCGTTAAAAGGTCACATACTCTGTGATTTTAAATTCCTTCTGCCAGACGGTCTTTTCTCCATGGTTGATGTCACACACACGGTGACCAGAAGCTGCAGAAGTGCAAGAGGAGGTACACAGTGGGTAAGTACATGACAACATTTATACTCAATTTTTAGAGGCATACTATTGAGGGGCAGGGCTAGAGTATGTACGTACAGGATAAAGACCAGAATGAGAAGAGGCAGAATGAGGAGAGGCCATAAAACTACGGCAAAGGCTAGAGGCAAAAAATGGATGGGAGATAAGTAGATGATGACTCAGAGTTCAAATTGTGTTAGGATAGTGGACCTAGTACTTATAGCTGGAGGGAGGGACATGACAGAACTCACGGGTTGCTTGAAAGATGAGTGTCTGGTGGCCTCTCTGCCAACTCATCCGCTCAAACCCGACCAGTGAGGTGTCCACACGAACAGTTGTTCCTATGACAACGTCCAAAAAAATGCACATGCAAATCCCGCATCATTAAAAACAGTTATGCGACCATTATCACACAAACCCAGATCACACAGTCCAGCACCTTTCTTCCATATCTTGCAGGTGTCGCTGGGACACAACCTGGAGACAAACGGTATCCAGGAGTGAAACTCCCACTTCATTTCAATGTAATAGTCGGGTGCGTTGCTGAGCTTCTCAAGCATGACAGGGATGTCCCTGGCCCTAGCGTGGTCCAGCTGCTGGTCACGGTAGCTCAGTACCAACCCTATCAGGTCTGGACGACCAGTGCACACTGCTTCATGCAGAACTAGAGGAAGAGAGGGGGTTGTTATTGTGGGCGTGTTCAGCACGCAGGCACACACGTAGGAATGTGTCTGTCGTACAGCAGCGAGATTGTGCATGTACAGTGTTTGTCTGTGTGGTCTAGTGAGGAGTTCCTCTGCAGATGACTTGTGAATTGCACAAAATGCCAAAGAATCGCTGCAGAGGAATATGCATGTGCAGTATGCGTGCATGCAAGTCTGTTAGCACCTTGTGCACGATGCACGCATCCATATGTCGGTGAAGTGTTGGTGCATGTGTGCGGTACACACAATGACATGCACACTACACAAGCACCACTGCCTCCATGATATTCTTTATTCCTTTAAGGCTAGAGCTAGGAGAGGTACGAGGTGCACACATGCACACTACACATGCACCATTGCCTCCATGATATTCTTTATTCCTAGAGCTAGGACAGGTAAGAGGTGCACACATGCACACTACACAAGCACCACTGCCTCCATGATATTCTTTATTCCTAGGCTAGAGCTAGGAGAGGTAAGAGGTGCACACATGCACACTACACAAACACCACTGCCTCCATGATATTCTTTATTCCTAGGCTAGAGCTAGGAGAGGTACGAGGTGCACACATGCACACTACACATGCACCATTGCCTCCATGATATTCTTTATTCCTACAGCTAGGACAGGTAAGAGGTGCACACATGCACACTACACAAGCACCACTGCCTCCATGATATTCTTTATTCCTAGGCTAGAGCTAGGAGAGGTAAGAGGTGCACACATGCACACTACACAAGCACCACTGCCTCCATGATATTCCTTATTCCTTAAGGCTAGAGCTAGGAGAGGTACGAGGTGCACACATGCACACTACACATGCACCACTGCCTCCATGATATTCTTTATTCCTAGGCTAGAGCTAGGAGAGGTTCGAGGTGCACACATGCACACTACACATGCACCACTGCCTCCATGATATTCCTTATTCCTTTAAGGATAGAGCTAGGACAGGCCCAAGCACAGTATTTCACTCACCTGTCCAATGGTGTCTGTTCTCAGCCATTGTGTCAGCCCCATGTGTGAGGAGAATTTCAGCACATACCACTCCTCCCAGAGACACAGCCAGGTGCAGGGGTGTCCTCCCTCTAGGGTCTATCAGCTCCAGCTCACTCTAAACACACAGTGCAGTGTTATATCTATCTAGGTGGTGGTAATTCCCGACCTACCAGACTGAAGTTCACTCACCTGCTGGTTGCACTTGAGTGTCCTATCCAGCGCTTTATGGTCGTCTTTCCAGACCATCCAATGCAGTGGCCATTTCTGACGTATATCATCCTCACTCACACCGCCATTGACACTCATTGCTACCTTAAAGATTAGGCTAACAGGGGAAAGGGTCGTCCCGCGCGTATGCTGATCATAAACGACGTTTGGTAAAAACAGTATGGGCATGGGCTAAATGAAGACGGTAAAGGGTTTCTAGAATTATGAGCACACCTCTGAACAGGTCTCACTAAGCACCGAGCGGGACGAAGATGCCTACAATACTTGAAAGAATATCAGAAATAGAAGCCGAGGTTATAGAGTGCATGTGACATAGCTAACATACTGTGTGTTGGGTTGCATGCCCCCGCTGTATAATGGAAGATACTGTAACCTCCATACAAAATATTCTGTGTATGGGTGGCCTCTATATACTAAAGATAGTGTGTGTGCGTGTATTGAGCTTCTATATGCTTACTCCATTGTTCTTGTTTGCCTGTGAACAGATGGCTCGCACTCAGCGAAACAAAGCCACAGCCTCTCATCTGGGGGTGCTGAAAGCTCGGCTGGCCAAGCTCAGGCGAGAGTTAATTACCCCTAAGGGAGGGGGCGGGGGTACAGGGGAGGGGTTTGATGTTGCCAAGACTGGGGACGCTAGAGTTGGCTTTGTGGGTAAGGGACTAGCTACACAGCTAGGTTTAACTAGACAGCATTACAGTAGGGGTCTCTCTAAACACTGTTCTGGTACCGTTTGAATCGAGGACAGCATTAGACATTTTGTGTGTAGTGAAGTATGATGCTTAGTCAACATTATACACGTTCCCTTCTTAATTGGGGGTGCTAGCTGTTGCCCCCATTTCCCAAAGAATGGTGGACTGCTCGATATTTTGTTGAAATTGAATGAGATTTTCCCGAGTATTTCATGTGCTTCTTGTTAGTGCACAAGCTACAAGCACTCCACCTCATGCTGTCGTAGTCTCGCACAACATTAGATTACTGTAGCTCTGTTGGTTCCCTTATTGCCAAGGCTTTTGTGGTATCATGGTGTTGGCTGCAGGCTTTCCTTCCGTGGGCAAGTCCACTCTCCTGACCAACTTGGCTGGTGTGTATTCCGAAGTGGCTGCCTATGAATTTACTACACTCACCACCGTTCCTGGAGTCATACGCTACAAGGGGGCCAAGATACAGGTAAACAACAACAATAATAACAACATGACCACACTTGATTATACATTGCAGCTGCTGGACCTGCCGGGTATTATTGAGGGTGCCAGGGATGGAAAGGGACGTGGTCGACAGGTGATTGCGGTGGCTCGTACGTGTGTCCTGATATTCATGATCTTGGACGTCCTCAAACCGTTGGAACACAAGAGGATCCTAGAGAAGGAACTAGAAGGCTTTGGAATCCGTCTCAATAAATCTCCACCCAATATTTCTTACAAGCGCAAGGACAAAGGAGGGGTTAACCTCACACTTGCTGTATCGCAGTCGACCCTTGACATCGCTAGTGTCAGGAGTATTCTAGCAGAGTACAGGGTGCACAACGCTGATATTACATTGCGCTGTGATGCCACTGCTGACGAATTGATTGATCTCGTGGAAGGGAACAGGTGATGACCCTTTACCATATTAATAATTAACAGAGAGGGGGTTAATGCAGTGACTAGTACTTCAACTGTAAACCAGACCAGTCATTATATCCATGCAAGTCACTAGCATGCATGTACGTAGCTAACATCAGACACTATGTATCTCCATGCAAGTCACTAGCATGCATGTAACTAACATCAGACACTATGTATCTCCATGCAAGTCACTAGCATGCATGTAGCTAACATCAGACACTATATATCTCCATGCAAGCCACTAGCATGCATGTAACTAACATCAGACACTATGTATCTCCATGCAAGCCACTAGCATGCATGTAACTAACATCAGACACTATGTATCTCCATGCAAGTCACTAGCATGCATGTAACTAACATCAGACACTATATATCTCCATGCAAGACACTAGCATGCATGTAACTAACATCAGACACTATGTATCTCCATGCAAGTCACTAGCATGCATGTAACTAACATCAGACACTATGTATCTCCATGCAAGTCACTAGCATGCATGTAACTAACATCAGACACTATGTATCTCCATGCAAGTCACTAGCATGCATGTAACTAACATCAGACACTATGTATCTCCATGCAAGCCACTAGCATGCATGTAACTAACATCAGACACTATATATCTCCATGCAAGACACTAGCATGCATGTAACTAACATCAGACACTATGTATCTCCATGCAAGTCACTAGCATGCATGTAACTAACATCAGACACTATGTATCTCCATGCAAGTCACTAGCATGCATGTAACTAACATCAGACACTATGTATCTCCATGCAAGTCACTAGCATGCATGCAACTAACATCAGACACTATGTATCTCCATGCAAGTCACTAGCATGCATGTAACTAACATCAGACACTATGTATCTCCATGCAAGACACTAGCATGCATGTAACTAACATCAGACACTATGTATCTCCATGCAAGTCACTAGCATGCATGTAACTAACATCAGACACTATATATCTCCATGCAAGTCACTAGCATACATGTAACTAACATCAGACACTATGTATCTCCATGCAAGTCACTAGCATGCATGTAACTAACATCAGACACTATGTATCTCCATGCAAGTCACTAGCATGCATGTAACTAACATCAGACACTATGTATCTCCATGCAAGTCACTAGCATGCATGTAACTAACATCAGACACTATGTATCTCCATGCAAGCCACTAGCATGCATGCAACTAACATCAGACACTATGTATCTCCATGCAAGCCACTAGCATGCATGCAACTAACATCAGACACTATGTATCTCCATGCAAGTCACTAGCATGCATGTAACTAACATCAGACACTATGTATCTCCATACAAGTCACTAGCATGCATGTAACTAACATCAGACACTATGTATCTCCATGGAAGTCACTAGCATGCATGTAACTAACATCAGACACTATGTATCTCCATGCAAGTCACTAGCATGCATGTAACTAACATCAGACCCTATGTATCTCCATGCAAGTCACTAGCATGCATGTAACTAACATCAGACACTATGTATCTCCATGCAAGTCACTAGCATGCATGTAACTAACATCAGACACTATGTATCTCCATGCAAGTCACTAGCATGCATGTAACTAACATCAGACACTATGTATCTCCATGCAAGTCACTAGCATGCATGTAACTAACATCAGACACTATGTATCTCCATGCAAGTCACTAGCATGCATGTAACTAACATCAGACACTATGTATCTCCATGCAAGTCACTAGCATGCATGTAACTAACATCAGACACTATGTATCTCCATGCAAGTCACTAGCATGCATGTAACTAACATCAGACACTATGTATCTCCATGCAAGTCACTAGCATGCATGTAACTAACATCAGACACTATGTATCTCCATGCAAGTCACTAGCATGCATGTAACTAACATCAGACACTATGTATCTCCATGCAAGTCACTAGCAAGCATGTAACTAACATCAGACACTATGTATCTCCATGCAAGTCACTAGCATGCATGTAACTAACATCAGACACTATATATCTCCATGCAAGTCACTAGCATGCATGCTAACATCAGACACTATGTATCTCCATGCAAGTCACTAGACTAACATCAGACACTATGTATCTCCATACAAGTCACTAGCATGCATGTAACTAACATCAGACACTATGTATCTCCATGCAAGTCACTAGCATGCATGTAACTAACATCAGACACTATGTATCTCCATGCAAGTCACTAGCATGCATGTAACTAACATCAGACACTATGTATCTCCATGCAAGTCACTAGCATGCATGTAACTAACATCAGACACTATGTATCTCCATGCAAGTCACTAGCATGCATGTAGCTAACATCAGACACTATGTATCTCCATGCAAGTCACTAGCATGCATGTAACTAACATCAGACACTATGTATCTCCATGCAAGTCACTAGCATGCATGTAACTAACATCAGACACTATGTATCTCCATGCAAGTCTCTAGCATGCATGTAGCTAACATCAGACACTATGTATCTCCATGCAAGTCACTAGCATGCATGTAACTAACATCAGACACTATGTATCTCCATGCAAGTCACTGGCATGCATGTAACTAACATCAGACACTATGTATCTCCATGCAAGTCACTGGCATGCATGTAGCTAACATCAGACACTATGTATATCCATGCAAGTCACTAGCATGCATGTAACTAACATCAGACACTATGTATCTTTATGCAAGTCACTAGCATGCATGTAACTAACATCAGACACTATGTATCTCCATGCAAGTCACTAGCATGCATGTAGCTAACATCAGACACTATGTATCTCCATGCAAGTGACTAGCATGCATGTAACTAACATCAGACACTATGTATCTCCATGCGAGTCACTAGCATGCATGTAACTAACATCAGACACTATGTATCTCCATGCGAGACACTAGCATGCATGTAACTAACATCAGACACTATGTATCTCCATGCAAGTCACTAGCATGCATGTAGCTAACATCAGACACTATGTATCTCCATGCAAGTCACTAGCATGCATGTAACTAACATCAGACACTATGTATCTCCATGCAAGTCACTAGCATGCATGTAACTAACATCAGACACTATGTATCTCCATGCAAGTCACTAGCATGCATAGTAACTAACATCAGACACTATGTATCTCCATGCAAGTCACTAGCATGCATGTAGCTAACATCAGACACTATGTATCTCCATGCAAGTCACTGGCATGCATGTAACTAACATCAGACACTATGTATCTCCATGCAAGTCACTAGCATGCATGTAACTAACATCAGACACTATGTATCTCCATGCAAGTCACTAGCATGCATGTAACTAACATCAGACACTATGTATCTCCATGCAAGTCAATAGCATGCATGTAACTAACATCAGACACTATGTATCTCCATGCAAGTCACTAGCATGCATGTAACTAACATCAGACACTATGTATCTCCATGCAAGTCACTAGCATGCATGTAACTAACATCAGACACTATGTATATCCATGCAAGTCACTAGCATGCATGTAACTAACATCAGACACTATGTATATCCATGCAAGTCACTAGCATGCATGTAACTAACATCAGACACTATGTATCTCCATGCAAGTCACTAGCATGCATGTAACTAACATCAGACACTATGTATCTCCATGCAAGTCACTAGCATGCATGTAACTAACATCAGACACTATGTATCTCCATGCAAGTCACTAGCATGCATGTAACTAACATCAGACACTATGTATCTCCATGCAAGTCACTAGCATGCATGTAACTAACATCAGACACTATGTATCTCCATGCAAGTCACTAGCATGCATGTAACTAACATCAGACACTATGTATCTCCATGCAAGTCACTAGCATGCATGTAGCTAACATCAGACACTATGTATCTCCATGCAAGTCACTAGCATGCATGTAACTAACATCAGACACTATGTATCTCCATGCAAGTCACTAGCATGCATGTAGCTAACATCAGACACTATGTATCTCCATGCAAGTCACTAGCATGCATGTAACTAACATCAGACACTATGTATCTCCATGCAAGTCACTAGCATGCATGTAACTAACATCAGACACTATGTATCTCCATGCAAGTCACTGGCATGCATGTAACTAACATCAGACACTATGTATCTCCATGCAAGTCACTGGCATGCATGTAACTAACATCAGACACTATGTATCTCCATGCAAGTCACTGGCATGCATGTAACTAACATCAGACACTATGTATCTCCATGCAAGTCACTAGCATGCATGTAACTAACATCAGACACTATGTATCTCCATGCAAGTCACTAGCATGCATGTAACTAACATCAGACACCATGCAAGTCACTAGCATGCATGTAACTAACATCAGACACTATGTATCTCCATGCAACTAGCATATAACTAAATCAGACCAATGTAAGATTATGCTGTTATGTGGAAATATTGTAGGGTCTACATTCCATGCATCTACCTACTAAACAAGATTGACCAGATCTCTGTCGAAGAGCTGGACATCATCTACCGCATACCTCATGCGGTACCAATCTCTGCCCACCACAAGTGGAACTTTGACGACCTTCTTGAGAAAATGTGGGAGTACCTCAACCTCATACGGATGTGAGTTCAAGACCAGTACCAAACCAAAATCATGCCCATATCTAAACCAGTACCAAATTAAAATTATTTCTCATTCAAGACCAGCACCAAATTTTAACTATTCTTTATTCAAGTAGTGGGAATCCCTTTGAGGTAGTGCAGCCTCTGTGTATAGGCAAGTTGGTGAATGTCAAGGTAATTTGCACAAGTCCTGATGAGGCAGTTGGTGTAGGACAAGGCAATTGGTACAAGTCCTGATGAGGCAGTTGGTTAGGACAAGGCAATTGGTACATCCTGATGCAGGTGTGCAACTTCTGGGAGTTTGTGTTGGGTCTCTCTCAGAGGGCTCATAGATCTTGTGTTGGATAGGTCTTTCTCGCCCACTCAATAGGTTACCTTCTGTCAGACATGTCTTTCTGGCCCTCGGCCAGTAGCTCTTCCTGTCTTGCACGATTGCCATGTCGATCACATGTGCACGGTTTTTGTGGAAGTCTTGGGTAGGTTCAGTTTCCATGTACTTTTGGGTATGGTAGAGGCTGCAGGAAAGTGTTCCATGGTGGGCTGGACCCACGGGTGTTCCATGGTGGGATGGACCCATGGGTGTTCCATGGTGGGCTGGACCCACGGGTGTTCCATGGTGGGCTGGACCCACAGGTGTTCCATGGTGGGCTGGACCCACAGGTGTTCCATGGTGGGCTGGACCCAGGTGTTCCATGGTGGGCTGGACCCAGGTGGGCCATGGTGGGCTGGACCCACAGGTGTTCCATGGTGGGCTGGACCCACAGGTGTTCCATGGTGGGCTGGACCCACAGTTGTTCCATGGTGGGCTGGACCCACAGGTGTTCCATGGTGGGCTGGACCCAGGTGTTCCATGGTGGGCTGGACCCAGGTGTTCCATGGTGGGCTGGACCCACAGATGTTCCATGGTGGGCTGGACCCACAGGTGTTCCATGGTCCATGGTGGGCTGGAGCCAGGTGTTCTATGGTGGGCTGGACCCACAGGTGTTCCATGGTGGGCTGGACCCAGGTATTCCATGGTGGGCTGGACCCACAGGTGTTCCATGCCTTCAGTGCCACACTGCACTAAACGGTATCATCTTAAATTGGCGTACACTAGTCTTATAAGAGAGTGTTTAAACCAGAGGTAGCGTCTCTTCTTCCCTCTGGAGCTGGTGTCTCCTTCTTCTGACCTGGAGGTGGTGTCCCCTTCTTCTGACCTGGAGGTGGTGTCCCCTTCTTCTGACCTGGAGGTGGTGTCCCTTCTTCTCATCTGGAGCTGGTGTCCTCTTCTTCTCATCACTTATTACTGCATTCTGTGTATTCTCAGTTGTTGCCATATTATTTTAATGATGCTGCTTGTCCTTCTAGCTATACCAAGCCCAAGGGGCAGCTGCCTGACTACACTTCCCCTATAGTGCTGCAGCATGATAAACTTACCATTGAGGACTTCTGCAACAGAGTTCACAAGAGCATCATGAAGGAGTTCAAACAGTGAGAGTTTGTGCATGCTTAACATGTGACATGCATATGACCTGTGATTGACAAGCTGTACATGTGTATACTTTACATGTACATGCATGTGACCTGTTGTGCAGTGCGTGCGTGTGGGGGTCGTCTGTGAAGCACAACCCCCAGATAGTGGGCAAGGAACACATGCTATGCGATGAGGACGTGGTGCAGATTGTAAAGAAGTGAGTCGACCTCTTGTACACTTAGAGAAGTTGTGCATTTTAGTGTCCCCATAGGATTGGTCAACCTGTGTACGCAGGCCTCTGGAGACTAGCACTGCCGCCATAGAGGATAGGTCGACCTGTGTACGCAGGCCTCTGGAGACTAGCACTGCCCCCATAGAGGATAGGTCGACCTGTGTACATGAACCCACCTCAACGCAGGCCTCTGGAGACTAGCACTGCCCCCATAGAGGATAGGTCTAGCATGAACCACCTCAATGCAGGCCTCTGGAGACTAGCACTGCCCCCATAGAGGATAGGTCGACCTGTGTACATGAACCCACCTCAATGCAGGCCTCTGGAGACTAGCACTGCCCCCATAGCAACCTGTGTACATGAACCCACCTCAACCCAGGCCTTAGCAAGATGACCCCATACAACTTCTTCTGATCGTAGTGTTTAGATCCTGTTAATCGACATTCTTGTATTTACCCTTTCCTCCTCTTCCTCCTATAGGATGTGAGGGTGTGAAGACAGTGAGCAAAAGTGAACCCGAAACCTTTTTATTATCACATTCCATCAGTGTTCTTGTTGTGTTTGGTATTTATTGGAGCTGTTCTCTGTAAAGTATGCAAGAGTATGCCTGTAGCCACGGCAACATTGAGTGAGTCCAGACCAAGAGGGAGCTGTGTATGAGGTGTGACACTAAGGATTGCCTCACACGCCACCTCTATTTCTCTGTGCACCCCATGACCTTCGTTACCTGCATGTGTGTGTGTGTGTGTGTAGAATACCAGTAAAACACTACACAGTAAAACACTACACATTTCCTTGGTGTTTGCACAATCCTCAAAACAACCACCCTAAACGGAGGCTACAAGACAAACGCAAAGGATTAGCAGGCAGGCAAGTGAGGATGTTATGTTCATATTCATGGGATACCCAAGAAGGGGGGGAAGCATCCATATGCAAAATCAAAAACATTTGTAGTATATATAGTACACATATCAAGGTTCAAAAGTTGATTTGGGGACAGACTGGACATAACGGTATGTTCTCTAATGGGAACTGCGGTTACTATTTACTTACGTCCAATCTACCTGTGATTACAATTAGAAGGGTGGTTACTATTGGAAGGGAGATTACAATTAGAAGGGAGGTTACTGTTGATTGCAGTTGTGAAGGAGTTCAAGTGCGCCTGTTTGGAGGATTTCTAAATGTTTGGGTGCCTGTGGCTCTATGGTTGAGTAACGGCGCCTGGAAATCAGACATCAAGGGTTCAATCTCTGCTTGCGGCCAGAACATTACCCCCCCCCCCCTTTTTCTCTCAGATTTTACCCCCTTGACTTCAGTTCTCAGTTTATAAGCTAATGAGCAATTATTTTGGGCGTGTCTTATTGCTAATTGCGGGAGGTTACTATTATCAATTGGAGGGGTGATTTGGAGGGGTGATTCCTAATAGAGGGATATGGTATGTCAGTTAGCCATGCACACCACCTGGAGCCAAGTCTCTCTATTAACAACAACACACCATCCCTGGAGACAAGACTCTCTATTAACAACAACACACCATCCCTGTCTCTCTATTAACAACACACCACCCCTGGAGACAAGTCTCTCTATTAACAACAACACACCATCCCTGTCTCTCTATTAACAACACACCACCCCTGGAGACAAGTCTCTCTATTAACAACACACCACCCCTGGAGACAAGTCTCTCTATTAACAACAACACACCACCCCTGGAGTCAAGTCTCTCTATTAACAACAACACACCACCCCTGGAGACAAGTCTCTATTAACAACAACACACCATCCCTGGAGACAAGTCTCTTAACAACACACCACCCCTGGAGACAAGTCTCTCTATTAACAACAACACACCACCCTGGAGACAAGTCTCTCTATTAACAACAACACACCACCCCTGGAGCCAAGTCTCTCTATTAACAACACACCACCCCTGGAGACAAGTCTCTCTATTAACAACAACACACCACCCCTGGAGACAAGTCTCTCTATTAACAACAACACACCACCCCTGGAGACAAGTCTCTCTATTAACAACAACACACCACCCCTGGAGACAAGACTCTCTATTAACAACAACACACCACCCCTGGAGACAAGTCTCTCTATTAACAACAACACACCACCCCTGGAGCCAAGTCTCTCTATTAACAACAACACACCACCCCTGGAGACAAGTCTCTCTATTAACAACAACACACCACCCCTGGAGACAAGTCTCTCTATTAACAACAACACACCACCCCTGGAGACAAGTCTCTCTATTAACAACAACACACCACCCCTGGAGACAAGTCTCTCTATTAACATACTACCCCTGGAGACAAGTCTCTATTAACATACTACCCCTGGAGACAAGTCTCTCTTAAAACAACACACACCATCCCTCGAGACAAGTCTCTCTTCTCTATTAACAATACACACCACCCCTGGAGACAAGTCTCTCCAACACACCACCCTGGAGAACACCACCCTGGAGACAAGTCTCTCTATTAAAAACAACACACCACCCCTGGAGACAAGTCTCTCTATTAACAACACACCACCCCTCGAGACAAGTCTCTCTTCTCTATTAACAACAACACACCACCCCTCGAGACAAGTCTCTCTTCTCTATTAACAACAACACACCACCCCTGGAGCCAATTCTCTCTATTAACAACAACACACCACCAAGTCTCTCTATTAACAACACACCACCCAGTGTCTCTATTAACACACCACCCCTCGAGACAAGTCTCTCTTCTCTATTAACAACACACCACCCCTGGAGACAAGTCTCTCTATTAACAACAACACACCACCCCTCGAGACAAGTCTCTCTTCTCTATTAACAACAACACACCACCCCTGGAGTCAAGTCTCTCTTTAACAACAACACACCACCCCTGGAGACAAGTCTCTCTATTAACAACAACACACCACCCCTGGAGACAAGTCTCTTAACAACAACACACCACCCCTGGAGACAAGTCTCTCTTCTCTATTAACAACAACACACCACCCCTGGAGTCAAGTCTCTCTTTAACAACAACACACCACCCCTGGAGACAAGTCTCTCTATTAACAACAACACACCACCCCTGGAGACAAGTCTCTCTATTAACAACAACACACCACCCCTGGAGACAAGTCTCTCTATTAACAACAACACACCACCCCTGGAGACAAGTCTCTCTATTAACAACAACACACCACCCCTGGAGACAAGTCTCTATTAACACACCACCCCTGGAGTCAAGTCTCTCTTTAACAACAACATACTACCCCTGGAGACAAGTCTCTTCATTAACAACAACACACCACCCCTCGAGACAAGTCTCTCTTCTCTATTAACAACACACCACCCCTGGAGACAAGTCTCTCTATTAACAACAACACACCACCCCTGGAGACAAGTCTGTTCTACTAACTACAACACATCACCCCTGGAGACAAGTCTGTTCTACTAACACAACACCCCTGGAGACAAGTCCCTCCCTTCTCCCTTTGTGATCTTGTAAATATTTGACAACACGTGCTGAGTTTTGTTGTTTTTGCTCTGAGATGGGCCGTAACTAAATGTGAGTATTACCCAAGACGAGAAGAGTGGGTCCATGTTTAACAAAGTCCCTGCAGTCAACGATCTTGGCTCTCAGCATTCTCTCCCTGGCTCCTTGGCTCTGCCTCTCCATCCCTCCTCTCTCTACCTCCTTGCGTCCTGGATTGGGGCCCGCCGTGCCAAGGATGCTCCACCCTTCTTCCTTGGCGGTGGCTATGAAATTCTGAAGATGAGAGACAGAGTAGACCGGCATCATCTCCATGACGCCCGCACTGGCCTTACTGACGGCTGGAGACAGGGGGCAACTGCATGTACACCAGCATCATGCAGTTACTATGGCAATGGTAATTTAGTTAGCATGTTCATTACTAGTTCTGTAGTAAAAGGAGACACAATGTCTAGCAGGAGGCCACCTATCTGAACTTCACATTTCTTAACACACCAGTTAACCGAACCACCTGGTCAGCTAGGGCAACTGCTGCGATCCCCATGTTGTCTGCTCTGCACACGTGTATGGGTGTGTCCACTACACATGCATGTTAGCTGCAGCTGTATCTCTTTTAACGTAGCTAGTTGAAATGGCTAGTGTTACTTTTCAGGAAGTGCCGGAGAGAAAAGGAAGAGAATTTTCTATCGGAGAAAGGTTGAAGATTGTAGATCATGGCCGAACCTTGAGAGAATACATTTTCTTGCAACTTTATTCAGTCATCCAAACAAGTCAGTCATCCGAACACCTTCTGGTCCCAACGTGCTTGGATAAGTGACCTCCTGCTGTATACATTTGTGGGATGACTGGACACACACCCTTACCAGCGGCTAGATAGCTAACCAGAGCCTCGATGTTTGACTAAGTAAAATTGCATTGCTAGCATCAAGCCTTCATCAGATGACACCTGGCAAAGGGTCTTCATCAGGCAACGCCTGGCAAAGGGTCTTCATCAGGTGACACCTGGCAAAGGGTCTTCATCAGGTGACACCTGGCAAAGGGTCTTCATCAGGCAATGCCTGGCAAAGGGTCTTCATCAGGCAACGCCTGGCAAAGGGTCTTCATCAGGTGACACCTGGCAAAGGGTCTTGGCTTGCAAGTAGCTACTTGTCTCAATAATAATATGTAATATAATTTGAAGTGCTTATACAGTAAATCTGAATTACTTAGTGTTTAAAATATAAATATTCACGTATATTTTCTGGTCATCAACTCTAATAGTTGCTCTGTATTTAATACAAGAAGTCTATGATTCATCAACTCTAATACTAATTAATAATAGTTGCTCTGTATTTAATACAAGAAGTCTATGATTCATCAACTCTAATAGTTGCTCTGTTCTGTGCCCGCATTTCTCAGTCACATTAGTTCCAAGAAGAACCCAGCAGAGCTAGGTTTATGAGATTGCTAAGCCACCTAGTTCATTTCTCACAGCTAAAGATCTTCCACTTCTGATAGTGCGTGCACCGTCCAGCAGTAGCTAACCATCTCTAAAAAAAAAGATTCCAAAACATATTTGATTAAAAACTAAATTAAAAATGCTCCCCGCTCCCCCTCCCGTAATTTTAGTGAATTGTATCAACAACGAAGAACTTCAGCTTTTTGACATTGGGTGCTCTGAGTGTTCGGCAGAGTGACAATCAGCATGTCCGCCAACAATGAAAACTCCTCGTCACTCACCATCTCTGGAGAGAGGTGATGACTCTGCTCACTCCTAGAAAGTAGCTCACTCGTAAGATAGCTCCAAGATTCATCGGGTCCTACAACCAGACAGACAGAAGACACAGACGTAGGCAACTAGCAACAACCAGGCAACCACATCTAGCTCACCTGGACCTCATCCAGTAGAATCCAAACAGGATACTTGTCTCTTTCCTTAATAGACCTTTAATTAAAAAGATGTCCAATTCTACTCAGCATTGTTATTGTTGCATTAGTATCACTCACAGCTTGCAATCTGCAGCATCCATACGTCTGAAGTTAAGAGGAGCCACATCTAACATGATGCCCTGGGAACAGTCACCACCAGAAACATATCAGCAGCATCCAGTGACACATACAACCATCATTGTCTTCCATCTATCCTCTGCTGCCTGGGTACCTGGGGCACAATATATTTATTCCTCTGCTGCCTGGGTCACAATATATTTATTCCTCTGCTGCCTGGGTACCTGGGGCACATTATATCTATTCCTCTGCTGCCTGGGTACCTGGGGCACATTATATTTATTCCTCTGCTGCCTGGGTACCTGGGGCACATTATATTTATTCCTCTGCTGCCTGGGTACCTGGGGCACAATATATTTATTCCTCTGCTGCCTGGGTACCTGGGGCACAATATATTTATTCCTCTGCTGCCTGGGTACCTGGGGCACATTATATCTATTCCTCTGCTGCCTGGGTACCTGGGGCACATTATATTTATTCCTCTGCTGCCTGGGTGCAATATATTTATTCCTCTGCTGCCTGGGTACCTGGGGCACAATATATTTATTCCTCTGCTGCCTGGGTACCTGGGGCACAGTATATTTATTCCTCTGCTGCCTGGGTACCTGGGGCACAATATATCTATTCCTCTGCTGCCTGGGTACCTGGGGGACATTATATTTATTCCTCTGCTGCCTGGGTACCTGGGGCACATTATATCTATTCCTCTGCTGCCTGGGTACCTGGGGCACATTATATTTATTCCTCTGCTGGGTACCTGGGACACAATATATTTATTCCTCTGCTGCCTGGGTACCTGGGGCACATTATATTTATTCCTCTGCTGCCTGGGTACCTGGGGCACATTATATTTATTCCTCTGCTGCCTGGGTAGCTGGGGCACATTATATTTATTCCTCTGCTGCCTGGGTACCTGGGGCACATTATATTTATTCCTCTGCTGCCTGGGTACCTGGGGCACATTATATTTATTCCTCTGCTCCCGGGCACATTATATTTATTCCTCTGCTGCCTGGGTACCTGGGGCACAGTATATTTATTCCTCTGCTGCCTGGGTACCTGGGGCACATTATATTTATTCCTCTGCTGGGTACATGGGGCACAATATATTTATTCCTCTGCTGCCTGGGTACCTGGGGCACATTATATTTATTCCTCTGCTGCCTGGGTACCTGGGGCACATTATATTTATTCCTCTGCTGGGTACATGGGGCACAATATATTTATTCCTCTGCTGCCTGGGTACCTGGGAAACATTATATTCATTCCTCTGCTGCCTGGGTACCTGGGGCACAATATATTTATTCCTGGGTACCTGGGGCACAGTATATTTATTCCTCTGCTGCCTGGGTACCTGGGGCACATTATATTTATTCCTCTGCTGCCTGGGTACCTGGGGCACATTATATTTATTCCTCTTCTGCCTGGTGGTATCTGGGGCACATTATATTTATTCCTCTGCTGCCTGGGTACCTGGGGCACATTAGAGTTCTCCTCTGCTGCTTATTCACGAGGCACATTAGAGTTCTCCTCTGCTGCTTATTCACGAGGCACATTAGAGTTCTCCTCTGATGCTCAGGTTCACGAGACACATTAGAGTTCTCCTCTGCTGCTCGAATTCATGAGGCACATTAGAGTTCTCCTCTGATGCTCAGGTTCACGAGACACATTAGAGTTCTCCTCTGCTGCTCGGGTTCCCGAGGCACATTAAAGTTCTCTGCTGCTCGAATTCACGAGGCACATTAGAGTTCTCCTTTCGGGTTCATGGGGCACATTAATTAAAGTTCTCTGCTGCTCGAATTCACGAGGCACATTAGAGTTCTCCTTTCGGGTTCATGGGGCACATTAGAGTTCTCCTCTGCTGCTCAGGTTCCAGAGGCATATTAGAGTTCTCCTCTGCTGCTCGGGTTCCCAAGGCACATTAGAGTTCTCCTCTGCTGCTCGGGTTCCAGAGGCACATTAGAGTTCTCCTCTGCTGCTCGAGTTCATAAGGCACATTAGAGTTCTCCTTTGCTGCTCGGGTTCCAGAGGCACATTAGAGTTCTCCTCTGCTGCTCAGGTTCCAGAGGCATATTAGAGTTCTCCTCTGCTGCTCAGGTTCCAGAGGCATATTAGAGTTCTCCTCTGCTGCTCGGGTTCCCAAGGCACATTAGAGTTCTCCTCTGCTGCTCGGGTTCCCAAGGCACATTAGAGTTCTCCTCTGCTGCTCGGGTTCATGGGGCACATTAGAGTTCTCCTCTGCTGCTCGGGTTCCTGAGAGTTCTCCTCTGCTGCTCGGGTTCATGGGGCACATTAGAGTTCTCCTCTGCTGCTCGGGTTCATGGGGCACATTAGAGTTCTCCTCTGCTGCTCGGGTTCCAGAGGCACATTAGAGTTCTCCTCTGCTGCTCGGGTTCCAGAGGCACATTAGAGTTCTCCTCTGCTGCTCGGGTTCCAGAGGCACAGCGGTAAGTAAGAGCATTATAGCGGCTGGTCACAACACACACACTAGCTACCACCCTTTTTGTGACATTGTGGACATCAAATGCGTCGCATTGCTCCTATAGAATCCAGGATCTATTCCCAGTGACAGAGCATGATCTGCGACGGGCATGAGATGTAGTTCCACAAACTGTGGCAGTGTACCAGTGTAGCGATTGGTCTCAACCACAAGCAAGTCAAAAACTTCTTCAGTTGAAAAACTGGGAGAGGAGAACTCTGACCCCTGACTGAAGCAGATACTGGTCCAGGGGTCTTTGAGTATGAGTGATGAGGCGTGATGTGACGGGGTGTGATGTGATGGGTGTGATTGTGATGGGGTGTGATGTGACAGGTGTGATGTGACGGGTGTGATGTGATGGGGTGTGATGTGATGGGATGTGATGTGACGGGGTGTGATGTGATGATGTGTGATGTGACAGGTGTGATGGGATGTGATGGCCGCGCAACACGCTGCAAACCAGCCCCAACCTGCCACTCACTCACTGCCACAACACAGAAGCAACCACACACACACCGTGTCTGTTTGGGGCATGGTCAACATGTATGGATTCTTGGAAGTTGGCAAAGCTATAAGAAGAGATCAACTGGCTAAATGACATCACAACTATTACGGCATGGTAAAATACAGACTCCTCCCATTCAGAAGCAACAAACACCAGGTGAAAGGTGGTATTTTGTGGCAGAGACCAACATACTTATTTAGCCAACTACACCTTGCTTTGCTCACAAAAATAATTACAGTCAACATTACGCCATGTAACAAACATCAAGTTAATATTGACCCCACCTGGTGAGGGCGGTGGCCAGTGACTTTATCTAAGGTGCTTGTCTCCACCCAATGTTGGTCGGCCTTCATCTCCTCTGCTAGTTGATGCAGCTGCATCTCGCCAAGGGCTGCTCTGAGAACCGTAAGTGTGACAGCACAGAGTAGGGATGAGAGGGTGTGATAATTAAAAATAACAACAAAACAACATCAACATACCTCATGTCATCAATGGGACCACACGTGCTACTAATTAAAAATATATATGAAAATCATTTGATGTATTGGCTAGACTCTCATTTTAGATGGGGGGGGGGGGGGGGGGAATATTAAAAGCAAAGTTCCTGAAGACTCGAGCACCTAGCCAAAACTTGGAATGAGACTTTTTTAAGTTCTATGAGTTCAATGTAGCTCCGTGTAATATTCGAAGGCATGCAGAAATTGAAGACGCACTATATTTATTTAGCATGCAGCACAGGCATGTGTAATAGATCTCCAGCAGATCTCGATGGGTGGCAATAGCTCTTGTTTGCGCAATAATTAGAGTTTCCTCTCCCTCCCAGGTCAGATTCATCCCTCGCAAAGGGATCGACACAGTCCTCCATGTCATCACTTGTGTAGTTTTGGTCGTCTCACTGGCAATAGTTGCTACTGCATTGGCCACTAACTGCCCAGATTTGCAGTGGGTGTGATCATCTTCAAAGCAATCGTCTTCACATAATTTTAAGGAATTGTTGATCACTTCATTGGCCGCTCCTCAGAAGGATGTCCCTCGTCCATTCTGCCCACAGGTTCCTACTTCAAGTCCTACATAATGATGGTCGCCCGTGCTTCATAACGACCAGGACAGGTCTAACTGGGGCCTACATAATGATGGTCGCCTGTGCTTCATAACGACCAGGAGAGGTCTAACTGGAGGGCCTACATAATGATGGCCGCCTGTGCTTCATAACGACCAGGACAGGTCTAACTGGGGGGCCTACATAATGATGGTCGCCTGTGCTTCATAACGACCAGGACAGGTCTAACTGGAGGGCCTACATAATGATGGTCACCTGTGCTTCATAACGACCAGGACAGGTCTAACTGGGGGGCCTACATAATGATGGCTGCCTGTGCTTCATAATGACCAGGACAGGTCTAACTTGGGGGCCTACATAATGATGGTCGCCTGTGCTCCATAACGACCAGGACAGGTCTAACTGGAGGGCCTACATAATGATGGTCACCTGTGCTTCATAACGACCAGGACAGGTCTAACTGGGGGGCCTACATAATGATGGCTGCCTGTGCTTCATAACGACCAGGACAGGTCTAACTGGGGGGGCCTACATAATGATGGTCGCCTGTGCTTCATAACGACCAGGACAGGTCTAACTGGGGGGCCTACATAATGATGGTCGCCTGTGCTTCATAATGACCAGGACAGGTCTAACTGGGGGGCCTACATAATGATGGTAGCCTGTGCTCATAACGACCAGGACAGGTCTAACTGGGGGCCTACATAATGATGGCTGCCTGTGCTTCATAACGACCAGGACAGGTCTAACTGGCGGGTCTACATAATGATGGTAGCCTGTGCTTCATAACGACCAGGACAGGTCCAACTGGGGGCAAGCACATTGCAATGCAAGTATAGGTGGACGTACGGATTATAATCTAAGGCACATACTATTTCACTATAGATTATAAACAGTACACTGTCTATTCAAGGGTGAAGAGCACAGATTAATCTAAGGGACATACTATTTCACTAGAGATAATAACAGTGCACTAATCCAGGGTTGAAGAGTTACAAGAGTGCAGGCTATTCAAGGATATACAGTATGTAGTCACCAAACTCTCTGTGTAGCAACAGTGGATAAACCAGTGTACCTTTAGGACAAGAGAGGGGAAAGTTTTCAAGTTGTCTTGCCTATACAGCAAAAGTAATTCACTGCCATTGCTCAGATCCTTGTTCTTTTCCTTCTTTTCCTTCTCATAATTATTGTACATTCCGCGAAAATCTACGTCAAAAGACGATCAAGCAAAATATAGACCCACTGTCCAATTTCGGAAGCTGAATTGTCAACCAGTAGTCTTGCATTACTAAAAGTGGAACACTGTTAACACAATAATAATAATAAAATTAAAAAATAACACTTTACTGCCTCAAAATAAGGATCGTCATGGCTAGTCTTGTGAGCAAATTTTTTGGATCTAGGGACCTCAACCAATCTCCACCTCAACACAGCAGGCCAGCAAGACTAGGCCAATGCTAGGACCCAACTCTGTGACCACACCCTCTGCACTTGGCTCTGCAACTACCTCGGAGTGAGTAAAACAAACGTGTATTCTCGCCCACTATCTGGGCAAGTGATCTGCTGCCTCACCTCCAAGGGCTACAGCATAATATGCGTGAGACTGCCATGATAGGCAAGGTCAATATCCACTCCATATTTCTACCACATCCACTTTGGGCATAACAATAGCAAGGTTAGGTATCTATCAGCTCTAGTGACATGCCTCTTTGAAGCAGACTTCTTCTCTAAGCTTCCTGGCTTTGCATAGATAGCATAAACCTTCCTCCTCTTGGCCAGGAGAGCAGCGATACAAGGGGCTAGCCCATATAAGAACTCACCTTGGCGACGTATCACCTACATAGGTATAAAAGAACGGCCAATAATCATGAAAAGGGAGCGTTAGCTAGAACTGCTACATAATTACCGTTTTCTCACCGGAGTTTTGCTACTTTTCTCCTTCCCCATCCCCGCTCTAGTACTGAGACTACGGGAGCTCCCACGACATAGCAAACTGCTGAAATACCCAATTCTAGAAGACATGACACGTGTGTAGAACGTTCGCTGACAGTGACGACCTTACCATTTCCATCTATCTGTCATGGCAACTGGTAAATATCAACGTGGTCTATGTCCAAATGTCAAAAGTGTCTCCTACCTTCTGCAGATCCTACCAGGAGCGGAATCTCTTCCTGCAGCAACACTATGGGAATAAATCATGTAGTGGTGATCCCCTCCACCCAGCTAGACTTTCACTTGCACTCCAATGCTGCAATGGGTGCCAGACAAAGACACTTGGAAGAGCAAGAGTAAGTGAAGTTGGTCATTAATATGGCTTCAATTACATACTTGCTTTAGTTGCACTTTCACTGATGGTAACTGTGGTGATGACCTCATGACCCCACCAGCTGTTCTGCTGAAGAGGGCACTAAAACATGCTGAGCAGTTGGAAGACGTTAGTAAAGAGTGTGACTTAAACTGCTAACCATATAGGTAGTAATCACATTATGTTAACACAGAAAATGACTACATTAACTAAACATGAAGTGGGTGAAGTCGAGGAATTGGATTGCTGGATTCGCTGCATTGCTCTGGCTAGGATTGTCCATGGTCAGAGTCACTGGGTGCTGGCCAAGACCCATATCCGATTAGGGAAGGCATACGTGGAAATGAAGGGTGTGTATGTAATAGTAAGTATTGTAGCCATCCTCTCTCGTGCATGCCCATACATGGAAACAATTGAATCCTGGCATGAATTTATGCCATCAACATATTATTGATTAATGTCCAGTCAGCATTTTTCAAATTTTCAAGATGTTGAAGTGTTATTTTTGCATGTGTGTGTACATTATTCCTTGACTCACATGCTTTGACTTGACCAGTCTCTGATGTAGGCAACACTTTGCCTTCCTTAGCTTTGGGGCAGGAAGCAAATAGGTTTTGGTGTTGGGTTGCTGTGTTCCTATTGATTACATTCAAAGCACATGGAACTGTGCTAACAGTTTAATGTGATGTGTTGTAGTTCTTGGAACTCAGAGCAGGTCATCTTTCTGGAGTCCTGTGAAAAGCATTCGTCAACCTTCCCATCATCCCTCCATTCCTGCTTCGTGGCGCCATAACTACTGGTTGTCATGCGCAGGCACTTATTAAGGCAGCAAGAAAATGAAGTGTAGTTGCTATCGAACACTGTCTGTATACATAGTGGAATCTTGAAGTGAAGTTCCTATCAAACACTGTCTGTATACATAGTGGAATCTTGAAGTGTAGTTCCTATCGAAAACTGTCTGCATACATAGTGGAATCTTGAAGTGTAGTTGCTATCGAACACTGTCTGTATGCTTAGTGGAATCTTGAAGTGCAGTTCCTATCAAACACTGTCTGTATACATAGTGGAATCTTGAAGTGTAGTTGCTATCGAACACTGTCTGTATACATAGTGGAATCTTGAAGTGCAGTTCCTACCGAACGCTGTCTAAATCTTGAAGTGTAGTTCCTATCGAACACTGTCTGTATACATAGTGGAATCTTGAAGTCTATCGAACACTGTCTGTATGCTTAGTGGAATCTTGAAGTGTAGTTGCTATCGAACACTGTCTGTATACATAGTGGAATCTTGAAGTGCAGTTCCTACCGAACACTGTCTGTATACATAGTGGAATCTTGAAGTGTAGTTGCTATCGAACACTGTCTGTATACATAGTGGAATCTTGAAGTGTAGTTCCTATCGAACACTGTCTGTATACATAGTGGAATCTTGAAGTGCAGTTGCTAAAATCAAGTAGCCTCTGCTGACATTGCTAATTGTATGTTAGCAATCTTGTTTCCTGCTTGGCTCCTCCTGGTACCTGCTGTAAAATTTATTACTTGCACCTTTTGATTACAAGCTTTCATCTCTGCACCAACAGAAAACTGCACTAACAGAAAACTGCACTTGCAATCAAAAATACGCTTTGCAGTGCCATCCTCAAAAGCAATAGGCAAATGCTACAAACCTTGATTACTGGATCTAAAGATCATCACTTACAAATCTCTTACAGCGATATACGACAAACCCTTTATACCATAGCTCCTTTAACACTGAGAAGCTGGCATATATTTCTGTTCATTTTGCACCCCATAAATAGCTGCTGATCAGTTGCTATTAGCTACGTGATTATTCCAAGCTGAACTGATCAAACATTTGGGAGTGGAGGAGTTTTTTTTGGGGGGAGGTGGAGGGAAAAGAAGATAAATGGTGTAGCGATTGTTGGCATGGCAACACCTTGTTCTATGCCTGTGTTCTGAAGCTTTCCATTTGTTTAACCACATGTGCATTTGCTTCATGCACGTTTACTCTGAACAGCTTATTTGCTTATGTCTATGCTAGTAGTGCATACCTTATCTGAAGTCCATTTCTATGCTAGTAGTGCATACCTTATCTGAAGTCCATTTCTATGCTAGTAGTGCATACCTTATCTGAAGTCCATTGCATTGCATTTCTATGCTAGTAGTGCATACTTATCTGAAGTCCATTTCTATGCTAGTAGTGCATACCTTATCTGAAGTCTATTGCATTGCATGTGTCTATGCTAGTAGTGCATACTTATCTGAAGTCCATTGCATTGCATGTGTCTATGCTTATCTGAAGTCCATTGCATTGCATGTGTCTATGCTAGTAGTGCATACTTATCTGAAGTCCATTGCATTGCATGTGTCTATGCTTATCTGAAGTCCATTGCATTGCATATGTCTATGCTAGTAGTGCATACCTTATCTGAAGTCCATTTCTATGCTAGTAGTGCATACTTATCTGAAGTCCATTTCTATGCTAGTAGTGCATACTTATCTGAAGTCCATTGCATTGCATTTCTATGCTGGTAGTGCATACCTTATCTGAAGTCCATTGCATTGCATTTCTATGCTAGTAGTGCATATCTTATCTGAAGTCCATTGCATTGCATTTCTATGCTAGTAGTGCATATCTTATCTGAAGTCCATTGCATTGCATTTCTATGCTAGTAGTGCATACCTTATCTGAAGTCCATTGCATTGCATGTGTCTATGCTTATCTGAAGTCCATTGCATTGCATATGTCTATGCTAGTAGTGCATACTTATCTGAAGTCCATTGCATTGCATATGTCTATGCTAGTAGTGCATACTTATCTGAAGTCCATTGCATTGCATGTGTCTATGCATACCTTATATGAAGTCCATTGCATTGCATGTGTCTAGACAGATTTGCTCACATGTTTGCTGCACACTGAACATGACTGCTTATTGGTTGTCATTTCTTTAAGCCCTACCCAAGCAGGCTCTCCTTCACATTGCTAAAGGCCGAGATATTCTGCTCAGACCAGAGTGTCGTGAGATATCATGTGCTGCAGACGATGAGATCAAGTATCAGCTGGCCATGGCTCACTGTGTGGCTGGACGAGCGTATACTCTTCAAGGGACGTATCCTATATGATATTCATATATCACAGTGATGATCTATTTGTATTTCCACAAGTTTGTTGTTGGAGGCTGTGGAGATTAAATCAAAGCTCTGCTCTTGACCAGCACGGTCATGATAGTAGGCGAGTTCTCTGCTACATGTGTGGGCATGTTAGTGCAGATTCCTGTTGGCTAGCTCCTTGATCTAGTCTTAGTTTCTCCAAGGCGCAGCAGGAGTTACTGGAAGCCAAGCGAGTGCTTGACGCGACGCTTTCCTCTGGCTGCGCAGTTGCTCCAGCCACTGCGAGTGATGATGATATTGGTAACAGTGGTGTTGGTGTCAGTGCTTCACACTACCAGCTCCAGATGGAGCTCACTACTGCTCTAGCCAGGTATGAGGTGGGCTAGAATAGAGGAATGTACACTGCCAACCCAAGCTTGATCCAGAGGTGTAACATGCATCCATTGTGCACTCCAGATTAGACTTGAAGCGAGAAAGGTTCAGCAATGCAAAGAAACACTTTACAGACTCTATTGACTTGACTAAGTCAGTGCTTGGACCAGACAGTAGCCGACTTGTTCCTTTACTACGTGGGAAGGCTACTGTGAGATCCTTCTCCTTCTCCTCCTTGTCTCTCTCCTCCCTTGTCTAATTTTTTTCATACCCACTCCTCTCCTCAGGCATAAGCTAACTTTTCTCACCCACTCCTCTCCTCAGGCACAAGCTAACCTTTCTCACCCTCTCCTCTCCTCTCCTCAGGCATAAGCTAACCTTTCTCACCCACTCCTCTCCTCAGGCAGAAGCTAACCTTTCTCACCCACTCCTCTCCTCAGGCATAAGCTAACCTTTCTCACCCTCTCCTCTCCTTAGGCAGAAGCTAACCTTTCTCACCCTCTCCTCTCCTCAGGCAGAAGCTAACCTTTCTCACCCACTCCTCTCCTCAGGCAGAAGCTAACCTTTCTCACCCACTCCTCTCCTCAGGCATAAGCTAACTTTTCTCACCCACTCCTCTCCTCAGGCAGAAGCTAACCTTTCTCACCCTCTCCTCTCCTCGGGCAGAAGCTAACCTTTCTCACCCACTCCTCTCCTCAGGCAGAAGCTAACCTTTCTCACCCACTCCTCTCCTCAGGCAGAAGCCAACCTCTTGCTCTATGGTTCTGCAGTTCAGTCCTTGGAAGATGCACAGGAAATAGCTGAAAGACTGTAAGTGTGCTATATAGCTTCAGCTACATTATCAGGCATTTCCCTCCCTTCCCTCCACTATGGTATAGGTATGGGTCAGAATCGATGGTGATGGCAGACCTGCTGCAAGCACAAGGAAGGTTGAATGTTGCTCAGCTGAGGAGTGGGGCCTCTAGGGAAATAGGTCTGTACTCCATGCATGCAGTGTAAATATACCTCCCCATGATGTTTTTTGGGGGTAATTTTATTTATATATATATATTGTGTGTGATTTTGTCATATATGTGACGCTAGATAGCACTGAACATTTATTCTCAACGGCTGTCTTGCTATTCACTGCTTTATTGGGTGGCACACATAAGAAGACTCTCGCTTGTAAGGTAGGTCGACCGCTATACATGTTGTCTTTATTAATCATATAATTATGCAGGGTGAGTATTGCATCTTCCTTGCCTCCTGCTCTGAATATCGTGAGGTGAATAGACATATCTGCTGTTAACTGAGCCATTACTAAAACTTGCTGTGGACTGTGTACACATGTTGTTGGTGTGCTGTTGTTTTTGTTGTTGATGTTATTGTTTGTTTCTATAGAAAGCAATCCTGCCACTGCAGGAGCTCATTGAAGGTAAAAAGGAGGCTCTGGGGGAGTTGGATGCTGAGGTACATACACGATGTTACTACATAATTGTATGCTGAGGTACATACACAATGTTACTACATAGTTGTATGCTGAGGTACATGCACAATGTTACTACATAGTTGTATGCTGAGGTACATACACAATGTTACTACATAGTTGTATGCTGAGGTGCATGCACAATGTTACTACATAGTTGGAATGCTGAGGTGCATGCACAATGTTACTACATAGTTGTATGCTGAGGTGCATGCACAATGTTACTACATAGTTGGATGGTGAGGTGCATGCACAATGTTACTACATAGTTGTATGCTGAGGTGCATGCACAATGTTACTACATAGTTGTATGCTGAGGTACATACACAATGTTACTACATAGTTGGATGGTGAGGTGCATGCACAATGTTACTACATAGTTGTATGCTGAGGTACATACACAATGTTACTACATAGTTGGATGGTGAGGTGCATGCACAATGTTACTACATAGTTGTATGCTGAGGTGCATGCATAATGTTACTACATAGTTGTATGCTGAGGTACATACACAATGTTACTACATAGTTGTATGCTGAGGTGCATGCACAATGTTACTACATAGTTGTATGCTGAGGTGCATGCACAATGTTACTACATAGTTGTATGCTGAGGTGCATGCACAATGTTACTACATAGTTG
This sequence comes from Cladorhizidae sp. MBARI D1340-BT2, assembly GCA_028752905.1. NCBI lineage: Eukaryota > Metazoa > Porifera > Demospongiae > Poecilosclerida > Cladorhizidae > Cladorhizidae sp. MBARI D1340-BT2. Next base: position 44,048,733 of record JAQNBH010000009.1, on the reverse strand, counting down.
TATGCTGAGGTGCATACACAATGTTACTACATAGTTGTATGCTGAGGTACATACACAATGTTACTGCATAGTTGTATGCTGAGGTGCATGCATAATGTTACTACATAGTTGGATGGTGAGGTGCATGCACAATGTTACTACATAGTTGTATGCTGAGGTGCATACACAATGTTACTACATAGTTGTATGCTGAGGTGCATGCACAATGTTACTACATAGTTGTATGCTGAGGTACATGCACAATGTTACTACATAGTTGTATGCTGAGGTGCATGCACAATGTTACTACATAGTTGTATGCTGAGGTGCATGCACAATGTTGCTGAGGTGCATACACAATGTTACTACATAGTTGTATGCTGAGGTGCATGCACAATGTTGCTGAGGTGCATACACAATGTTACTACATAGTTGTATGCTGAGGTGCATGCACAATGTTACTACATAGTTGTATGCTGAGGTGCATACACAATGTTACTACATAGTTGTATGCTGAGGTGCATGCATATTGTTACTACATAGTTGTATGCTGAGGTGCATGCACAATGTTACTACATAGTTGTATGCTGAGGTGCATGCACAATGTTACTACATAGTTGGATGGTGAGGTGCATGCACAATGTTACTACATAGTTGTATGCTGAGGTACATACACAATGTTACTACATAGTTGGATGCTGGAGGTGCATACACAATGTTACTACATAGTTGTATGCTGAGGTACATACACAATGTTACTACATAGTTGGATGGTGAGGTGCATACACAATGTTACTACATAGTTGGATGGTGAGGTGCATACACAATGTTACTACATAGTTGTATGCTGAGGTGCATGCACAATGTTACTACATAGTTGTATGCTGAGGTACATACACAATGTTACTACATAGTTGGATGCTGGAGGTGCATACACAATGTTACTACATAGTTGTATGCTGAGGTGCATGCACAATGTTACTACATAGTTGTATACTGAGGTACATACACAATGTTACTACATAGTTGGATGGTGAGGTGCATGCACAATGTTACTACATAGTTGTATGCTGAGGTGCATGCACAATGTTACTACATAGTTGGATGCTGAGGTACATACACAATGTTACTACATAGTTGTATGCTGAGGTGCATGCACAATGTTACTACATAGTTGTATGCTGAGGTACATGCACAATGTTACTGGATAATTAGAGCAATATGTTGTGAGGACCAGCAGCCTAGTTTTAGTGGATGTGATCAGCACACAAGGCCTTGTTCACACAATGCATGTTCATCTGGTTTATGAAGTGTGCACTAAAAAGTTGATTAGTTGGGCTAGGGCTAGGGCTAGGGCTAGGGCTAGGGCTATGAAGTGTGCTATTGTGTACTAAAGACTTGCCGGAGTTGCATTCCTCTCCCCCCTTCAATCATGACACATGATGAGTATGTATGTGTATTAGAGCTGTGATGCCAAGACACCTTACATCTTTGTTGGCTGTGTCACTACCAAATGTGTGTGTGTGTGTGTTTTTTGTGTGTTTTCAGGTTGGACATTCACTGAAGCTTCTGTCTTCATTGTTTCTAGAGAGAGGGAAGCTTTCCCAAGCAATCATGCTCCTCAAAGAGGTATACAAACCTTTCCAGGTGTGTCTTGCATTTATGTCATGTTGGTTATTGATTGACTGGTGGATATTGTGTGCTGCAGGCTAAACTTGTTTACTTATGTTCCCTTGGAGACAAGCACAAAGAGACCCAGGCAGTGACAAAACTTCTGGAGAGTTTGACATGGTGAGGTTAGCTAGAGAGAGAGAGGGGGGTGGGGTGGGGGGGGGGGGGTAGGAGCAAAAAGAGAATTGTCACAGGTTAAGTGAACTTGATGGTTCCTTTTTGTGGTTATTTGGTTTTGCCATCATGAATATATGACAGCGAGGGGTGGAGAGAGAGTAGGATTATATGACAGCGAGAGGTAGAGAGAGAGAGTAGGACTATATGACAGCGAGGGATGGAGAGAGAGAGTAGGATTATATGACAGCGAGGGGTGGAGAGAGAGTAGGATTATATGACAGCGAGGGATGGAGAGAGAGAGTAGGATTATATGACAGCGAGGGTGGAGAGAGAGAGAGTAGGATTATATGACAGCGAGGGATGGAGAGAGAGAGAGTAGGATTATATGACAGCGAGGGATGGAGAGAGAGAGTAGGATTATATGACAGCGAGGGGTGGAGAGAGAGAGTAGGATTATATGACAGCGAGGGATGGAGAGAGAGAGAGTAGGATTATATGACAGCGAGGGGTGGAGAGAGGGAGTAGGATTATATGACAGCGAGGGATGGAGAGAGAGAGTAGGATTATATGACAGCGAGGGGTGGAGAGAGGGAGTAGGATTATATGACAGTGAGGGATGGAGAGAGAGAGTAGGATTATATGACCGTGAGGGATGGAGAGAGAGAGTAGGATTATATGACAGCGAGGGATGGAGAGAGAGAGAGTAGGATTATATGACAGCGAGGGGTGGAGAGAGAGAGTAGGATTATATGACAGCGAGGGATGGAGAGAGAGAGTAGGATTATATGACAGCAAGGGATGGAGAGAGAGAGTAGGATTATATGACAGCGAGGAGTGGAGAGAGAGAGTAGGATTATATGACAGTGAGGGGTAGAGAAAGAGAGTAGGATTATATGACAGTGAGGGATGGAGAGAGAGAGTAGGATTATATGACAGTGAGGGATGGAGAGAGAGAGAGTAGGATTATATGACAGTGAGGGATGGAGAGAGAGAGTAGGATTATATGACAGCGAGGGATGGAGAGAGAGTAGGATTATATGACAGCGAGGGGTGGAGAGAGAGAGTAGGATTATATGACAGCGAGGGATGGAGAGAGTGAGAGGATTATATGACAGCGAGGGGGGGAGAGAGAGAGAGTAAGATTATATGACAGCGAGGGATGGAGAGAGAGAGTAGGATTATATGACAGCGAGGGATGGAGAGAGAGAGAGTAGGATCATCATATGACAGCGAGGGATGGAGAGAGAGAGTAGGATTATATGACAGCGAGGGATGGAGAGAGAGAGAGAGTAGGATTATATGACAGCAAGGGATGGAGAGAGAGAGTAGGATCATCATATGACAGCGAGGGATGGAGAGAGAGAGTGGGATTATATGACAGCGAGGGGTGGAGAGAGGGAGTAGGATTATATGACAGCGAGGGGTAGAGAGAGAGAGTAGGATTATATGACAGCGAGGGATGGAGAGAGAGAGTAGGATTATATGACAGCGAGAGGTGGAGAGAGAGAGTAGAATTATATGACAGCGAGGGATGGAGAGAGAGTAGGATTATATGACAGCGAGGGGTAGAGAGAGAGAGTAGGATTATATGACAGCGAGGGGTGGAGAGAGGGAGTAGGATTATATGACAGCGAAGGGTGGAGAGAGAGTAGGATTATGACAGCGAGGGATGGAGAGAGAGAGGAGGATTATATGACAGCGAGGGGTGGAGAGAGGGAGAGTAGGATTATATGACAGCGAGGGGTAGAGAAAGAGAGTAGGATTATATGACAGCGAGGGGTGGAGAGAGGGAGAGTAGGATTATATGACAGCGAGGGGTAGAGAGAGAGAGAGTAGGATTATATGACAGCGAGGGGTAGAGAGAGAGAGAGTAGGATTATATGACAGCGAGGGATGGAGAGAGAGAGTAGGATTATGACAGCGAGGGGTGGAGAGAGGGAGAGTAGGATTATATGACAGCGAGGGGTAGAGAGAGAGAGTAGGATTATATGACAGCGAGAGGTGGAGAGAGGGAGAGTAGGATTATATGACAGCGAGGGGTGGAGAGAGGGAGAGTAGGATTATATGACAGCGAGGGATGGAGAGAGAGAGAGTAGGATTATGACAGCGAGGGGTGGAGAGAGGGAGAGTAGGATTATATGACAGCGAGGGGTAGAGAGAGAGAGTAGGATTATATGACAGCGAGGGGTGGAGAGAGAGAGTAGGATCATCATATGACAGCGAGGAATGGAGAGAGAGAGAGTAGGATTATATGACAGCGAGGGATGGAGAGAGAGAGTAGGATTATATGACAGCGAGGGATGGGGAGAGAGAGAGTAGGATCATCATATGACAGCGAGGGATGGAGAGAGAGAGAGTGGGATTATATGACAGCGAGGGATGGAGAGAGAGAGAGTAGGATTATATGACAGCGAGGTGGAGAGAGAGAGTAGGATTATATGACAACGAGGGGTGGAGAGAGGGAGAGTAGGATTATATGACAGCGAGGGATGGAGAGAGAGAGTAGGATTATATGACAGCGAGGGATGGAGAGAGAGAGTAGGATTATATGACACAAGGGATGGAGAGAGAGAGTAGGATGATCATATGACAGCGAGGGATGGAGAGAGAGAGTAGGTTGGCTTGCTGTTAACTGGGAATATTAAAATTACCAACTGAATCATGTGAATGCCATTATATCATTCTTTAGGTCTACATTTCATGGGAAATCTTCTTGGAGGCTATAGGAGGAGCAAGAAATATTCGCAACTCATTTACGAATTATATATGCAGAGTTAATAATAATAACTGCTCAATTATCATTATGTTACAGGGTATGTTCCTCCTATACAGTGCATTTCATATACTCAGACATTCCTCTCTTATCTCCTAATCCACATGTTGTATGATGCTGTCCAGGTTGAATCCACGAGTCTCCTCGAGTGCTAAACTGGTCATCAGCACCTCTGGTTTCACTCTGGACTCTGCCAGTTCCTGAAACTCCCTGTCAAAGTCATCCATCAATATTAAATTATGTGTGCTCTCAGTGTCTTTATTGCAAACTATTGCCTCTGCCAATGCCTGGTCCTCAGAGAGGGAGCGTGGCATATCGCCGAATGAACCGCTCCTATTTCGAAGTGGGATATCCGTGTCCACTGGAAGTTTACGTGTCGCTGGGGGTGTATGTGTACCACCTGTTGCTATGCCAGGGGCTATCGTTACTAGGTTGCTCTTCCCTGGTAGTGGGAGAGCCTTCCTTTGCATGATGGGAGACTCGCTCCCTGCAGCAGCACCACTACTCTTCATTTCTCTCTTCTCAAAACTCCAGGCTTTGAATGCAATGTTGAAGGCCTTAGCAGCTGTGAGGGTGATGGCCTCAACTTTACCTTCACTGGAGCAGTGGAACACTTCAACCCTCATTTTTTCCAATTTGGTCTTATGAATGAAGAAAAATGTATCTACACACACTTCATGACCTCCACAATAAGCGATGAGATAGATTGGATAATCGTCTTTCATATTCGTGGCTACGTCTGTCACGGACAGGCAGCTGGATTTCACAGTCAGCACCACCTTCCTCAAAGGCTTGGAGGTTTTTCTCGACTCTTCACATGCCTTTAAAACTGCGTGCTGCACTTCGGGCGTGTTCTGTGTATGCTGCACTGGGACAGAGGCGTAATAGTAAATTGTGAAGGAAATGCCCTTTAAGAAGGGGTCTTTAGTCTCTGAGTCAAGGATCTTATAGCCTCCACTACCACTCCTGTGCATCAGAGGACTGTTCCTAACCATCTCCATCAGTTTGGCCATTTTCTCCTCTTGTAGCGTTGCAGTGCCAGCCCCACCCCTTTGTGTGAAAGGGGGATGCGCGTGAATACCTGTATTAATTCTAGACGTCGTTCGAGGTTAGTAGTGTGTCTCTGACGCTCTTGAGGTGATGCGCTTGGTCACAGTGTGTAAGACCGTGATTCTTGTACGGGTCTTGTAGTTGGATGTGTGTGGGAGCTGTTGGCTAGGCCAAGCCTGGAACGTGCTGCTGAAGTGTGGACAGAATGCTTGTAGGATATGATTTAATGTTGCTATTGCTGAGCCTGTTAAGGCCATCACATATATAATACAGCACAGTGTGAAACTATTTAGTAACTAACCTAATAACAATCTATATTTTAAAAAGAAGTCAACAGTATATACTTAATTAATACAATTATCCACAATATTAAGTTACGAGTGTCCCGCTGCTCAGGAAGGGGGGGACAGGAGTGGACCAAAGATCATTCCTCAGCTGACCATACAACAATTCTTTCTCCTCTGCCACCACTTCCCTACCCAAAACATAACACACTCGCCCACCTCCTCCATCACTGCATCACTTACTCCCTCCACATCTTTCCCCAAAAGCAATGCCACCTTTCCATCCTTACTCACTCTTCTTAATTCAGCTAATAGAGTCAGCTCAGTTTCAGTTGAGAGTAGGAAGAAACCTATATATTAGGAGCTAACACAGTGGCAGGAGTGGCAGCGCTGGGGAACTTGGGATGGAGGAAGTTGGCAGAGAGGAGGGAGGAGAAAAAAATCCTCTGTGGTAGGAGGCTTTTAGGGTAGACCGGTAAGAATTGTGGCAGACAAGCTAAGAATGGATGGAGGGAAGACTGTTGAGGAGGAAATACGATCTGAATGACAAACTAGGGTCAGTGAGGCAATGGAAGGTGAATAGGCCGTGATGAATTTGGAAAGGAATGGAAAACGTTAATGAATGGAATTGAGGGAGCTTGAATATGGTTGGAGGAGTTTGAGAGAGTGGGGACTGAGGGAAAGGTGGCATTGTTGCTTGGGAAGGAAGTGGAGGGTGTATAAGTCATCAGGTGATGGGTGGGTGCATTTTGCATTGCATAGTGAAGTGTTGGCAGAGGAGGAAGGGACTGATTTATGGCCTCCCCACTCCACCATAACCAAGCAGTACAACTCATTTAACATATAGAACAGATATATGTCATTACAGCACAAGTCATCTTGCCTTATTTTCTATCATTAATAAATTTATTTTTATACTGCACTGAGGTGCAATGGTCCCAAGGGACTCGGCATTTTGAAAATTATAAAGCGAGAGGTCTGTACGTCTGAGTCCTAAGGCTGACCAAACCACTGGACCAAATCCTTTCAAATTTGGCATGGAGGAAAGTTTTAACCCAATTTAAAGAATAGGCTATGTGTCATTGGTGTCATGTTTCGGGAGGCCATTTTTGAGGTCAGAAGATCTGTAGCAGGCATAAGAGGCATCTTGCAGAAAACATTTTTACACAAAAGTTGTTCACCAACCCCTGTATCTAGCTACTCTATAGACTGGGTTCTGGTCTAGCTATATACATGGACTATGGGTTCTGGATCTAGCTACATCTGGACTATAGGTTCTGTGTCTAGCTATACCTAAACTATAGGTTCTTTATCTAGCTAGATCTGGACTATAGGTTCTGTGTCTAGCTACAACTAGACTATAATTATAGGCTCTCTATCTAGCTACACCTCGACTATTCAAATCGGTAATCTAGCTACATCATTCCTTATTAGCCCGGGCAATGCCAGGTATGTCTGCTAGTATCTTATAAATAAAGCAAGAAGTATGTATGCATGTTTGTATGTGTGTGTGTTTGGGTCCTATGGCCGAACTTTCAAAAATTGTCATGAAGATTATGACCAAACTTAAAGAATAGGCTGTGTGGCGTTGGCCTCCGAGGTAGCTGAGGCCATTTTCATGGTTGAAAGGCTGTTGTGGGTATAAGCTTTAAAAAAAGTTGTTCACAGACTGCCAAAATGGGGAACATGGTCAGGTCAGACTCCAGGGTGTTTTGAGGCCAGAATTGTCAGAGGTCAATTCTAGGGACACAAAGATCATTTCTTGGCCAAATCCTTTCAAATTTGACAAGCAGGTCTGTTATGAATACTAGGCAAGGTGGTATTGGCTTCTGAGCTTATTTCAAACTGCTGGAAGCCAAGTTAGAGGCAAGTATGTCTGCTTCAGTAAAGAGGAAGCACCCCCACAGATATTTTCACTAAATGACACAACCCCAAAAATGAGAAACCACACCAGGTCAGATCTGATCTTTGAGGACAGTGGAGCCTATTTTTATGTTGCACAACATTGCATCGCTGTCTAAATGTAGGCTGCTAAGACACTAAGACACAAAATCAAGAATAAACTTGAAATCCAAGCTAAGCAGCATGTAAGATCCAAGATGAATTCAGACTCATTGCACATGCACAAATCACTAAGACAAAATAATCAGGAATAAACTTGAACATTGCACATTAGTGCACCACTACTTGAATATAAGAGTCCACTATAACTAATTCTCCCTCACTTTGTTCTGAACTGCTGCAACTGCAGTGATACTGCTCTGTATTATTTTTCATGTGTTCATGTCTATGTTTTTCATGTCAAAATTAAAATTAAGATGTTTCCATCCCAAGAAATATTTTCATTATTCATATTAACCTGGGAAATGCAAGGTATATACATCTGCTAGTCCTATCTAAAACACATGGTTGAAATGACTTACAAACATACATACATATAATTATAGCATATCACCAAATAAACCGAGTATAAATGTTACAATCAATAATCAACTTTAAATTTACATTCTCGTTATTCCTGATAAGGCTTGAGCACCGAAACGTCAAGAGAGTAAATTTCAAGTTGATTATTGAGAAGGTCATTGTAATTTCATTATGTCAACTGAAAGTTCATAGAGTGACTATAATTGAGTTAGCATTATAGAGAGCAAGGTCCACTGAAACCTCACTTTGCTACTTTGGTAGTTTGGTGAATGCACGATGATGACATCTAACAAACAGAAACTCTGTAGACACATCACTGCAGATCTTTAAAATGTGAAACACGGTCTATTGATCACCTCTACAAATTGTCATGTTTCAAGGCCATAATGGAACCAAGGTTCTTGTACACTACCTTTGGAGTTTTCCCTTTGCTATACAAAAAAGAAAGACTGCCAAGACTGGCAAAGTCGCTTTGAAGAACAAAGTTGCAAACAGCTAAAGACAGATTGGAAGATCCTGCAGAGTCCTTATTTTCCCAATATGAGAAGACAGTTGATACTTCCAAGGGCAGTAGTACTTCATGGGATGTGAGGGTAGGTGGAGCACATGCCTGCGCATAGAAGATGTGTGGGCCTCTCTATAACTGCGTTCCATCTCGCAAAGACATGCACTACACCTGTCATGCCCACTGCCAGCTGGATGAGCAAGAGTTTGAGATTGATGTGCATTAGAAATGGGTGGAGTTTCTAAAGGAGCATGTGATGAGCCTGATGTCAGTAAGGGAGCTTGGTATTAATAGTGGGGGGAAATATTTTTTCCTTACTCTTAGATCTGCTCAGGTTGTGTCGGTCAATCTCTACCCCTTTTGAAATCTCCACAGATGCCAAAACATTACATCCAACTCAGCACTGCAATAGGTCAGAGAGAAAGTACACCTGGAAATTATGGAATTGAGAACCTAAGGGAGTGTTACACAACACTGCCACGCTCATACCGCACTGCCACGCTCATACCACACTGCCACGCTCATACCACACTGCCACGCTCATACCACACTGCCACGCTCATACCACACTGCCACGCTCATACCACACTGCCACGCTCATACCACACTGCCACGCTCATACCACACTGCCACGCTCATACCACACTGCCACGCTCATACCACACTGCCACGCTCATACCACACTGCCACGCTCATACCACACTGCCACGCTCATACCACACTGCCACGCTCATACCACACTGCCACGCTCATACCACACTGCCACGCTCATACCACACTGCCACGCTCATACCACACTGCCACGCTCATACCACACTGCCACGCTCATACCACACTGCCACGCTCATACCACACTGCCACGCTCATACCACACTGCCACGCTCATACCACACTGCCACGCTCATACCACACTGCCACGCTCATACCACACACTGCCACGCTCATACCACACTGCCACGCTCATACCACACTGCCACGCTCATACCACACTGCCACGCTCGTACCACACTGCCACGCTCGTACCACACTGCCACGCTCGTACCACACTGCCACGCTCGTACCACACTGCCACGCTCATACCACACTGCCACGCTGCCACGCTCATACCACACTGCCACACTCATACCATATTGCCACGCTCATACCACACTGCCACACTCATACCACACTGTCACACTCATACCACACTGCCACGCTCATACCACACTGCCACGCTCATACCACACTGCCACGCTCATACCACACTGCCACGCTCATACCACACTGCCACACTCATACCACACTGCCACACTCATACCACACTGCCACGCTCATACCACACTGCCACGCTCATACCACACTGCCACGCTCATACCACACTGCCACACTCATACCACACTGCCTGACTCATATGACACTGCCACACTCATACTATATACTGTTCGTTCATCAACTTCAGAGCACTCTCTCATTGATTGTATTAGATTAGGTCAGTATTCAACAAGTCACTTTGGACCCATTCTTTCAACCATGAACAGACTCACTGATGTTTTTCTAACAGGGCAAGATTTTCCCAGCTTCCTCACATTTCAATCAAGTCAGACTACTCTCTGGAGGAGAGAACGGTTGAATATCTCAGAGAAAATACCAGATATCATCTGGTGTAGGTCTTATGATCAATATTAGCAAAAACAGCCTCATTGTGGACAGAAAAAGGTATGGTGTAGCTGTTAAGCAACTTGGTCACTTTTAGGTATCCATGATAATACCATGCCCGAATTGCTTCCTGTACTAAAGTGTTGCAGAGTCTGGTGGGTATTGACATGGTAAATCACAGCTGTTGGCCAATAAAACACTATTGAACCTCTTTTACTGGAACCAGAACTGGAAGTGTTCTAATAAGCATGCTCAGATCATGTTGGCACAGTTGTTGTTTTTTGATAAACTACAGGATTCTGACCCTGATTAATAACAAAATAAATGCAAATATTGTACGGTTAGTATGGTAACATGAGAGAGCATAGTTTGTATAGTAAAATTGGTATGGTGCTATAGCATTATCATGAGATGGTCCATAGTGAAATTGGGTATAAATACCACTCGTAAAGTAGTTGGGAAATTGCACTCGGCTTTGCCTTCTGATTTTTTCCACCCTACTACATTTTTTATACCCAATTTCACTCTAACCCCACCTCTGTTTCAAATAATGCAACTATAATGTGAGCAAAAGTGTGGAGGAAAAAACCCAAACACTTTTAGCATAATTCCCAATGGGACAAAACTTTAATACCTAATATTGTTGCCTTAATCCCAAGCCTAGTAGTACAATACAGCAGCTATAGCTGCAGATGAAGCTTGTATCTATAGCTTTCTCCAGCACACAAGTGCTTTATTGTATATAGTTTGTTACGCTTTAGTGTCTGTTTGAATTTCAAGCTTCTAGATCTCAAAAGGCAATCCTTTTAAGGTTTAGTTAATGACAGATTTTTGTGGCATTCCTTTTCAAATAGAAACATGGACAGATCGAGTGTAGCAGCTTTAGCATGAGCGTAAGGAAGTTACTCGATGGTGGATGATGCCAAGCACTAGTAATGAAGGTAATAAACAGTCAACTATATATTATGTTATTATTGATTTTGAACAGAAATAATTTTCAATGTGTAGCTATATAGCTAGCTTATCTTGCTAGATAGAACTAAGGCATGGTAGTAAGGGTATTCATAAACTGTCTCAGAGACTTAGCCAAGTTTTGTCTGCTGATTTGAGTTGGTGCTGTTTCTAATTCCAGATTTATATTGTCTGTAGGTTTGGTGGAGTTGATAGTTCTACACAGAACCTACAAAGGTATGGTGGTTTGGTAATACAAAAATTGTAGCTAGATAATACAAAATGTCCTATAGATTCCCCATTGCATCAAGTTATGATTTAATCTTCGATACTGCTGAGCCTGTTAAGGCCACTCCATATGTTACAGCACAGTGTTAGACTATGTAACAGTAACTAACACTAATAACATTGTCAACAGTCCTAATAATATCCACATTACTAGTGTCCCACTGCTCAAGGAGGGGGGAGGGAGAGGACCAAAGATCGTTCCTCAGCTCACCATACAACAGTTCCTTTCTCCTCTGCCACCACTTCCCTACCCAATACATAACACACTCGTCCACCTCCTCCATCACTGCAGCACTTACTCCCTTCACACCTTTTCCCAACAGCAATGCCACCTTTCCATCCTTACCTACTCTTCTGTATTAAACCAGCCACTGTCAGTCCCTACAATTCTGCACACCTCATCCACCAGTACCAGCCGACCTCTCTTGAATTCCTCACACATTACCAAGAAGTGCCCCACATCTTCCCCATCTCCACTATCACACATTATACACCTCTCATTCCTAACTATTCCACATCTCTTCTTATCCTCTAACAACCCAGCTGATGCAGTCCTCAGTCTAAATTGCAACCGCACACCTTCCTGACCATGCATGGACCTCACATACCTCTCCACCCCTGCACCATTCTTTGCCGATTTATAAAACTTCAGCGTAGTTTTGCTGTTTACTTCAATCCTTCTCATTTCTCACCTTCATTTTCCCCTTCCACTTACGTACTGACCCAACCTTGTTGTTTGTCTTGTATTTTCTCAAGATCTCCCACCATCCATCCTCTCTTAGTTTATTTACAACTATTTTTCCAATCTGCTCTGTTCCAACACCTCTAATCTATTACCAAACAAAACCTTCATCTCTTCCCTCCTCTCCTCTAGCCTCCTCTACCCTATATCTCTCCGTATTGCCACTCCTGCTACTGTATTACTTGCCTCCAACAATCTCCCATCTGTGCTGATCCAGTTACAACACTGAGTTCTCTCACTTCTGCCCAAACCCTCATGCATGTGCTTCCTCTCTCTCCTCTCAAGTGTTCTACAGCTGTGATTTGTAGCCATAGATTTCTCACGGCAGTCAGTCTTCCTTCTTTCTCCTCTTGGGTCTTATTCTCCCTCATTTCTCTTTCATCTGATCTATTCAGGTGTTGCTTAGTGAAGTGTTCTTTGGCCCATGTTGTTCCTTGTATTTATAGATATTCTAAGTACCATGTCATTTTGCTCAACTTATATATTTGCTGATGATACAAAATTCTTGCAAAAGATTTTTAAAAAACCCTCAGACAGCCAGATTCATTTGCAGTGAGACTTGGACACCCTTGTCTTTGTGGTGCTCAACATGGGGTTATCAGTCAAGTGTGCTGCAATGAGATTCTATCTAACCAAACCTCAACTACCTATATACTTCATCAAAGGATGACTCTTCATGTGTGCAGAAGACATAGAGATCTGGGAATCATTGTTACCAGACCCGTCAACAGAGTATGTGCATCTCCCTACAGATTACCCCATTGGGAACAATCTCCTCAAAAAAGCAAATCCCCAAGACAGCACCTTGACTCTTCTCAATTTGTAGCAGATTATCCTACAGTTCGCACAGTTGTGGAGACTACATCTGATGAAGAATATTTGTGTCTTGAGAAAGTGTAGAGATATCTAAGAAGTTCATCACTGATAACTTCACCTCAGATAATAAGTCCATCACTTCAGATAATAAGTCCATCACCTCAGGTAATAAGTCCATCACCTCAGATAATAAGTCCATCACCTCAGATAATAAGTCCATCACCTCAGATAATAAGTCCATCACCTCAGATAATAAGTCCATCACCTCAGATAATAAGTCCATCACCTCAGATAATAAGTCCATCACCTCAGATAATAAGTCCATCACCTCAGATAATAAGTCCATCACTTCAGATAATAAGTCCATCACCTCAGATAATAAGTCCATCACTTCAGATAATAAGTCCATCACTTCAGATAATAAGTCCACCACCTCAGATAATAAGTCCATCACCTCAGATAATAAGTCCATCACCTCAGATAATAAGTCCATCACCTCAGATAATAAGTCCATCACCTCAGATAATAAGTCCAGGATAATTTCATTTCAATTGTTTCTTCTTCTTCAATATATCATGTTCTTGGTCACCTCAAAGATCCTCCAGGTAATCTTGATAGGAACTCTGACATTTCTTTTATCTCCTCCTCCACGAGAGCCTCCAGATCAAAATCACCCCAAAAAACTTCAGTGGTCTATATCACTTCCATTGTAACACAAGAGTTGTCCTCCTTTGGAATGCACTTGCCTCAATCATCAATTATTACTTTTCTACTTTTCTACTCCTCCATAAAAAAATCCATCGTTACTTTCCTCAGGGATTAACTTTGATCATGATATTCCCAGCACTTTCCATTTCATTTGTCCATTGTTCTTCCTGCTCCATAATCCAACATCCTTAAGAGTAAACCTCTTTATTCACATAGTGCATATTCTGTAAAGTTAATAACAATAATAACTTGCAGATAATAAGTGGAAGAAACACCCATGCTCAACTTCGGTGACGCTGTGATCAAAGGGGGGTCCGGTCCGTTCATCTTGCTGCTTTCCTTTCCGTGTTAGAATTGTTTTAGTGCTCACTACAGAACTAGTTATTATGTTATCTGATGTTCAAGCAACTCAGATCAGCAGATCACGAAGCTCCTTCAGAGCAAGTGCACTGGCACACTTTGCAACCAACTACCAGCTGATCCATTGGGGAAGGAAATGATGGCTCTTCTGACATTTTCCTCTGTGATGGTAATAGATAATATCTCAGCCTCAGGGGTGGGGATGACGGTCCGATCATGGTGTGGGTCAGGGTGCATCTGCTTCTGCTCTTCAGAGTAGCAGGAGAGAGCTCAGAGATGCTGTCACTCCCGCAAGCAGGTCTAATAAGATGCAAGATTATTTTCAGTAGATATCAAATACAAAAATTAAAAGAAACATCAAAGGAAGCTGCAATTTATACTGAGAACTGTGTCAGCCAGGTTGTAGAAGATAAGAAAAGATGTGGAATATTAGCGATGGACGAGAGATGCATAATGTGTGACAGTGGAGCAGGCCAATACATAACCACTTCCTCCATCACATCATCACTTACTCCCTCCACACCTTTCCCCAACAACACCTTTCCATCCTTTCCCACTCTTCTCCGTATTCATTCGCCCACTGCCCAGCCCTTAGAATTCTGCATATCTTATCCACCAGTCACAAGAAATGCCCCACATCTTCCCCTTGAGTAGGGAAGTAGTGGAAGAAGAAGGAATTGTTGTTTGCTGAGCTAATGGATAAAATCTTGGTCCCCTCCTCTCCACCCTATTTGAACAATTGACTATTATTATTATTATCAATAGCATATATTTTATTTCTGCTATGTATGTATGTGGTGGTCTGAACAGGCTCAATAAAAGAAAACTTGCCAATGAAGGGTTTCTCGTAGGCAGGTGACTGAACTAGCAACTGCACTTTAGTTTTTATAGCAGATTCACTCGCGCGAGGAAATTTGAACCGCCGACAACGTTTAATGTTTAGACCTCGTGCATCTCGCCTGTGCGACAGCGAGTAACCGACCGGTCCCCGACAAAGGGTCGAACGGGGTTTATAGAAGGAACTTTCCTAAACTTAGATAGCTTGCTAACTGGTAACTAAGGAAAGAGTTTAACGTACTCCTTTTGGTATACTAGCGAGTGACCTCCCTAAAAAATAATTAAAAGGCTTCTTGGCGAGTGACCAAAAGATTGCACTGAAGTGTTGTCCTCTGATCTAGTAAGGTTCTCCTCTCACTCAGACACAGGATGGCATCAAGAAGGAAGAGAAAAGCTCCACATCGTTTCGACTTCACTCCCAAAGTGCCAAGGCTTTCCAGTATGCCTGGAGCTGAAGCAGTACGCAATGTAAGCACACCACTGAGCGATCCAGATCAGGATCACCATTTTTGGGACGTCCCGCAGCTAAACTATAACCCAAGCCTGGGTAGACGTAGGAAAAGGAAGAGAGGGAAGGAAGGAGCGCTTCTAGGTGATGACCTTTTACCACATTCTGAACTTGCTCTGACCATCTTGGCATCCAAGTCCAGTTTACCTGCTTCTTGTGAATTTTCCAGCTTAGCATGTACTGTGCCTATATTGCATCTGCAAAACCACACAAGCATAGTAGAGAAAATACTTCAACACAGACTGCAATGCACTTCAATGGATGCACAAAGCTCTTGTGTTCCTTCTGAGGATAACGATAGATATGTTTATGTTGGTGATGTTATGATGGGACTAGATGGACCACTAGACATGGCTACTGTGTTCAAGAAAGGAAAGTTGAGTGTTAGACTGTCTTTGGTGCTGTACAGAGGAGTAGCCAGAGAAGGAAAAGATAATGGTGGACAATGGCTGCTCAAGCTGGAGGGAAGGAAGGCAGTGGACTACGTACACCTGAAGATGGACCATCGGTTTGCTGGGGTCCCATGCCAGCTTCTTGGGGAAATGTGGCAGAAGACATCTTTTATGAAATTATTCTTGGCTCATTCTGCGGAGAATTCTGTCTTGCAGGAATCCTTGCAGCTGGAGGTGTGGGCCTTAGGCATGATGTATCACTCTGGCAGTGCTTTTGAGCTTGGAGAAAAGCTTGCTGCCCAACCATTTTACACTCTGCTGGTGAAGACCCTTTACCCAACAGAGGTGATGATGGACCCAACGGAGGTGGTGATGGACGCAACTGATGAAGGTTTGCTGGGCAGGGTAATGGGCGTGGTTTTTGTTATGTTATATGCACACTGTTGAGTGAATGAGTGCATTTGTTTTGTATGAGGTTAAGTGAGGAAGTGCAGTAGGGGAGAGATGTATGGAGGGTCAAAGATGTTTATCTACTTATAGCTCTGTACTTTATTTAGGTTTATTTAGATTTACAAGGCATTTTAAAGATGTATAGAATTTAAAGATGTGTAGAATGACTCGGTGAGAGGATTAAATTATTTATGTACTTGATAATAAAAAAAACAAAATGATCTCAATGAATTTTACTCTCTCGATGTTTCGATTAGATGCCTAGCCTTCACTAGGTTTATTGCTGATGAAGGCTAGTCGAAACATCGCGGGAGTAAAATTCAAGTTGATTAATGAGTTCGTTGTAATTTTGTTATGACAGCTGTGAAGGAAAAAACAACAAAAACCAAAAAATGATTTGTCATTGACCGCAAATGTTCAGCAGATTCTTTACCTTTTAAATGTATGATTTCCAAACTTCTTCCTTCCAGCAAACTCCACTTCTCTTCCGTTCATTCTTTCCCTCCACACAATATAAATGTTTCTATTTTCCCCTTTCCACACAATATAAATGTTTCTATTTTCCCCTTTCTCTCCATAAATATCCTAGCCCCAGCCCTAGCCCCAGCCCTAGCCCTAGCCCCAGCCCTAGCCCCATGGACGGTTGAACAGCCTCCTTCAAGCTGTTGCTCAGAATAACTCTAGAACGAACCAATCATAGCAGCTGTTATTCTTTATAGTGTTTTTAAAATTGAAGTACACACATCACTCGCACATACTCACACACTCAAGACACATACACACTCTCACACACACAGACACACACACACACACAGACACACACACTGGATCATAAGTAGTTTGTTGAAAACTCTTTCTGTTATATTGTAAAAATAGTAAACCAAACCCCCTGATGTTCAGTAAACCCCCTGATGTTCAGTAAACCCCCTGATGTTCAGTAAACCCCCTGATGTTCAGTAATGTTCAGTAAACCTCCTGTCTGATGTC
The DNA here is from genome assembly GCA_028752905.1 of Cladorhizidae sp. MBARI D1340-BT2. Taxonomy (NCBI): domain Eukaryota; kingdom Metazoa; phylum Porifera; class Demospongiae; order Poecilosclerida; family Cladorhizidae; species Cladorhizidae sp. MBARI D1340-BT2. The sequence continues at coordinate 44,031,256 of JAQNBH010000009.1, read as the reverse complement.
ACTTCTTGCATAAAAAATGAGTAGCATGTTCTCTGATTCATCGGCTCAATAATTCACTGTAATTATACAATTGTTTCGAAGACATTCATGTATTTATATATGAATTTACCGATTTTAATGTTTTACTGAATCTAGAAACAGATTAGTTGTTAGTTGCTGCAGTGCATTGTATAATGAATGTACCCGTTACATGTGTGTGAGGGAGGGGAGTAGATAGGAAGACAATTAGGAATTGGAGTTTTCTGGTAGCAAATGGTTATTAATGGCCTTGAGGGAAATAGAGATTATATTTTAGAAGCCAGGTACTACAGCCTTCGAAGCAGTCAAGGCACACTAGAAGTGTTTTTGGAGTTAAAATTGCCCGAAGCCGTCATTTAAGATTCTAAGAATCTGCCAAATTAAACGAGATGTGACTTTGTTTGTGTGTGTGTGTGTGTGCATGTGCTTTTGGCATTTGCTGTCTTGAAATAGCAAATAAGGAAGTGCCACCCACTCCCTGATAGGTACGCAGATAGAAGGAAGCCCCCTGATGTAGCAAATTTCACGGTTTTAATATTTGGGAGGCTGCAGGTTTACTACCAGTGGAGGATTCAAGGCACGCTGGACTAGTTTACTACCTTAGTGAGGTATGCTTGGCTAGTTTACTACCTTAGTGAAGGATTCAAGGCATGCTAGGCTAGTTTACTACCTTAGTGGAGGGCTAGTTTACTACCTTAGTGGAGGGCTAGTTTACTACCTTAGTGGAGGATTCAAGGCACGCTGGGCTAGTTTACTACCTTAGTGGAGGATTCAAAGCATGCTGGACTAGTTTACTACCTTAGTGAAGGATTCAAGGCATGCTGTGCTAGTTTACTACCTTAGTGAAGGATTCAAGGCATGCTGGACTAGTTTACTACCTTAGTGGAGGATTCAAAGCACACTGTGCTAGTTTACTACCTTAGTGAGGGATTCAAGGCATGCTGGACTAGTTTACTACCTTAGTGGAGGATTCAAGGTATGCTTGGCTAGTTTACTACCTTAGTGGAGGATTCAAAGCATGCTGGACTAGTTTACTACCTTAGTGGGGGATTCAAGGCACGCTGGGCTAGTTTACTACCTTAGTGAAGGATTCAAGTTATGCTGTGCTAGTTTACTACCTTAGTGAGGGATTCAAGGTATGCTTGGCTAGTTTACTACCTTAGTGAAGGATTCAAGGTATGCTTGGCTAGTTTACTACCTTAGTGAGGGATTCAAGGCACGCTGGGCTAGTTTACTACCTTAGTGAAGGATTCAAGGTATGCTTGGCTAGTTTACTACCTTAGTGGAGGATTCAAGGCATGCTTGGCTAGTTTACTACCTTAGTGAAGTATTCAAAGTTGTTTTTGAAGCTGAAATTGGTTGGAAACTGTTTGGGATACTGAAAAGCTGCCAATGAGGTGTGTGTGTGTGTGTGTGTGTGTGTTTGTGAGTGAGTGTGTGTGTGTGTGTTGTGGCTGCCAATGGAGCTTTAGGAGGGATATGAGGTTGTGTGTGTGCCATATTGAACTTGAGCATTTCCCCTCTCCTTCTGTTTGATGTTCATCAGATTATAAGAGGGCAGGGTTAGTGACTGAGTTTTGTCCAGGTTCAGTCAGAAAGTCATCCGAGGTGATCTTCTTCTGTGGTTAGGTTCAGTCAGAGAGTCATCCGAGGTGATCTTCTTCTGTGGTTAGGTTCAGTCAGAGAGTCATCCGAGGTGATCTTCTTCTGTGGTTAGGTTTCAGTCAGAGAGTCATCCGAGGTGATCCTTGCCACAAATCCATGTAGATGGCGTCTGTGAGTGGTGTTGTTAACTGCCAGGAATGTCCAGTGGTGCTGAGGAGAATCCTGGCTAGGGAGATCTGGTAATGCTATAGAGATGATCCTGGCTAGGGAGGTCTGGTGGTGCTATAGAGATGATCCTCTGGTGGTGCTATAGAGATGATCCTGGCTAGGGAGGTCTGGTAACTATAGAGATGATCCTGGCTAGGGAGATCTGGTAATGCTATAGAGATGATCCTGGCGAGGGAGGTCTGGTGGTGCTATAGAGATGATCCTGGCTAGGGAGGTCTGGTGGTATGTGGATAACTAGCCCTACTCAGGGCTTAGGCTGGGCAAGAACTTGGGAAACCATTGTCTTGTCTGCTGGTGACTATAGATGATCAGGGGGTTGTCTGCGGTCTACGTGGACGTGTATGGTTGTAAAGCCATTGCTCACCTGCACCTGGGAGGTGATCGTGTGTGCACTTTGGAGACAGAATGAACTGCTAACACTGTTCTTGCTAGCACTGCATGTGTAGCAAAGCACCTACTTCCACCCACTCGTGTTTTATTCATGTTTACAGCTTGCTGCAGTCCCTGTGCTGATAAAGGCCAGACATCTGCGGCAGGACAAGTGCAGAAGTTTTACAAAGACGTCCGACAGAGACAGCAACTGGAGCAAGGGCAATGGAGAGCCGAGGGGGAGGACAGTGCCAGTTCGCCTCTGAATCCTCCCGTCATCATCCCTGGTCTCCTGGCCACCCTGAGGGGCTATCAGTCAAAGGCGCTGGCTTGGATGCTGCAGAAAGAGGGTGTGGCTGATGCAGGAGAGGGAGGGGCTGATGAGGGGAAGTGTGAATTGCATGTCTTGTGGAGGAAGTTGCCAGTGAACTGCAAGATGGCTGTACAGCAAGTCTACTTCAACCCCTTCACAGCCAGGTTAAGAACAACCAGGCTGCATCTGCCTTGCTTGCCATCTGTCTTGCTTGCTGGTACACACATGTATCTAAATACATACATGTACAGACATACATGCATGCATATAAACATACATGTATCTACATACATACATGAATCTACATACACTACATACATGTATAGGCATACATGCACATACATGTCACTACATACATACATGAATCTACATACACTACATACATGTATAGGCATATATGCAAACATGTATATACAAACTACATACATGTACATACATGCATAGGCATACATGCATATACATATTGCATGTATATACACCTGTATCTACATACATACATGTATAGGCATATATGCATACATGTATATACACATACATGTATCTACATACATGCATATACATACTGCATGTATACACACATATATCTACATACATACATGTACATACATGTACATGCATATATAAGCATAAAAGTATGTACACATGTATAGACATACATACACATACCTATATGTATAGACAGACACAGTCATGTATACACATACATGCATGCATACATATATATATATACATCATACATGTATAGACAGACAGTCATGTATCTACATACATACATGCATACATATATATACATCATATATGTATAGACACAGTCATGTATCTACATGCATGCATTCTATATAGATTATACATGTATAGACAGACACAGTCATGTATCTACATGCATGCATACATACATATATATATCATACATGTATAGATGCAGTCATGTATCTACACATACATGCATATATATACATCATACATGTATAGACAGACACAGTCATGTATCTACATACATACACGTACATGCATACATATATATCTATATACATCATACATGTATAGACATATAGACACAGTCATGTATCTACACATACATGCATATATATACATCATACATGTATAGACATATAGACACAGTCATGTATCTACATACATGCATGCATGCATACATATACATCATACATGTATAGACACAGTCATGTATCTACATGCATGCATTCTATATAGATTATACATGTATAGACAGACACGGTCATGTATCTACATACATACATGCATGCATATATATATATACATGTACATGTATAGATACATTCACGAGTACCATGTGGTTTGACTGTCTAGGTTTTCAACTACCTTCTTCCTTGCCCCGCCTCTCCCCAAGGGGGGCATCCTTGCTGACGAGATGGGCCTGGGAAAAACTGTGGAAGTGCTTGCTCTCATTCTAGCTCACAAGTGGAATGGCATGGATCCTTGCCGTATATCTGGTTCCCATGTCACCTACAATGAGGAGGCTGTTGGTGGGCGTGGTTTGATTGCAGAAGATGAAGCGGATAATCCGAGTTCAACAAGGGGAGGACGTGAGGATGGGGAAGAGCAAGAGTCAATGAAGATGGTGGGAGACGAGGAAGAAGGAAAAGAGATCAAGGAGGCATCCACCCAGGAGGAAGGGGAGGAGTTATGTTTGTGTGGAGCCACGGAGTCCCTGCCTGGCGAGGGTTGGGTGGAGTGTGAGAGGTGCCTGATCTGGCAGCACATCAGTTGCTCCGCCCACTCCAAGAAGGAGAGCAACATCTTCATCTGCATTAAGTGCCTCCTGAAGGAGGTGGGCTCTTTATGGAACATACATACACCATAAATTTTATTTATGGCCCCATCCCCTCCCACTTACCCCTCCCACTTAACCTTTCCCTCCCACTTACCCCTCCCCCTCCCACTTAACTCCCATTCCCCTCCCACCTCTTCCCCTCCCACTTAACTCCCTTCCCCTCCCACTTAACCCCTTCCCCTCCCACTTACCCCCCTTTCCCTCCCACTTAACCCCCTTCCCCTCTCTTTCCCCAACCCCTTCCTCTCTCCTCCCTCCCTTTCTTTCCTCTTGCCTCTTTCCCTTTCCTCTTTCATTCCTCTCCCCTGTTCCCTTCTCTCCCACCCCCTCTGACTCGCTTCCCCCTTCTCTTCCCCCTTCCTCCCGCAGCCCCTCCCTTGTGGAGCTACTCTTGTCATCTGCCCGCGAGCAATCTGTGAGCAATGGAAGGAAGAGATAGAGGCTCACACCTTTGATGGTGTCCTCAGAGTAATAGTATGTGCATTTTCTATAGACTGTCTTTTTAAACCAAAGTTTGTTGACTTTATTGCACTCTGACCTAATATCTCCTCCTGTAGTTGTACCAGGGAGTGGCCAAGGAGTATGTGTCTCCATTGCTCCTCGCTGCCTGCGACGTGGTGCTTGTTAGCTACGAGATCCTCCGCTCAGAACTTTATCATGTGACCAGTCATCAAGACTTCTACAAGAAACTCCGCCACCCTAAACGATTCCAGTACTTTCCCAGTCCTCTCCCTGCCCTGCACTGGTGGAGGGTGTGTCACGCATAGCATGTGGGGGGCGAGGTTTATATTGTTGTGTTGTGTTGTTGTTGTTTAGATTGTGCTGGATGAGGCTCAGATGGTGGAGAACACAACAGTTAGGGCTGCTGAGATGGTGAGGAAGCTGAGCACTGTGAACAGATGGTGTGTGACAGGCACTCCCATACAGAAGGATCTCAGAGGTTAAGCACTGGAAAGATGCACAGCACAAACTTGGGGGGGGGGGGGGGGGTTGCTTTCTTTTTTTCAACTCCCCCCTCTATTCCCCTAACTTTCCTCGTCACCTTGCTGCCACCTTCTTGCCCGCTCTCCCACCATGCCATCATGTGTGTTGTCTTCCTCTTTCCTCCTTTTCTCTCGCCGCCCACTCTCTTCTCCCTCGATGTTCCTACTTCTAGATTTGTATGGACTGCTGCTCTTCTTGGGGGTGGAGCCCTACCACATGCACGAGTGGTATCAGCGCCTGCTCTGGACTCCACTCACTCGGGGACGCGAGCTCCCCATGGTCAGTGTCTTCTCTCACTTAATGTGGAGAAATTCCAAGGCTGACGTGTCCCAGGAGGTGAGGAGGAGGGGTGGGGAGGTGATGTAGTGCAGTGGTGGACCTTTAGGAAGGTAGCAAGCACATGAGGGGGGTGGGGGGGGGGGGGGTGGTGGGTGGTGAGGGTGGAGTGAGTGAGCGTAAAGGAGTGAGTCTGAGGGTGAAGGAGGGAGAGCGAAGTTGGACGAGTGTGAGGGGAGTAGTGAGTGAGAGGGTGGAGTGAGTGAGGGTGAAGTCCTGAGCAGTGTGAGGGGTGTGAGTGAGAGTGGACGTGTGTGAGGGGAGGAGGGAGTATGAGTGGAGAGGAGTGAATGGTGGGGATGATAGCAAAACACAGAATGACCATGCTTGAACTAACCATCTCACACAACTCCCTAATGGAGGAGGCTGCCAGCAGGAAGACCACCAAATATGCAGGTCTCTTGTCCGACATCAAAAAGACTGGCTACAGGGCCGGACTCATTACTGTCGAGGTACATGTAGGCTCATGTGGTCTTCCCCACATGCCCAGGGTAGGCTCATGTGGTCTTCCCCACATGCCCGGGGTAGGCTCATGTGGTCTCCCCCACATGCCCGGGTAGGCTCATGTGGTCTTCCCCACATGCCCAGGGTAGGCTCATGTGGTCTTCCCCACATGCCCGGGGTAGGCTCATGTGGTCTTCCCCACATGCCCGGGGTAGGCTCACGTGCTTTTCCCCACATGCCCGGGTAGGCTCATGTGGTCTTCCCCACATGTCGGATTTCAAGAAACTGCAGGACAGACCGCTAATGATGGGGTCAGCAAAGCTGGCAACTCAAGGCCCCCATAAGATGGACAACCAGGACCAGCAGAAACACTTGACCATCATCCCTTATTGTTGTATCATCATCAACCACCTCACAACCCACCCCAGCTTATTATCTTGTTCCACCCATCTATGAGGCCAAGTGATTGTGCATGGCAAGAAGACCCTGGACTCCTCTCTCCCCTCATTGATTTGTATACTCGCCTTACAAACCAAATGAAGTGTTAAATGCATACATGTGGGTGTGCTATGGAGCAAAGGGAAGGTGGAAGAGGAGCTGGTCATGATGTATTGCTGTGTGTGTCTGTGTCCTCTAGCTGCAGCTGCCTGTGCAGACTGAGCACGTGCACTTGGTGTGTTTCAGGAGTGTGGAGGAATACTTCTACCGTCGACAGCAGGAGACGTGCATGACTCGTGCATCCACTTTCACTTGGCCAGCTGATGACACAGCACTCTCCAGCATGTCGTACAGAGCAATGCTGACAGTAAGACCAGGCATGCATGTGTGTGTTCACTTGTGCTGGTGCTGACACACCCACACTTCCTGTTGTGCTGGTGCTGACACACACTTCCTGTTGTGCTGGTGCTGACACACCCACACTTCCTGTTGTGCTGGTGCTGACACACCCACACTTCCTGTTGTGCTGGTGCTGACATACACACTTCCTGTTGTGCTAACACAACTTCCTGTTGTTCTGGTACCGACACACCCACACTTCCTGTTGTGCTGGTACTAACACACACTTCCTGTTGTGCTGGTGGTGACACGCACTTCCTGTTGTGCTGGTGCTGACACACCCACACTTCCTGTTGTGCTGGTGCTGACATACACACTTCCTGTTGTGCTAACATAACTTCCTGTTGTTCTGGTACCGACACACCCACACTTCCTGTTGTGCTGGTACTAACACACACTTCCTGTTGTACTGGTGGTGACACACACACTTCCTGTTGTGCTGGTGCTGACACACGCTGGTGCTGACACACACTTCCTGTTGTGCTGACTCACACTTCCTGTTGTGCTCACACTTCTTGTTCTGCCCCCCATGCACATACTACACAGTTCTTGACCCCACTGCACTCTCTACGACAAGCCTGCTGCACTCCTAGCATGGTTAAGTCAGGCTACTTGTTGCAGGATCTCACCAAGAAGTGAGTGGGAACTTTTGACGTTCCTTTATCCTCTCTGTGCTTATTTTTCTCACCTTCTTTTTCAAATCCCCCCCACCCTCCTCGCTCTCCTTGTCCTCTATTTCTTCTGCTCCTCTTTTCCCGTTCTTCTCTCCCTTCCTCCCCCCCACACCTCTCTCTTCCACCTCCTTTTCTTCACCTCACCTATTTCCCCCCTCCTCTCTCTCCACCTCTTCTCACATTTCTCATGATGTGTGTGATGCATAGGACAGTGACAATGGAGTATCTACTGGTCAAACTGATCCAACAGGCCAAGATGGATGCACGCGAGTCTCTGCGGCAGCTAGTCTCCACCCTCAATGGCCTGGCTGGTCTCCTCACACTTCAGAAGAAGGTGAGTGAGAGAGAGAGAGTGTGTGTGTGTGTGATTTGTGACTGCAGGTGTAGTGAAGCATTGACGTTGTCCTTGTGTGCAGCCATATGAAGCTATGTGTCGTTACCGTGAAGCCATGGACCTCTGGCAAGAGTACAAACATCACCAAGTGGAGTGTGACAAGCTCCAGCGCATCCACACGCTGGAGAACCTCACCGTGCTGCTGCCAGATGGGGTGTGGCCCAGGAAATCGGACGGTGTTGAGAGCGCGTCAGATTCTAAGTCGAGTGAATGTGGGACGCTTGGGTGCCCTGAGGATTGGGAGGAGTCCGAGGCTGCGTTGCAGGCGGAGAGCGGGGAGGATGAAGTCAAGGAGATGGGGGAGGTATGTGAAGGTCATGCGATGGAGACTGGCCTGTCTGATGGGGAAGAACAGGCAGCAGTGCAGGGAGATGGAGAGAGGAGGCTTGTATCTGTGGCGGTGGCTCTGGAGGAGCCCACTGGCATGGATGTAGAAGAAGTGGGCGTGGCGCCTGGGACTCGGGAAGTCAAGGAATCTACACCAGCAACTAAGATACAGGAAGGAGCGTTGTCGAATCCTGCAGAGAGGGAGGGGTCTCGTGATCCGAACTACTACCTGAGAGATTACATCCTGATGGAAGAGGTAAGGTGTGGTCACTGTTAGATCACCTCCCCAGGGTGTGTGAAGTGTGTGTGTGTGTGTGTGGTGTGTGCAGGCCTTGAGGCTTCGTGAGGAGTACAGCAAGAGAGAGGAGGAGAATGTGAAGGCAGCCATGGAGCTTCTGCAAGCCAGAAAAAATGTAGTTGTTCAAGCCAAGCAGAAGGTACAGACACACCACGTCCACTCTCCTCACTCAAGCCTTCTCTCTCCTCTCTCAAGTCTTCTCTCTCCTCTCTCAAGCCTTCTCTCTCCTCTCTCAAGCCTTCTCTCTCCTCTCTCAAGCCTTCTCTCTCCTCTCTCAAGCCTTCTCTCTCCTCACTCAAGCCTTCTCTCTCCTCACTCAAGCCTTCTCTCTCCTCTTCTCTCTCCTCTCTCAAGCCTTCTCTCTCCTCTCTCAAGCCTTCTCTCTCCTCTCTCAAGCCTTCTCTCTCCTCTCTCAAGCCTTCTCTCTCCCCTCTCTCAAGCCTTCTCTCTCCTCACTCAAGCCTTCTCTCTCCTCCCTCCATACCAGTATCCCATTGTCTTAGCCTCCATTTTCTTAACCCTTCCCTCCTATCACTTTTTTAAACCCATTCTCTCATTTTCTTAACCCATCTCTCCTTGCATTTCTTAACCCCTCTTCCTCTTACTTTCATAATCTCTCCCTCTCATTCTTCCCTCCTCATTTTCTTAACCCCTACCTCCTTTCATTTTATTAGCCCCTCCTTCCCATAACCCTTTTCTCCCTTCTCCTATGTAACCGTACCTATCGTCATCTTCTTCGTGGCACCTCCCAACTTCTGATATAGGCTCAGCAGAGCTTGGGAGATATGCTTCAGTGTCAAGGAGAGAGGAAAGAGAAGGAGGAAGAAGGTGAGAACAGGAGCACAAGACGTGAGCCACAACCGTCTTTGGAAGAGAAGGTTAAGGAAGAGGACGTGAAGGGTGAAGCAGATATGGGAGAGGTGGAGGAGAAGGGGAAGAGTGAGGAGGTACCTGTAGAAAGAGGTAAGGCTGTGTGTGTGTGTGTGTGCATGTGTGTGTGTTACATAGTAGTAGTAGTAGTAGACTAAATTCATTCGACATGACGATCTATTTATTATTTAGCCTCCAGCACTTCTTGTTCTGATCACCAGAAGAAGCCCACCTCCTTGTGGGTTGCCCTAGTGATGTGGCTGAAGAAGTGGGGTCGAGATGATGCCTTGCAAGCCATCATGCGCCTTCACTTGTGGTGAGTGTGTGTCTGTATTTAAAGGAACAGGATTGTCAGCATAATGGTGAACATTTGCTTGCACTCTCTGTACACGTGTCCTCCTCACTTGCAGTCAGTACAAGAGCCTTAATCATGTGGCCTCTGACATTGGCCTAAATATTGACAAAATGGAGGTATGTGCATCTCTTCGTTTCCTTCTCTCCTTTTCACCTTCTTCTGTTCTACCCACTTTTCATCCTCTCTCATCTTCCTCTCTCTCCTCTGCTCTTCTCCCCTTTCCTCTTCTTTCTGTCTCCCCCGCTTTCACTCTTTCTTCTTCATTCTCTTCTCCTTCATTTGTCTTTTCTCTTACCTCTCTCTTCTCTCCTTCCCCTCGCTCTTTTTTCTCCTCCTTCCCCCTAACCCCAGTCCTAGGTCTAGCCCTCTCTCCTCACCTTCCCCTCTCTCTTCATTCCTTCCTCTCTCTCTTCTCTCCTTCCCACCTTCCTCTTTCTTCTCCTCTACTCTCTTCTCCTTCTTCCTCTCTCCTTCCCCTCTCTCTTGTCTCTTTTCTATTTCTCTCTTCCTTCCTCTCGTCTCTTCTCTTTCCTTTTCTCTCGCTCTTCTCTCCCTTCCCTCTTTTTTCTCTCCTTCCTCTCTATCTTCTCTCCTTCCCCCTCACTTCTCTCTTTCTCTCTCTTCTCCCTTCCTCTTTCTTCTCCTTCATCTCTTATCCTTCTTCCTCTGTCTTCTCTCCTTCCTCTATCTTCTCATCTTCCTCTTTCTCTTCTCCTTCCTCTCGCTTTCTTCTCCTTTGCTCTCTCTCACTCTTCTCTCCTTTCCGTCTTCCATCCTTCCCCCTTCTCTTCCATCCTTCCTATCTCTCTTCTCTCCTCCACTTATTTCCAATGCCTCTTTCTTCACACGATACCATAACATGCAGTCGGCATGTGAAGAGGTGTGGCACTCCCTGAACGACCTCTGTGACCCTTCTCGCTCCGCTGAACTGTTAGAGGAAGCTATTGCGTGCCACCTCGATCCTGCTGTAGCTCTCAGTTACAAGCGCAAGTAAGATTCAGATTCATCTCGCATACTTATCGATTGGACCTGTTGACCACACCCTCTTTTGTGTACGGTTGTATAGGTGTGGTTTGTGCCTCTCGCAGTCTGTAATGATGGCCTATGAGGAGTCGCTCTTCTCTCACTACGAGGAAGGAGCTAACACCGAGTAAGATATTATTGTGATCATGTGACTATATTTGCCTTAATGTCACCTGACTTATGTAGATCTCATGTGACTGATTCAATCTCTTGAAAACCCTTCTTATGTATATCCACACTTCTGTGTTGATTTAGTATCTCTACTTCTTGTGTGCACATCACACATGCCTTATTTCATGTGTGCACATGTATGCACACCCATGCCTTATTTCATGTGTGCACATGTATGCACACCCACATGCCTTATTTCATGTGTGCACATGTATGCACACCCACATGCCTTATTTCATGTGTGCACATGTATGCACACCCATGCCTTATTTCATGTGTGCACAGCAACCATACCTTACCGTAGTTTAGGAAATTATATATTGTGAAAATAAATTTTATTTTGCCAAATCTTCGCTGTTCTGGTTGCCCAAGAAAAAATAATGCACGGAAAAATAGCACACACATTAAAAAAAAATCTGTTTCCGGAGAAGTAGGAGACCAAGAGTTGGACGCGTTTGAAGAAAACAACAACTGCTGTATCCATGACTACCACATCTAGGGGCAACCAGCCATTGGAGAGCATCTAGCACGTGCAACTTCTGTATCCATGGCTATCATGTCTTCTACCACATCTGGGGGCAGCCAGCCATTGGAGAGCATCTAGCACGTGCAACTGCTGTATCCATGGCTATCATGTCTGATGGAGCCATTGGAGAGCAGCTAGCAGTGCACGAGAACCTGATCATGTCAATGAAAGGAACGCAGTAGAAGTCAAGAAAGACAGCGTTGCTCTTGCAGTTCTTCAATCTGTCCATTAGCTACTAGCTCTTCTACCTCTCCATTGGCTGCTGCTATGCCTGTGAGCAAAGCGATGCTGATAGCAGGACCTGATAGCAGGACCTTTGGGATCAGGCAGTCCATTTGTAGGCTTAAAGTACTTGCGAAGAGACATAGCAAACTCTTGGTCAGATTGTGATGCACAGCACTTGTAGAACAGAAGATAGTTAGGTAACACAGGATTCCTGGGTAGATAGTTAGGAAACACAGGATTCCCGGGTAGATAGTTAGGAAACACAGGATTCCCGGGTAGATAGTTAGGAAACAGGATTCCTGGGTAGATAGTTAGGTAACACAGGATTCCCGGGTAGATAGTTAGGAAACACAGGATTCCTGGGTAGATAGTTAGGTAACACAGGATTCCCGGGTAGATAGTTAGGAAACACAGGATTCCGGGTACATGCATACATGTGCTCTTTCTGTATGTCATTCTGATGTTCTAATTATTCGGTTTCATAAATATTTCGTGAGATATATCTTCGTGGTTGATTCAACCCATGAAAATTATTTAGCAACTTGGAAAAAATCCCAAACTACTGAATATATACAGTACATGGTGTGCCAATGTGCATGCAGTGCTCATCACCTGGAACTACTTGTACGTATATGTAAACATCATGTGATTCTATGTCATGTGATTGCGTAATGCGATTCTGGCATGTGATTCTGTAATGTGACTCTGTTTGTTATGTGATTTTATACGTCTTGTGACTCGAGGGTTGTCACTGGATCGCGGGTCCCAAGTAAGGTAGAGCAGCTGCTGAAGACCTTGTTGATGCTTTCTCGACGCAAACGTGAGAAGAGGTGTAAACACTATGAAGTTCTCTTATAATTGTTGTGTGTGTGTGTGTGTATGCGCTCTAGGGGCACCCAAGTCCTTGGTGCAGGCCGGCCAGCTCTTCATGGCCTACTTGGAGTCTCTTAGGAAGGAATATCCTGTGAGTGTGTGTGTGTGTGTGTGCCTGTATGTGAGTGTGTGTGTGTGTGTGCCTGTAGTGAGTGTGTGTGTGTGTGTGTGTGTGTGCCTGTATGTGAGTGTGTGTGCGAATGTATGAGTTAGAGTGTGTGTATGTATGTGTGTGAGTGTATACTGTGTGTGCATGAGTGTGTGTGTGTGAGTGCATGTGTATAATGTATATACAGTATGAGTGAGTGTGTGTGTGTGTGCCTGTGATGAGGGTGTGTGTGCCTGTATGTGAGTGTGTGTAAGTATGTGTGAGTTAGAGTGTGTGTATGTATGTGTGTGAGTGTGTACTGTGTGTGCATGAGTGTGTGTGTATGAGTGCATGTGTATATATGTATATACATTATATGAGTGTGTGTGTGTGCATAAGTTCATGTGTGAGTGTGTATGTATATATGACTGTGTGTGTGTGTGTGTGCCTGTATATGAATGTGTGTGTGAGTGTGTGAATGTATGAGTTAGAGTTTGTGTATGTGAGTGTGTACTGTGTGTGCATGAGTGTGTGTGTATGAGTTCATGTGTATATATGTATATACAGTATATGAGTGAGTGTGTATGTGTGCATAAGTTCATGTGTGAGTGTGTATGTATATATGACTGTGTGTGTGTGTGTGTATGAGTGTGTGTGTGAATGTGTCTATGATGTGTGAGCGTTTGGGTGAATATACAAGTGTGAGATGCATGTGGTGTGTGTGTATGAGTGTGTGTGTACATATGAAGTTCATGTGTGAGTGTGTATATATGACTGTGTGTGTGAGATGCATGTGGTGTGTGTGTGTGTGTGTGACCAGGTCATGAGGCAGCTCTGGCTGAAGCTGGAGTACAGGCTTGGCACGCTGTATGAGCTCACTCAGGCCAGCACTAAACTTCACTTCTACACAGACTATGACGTCAACCACGACATCAGCTACCCTCAAGGATTGTTTCCATTCGAGGCAAGTGGTGTGATTGCTTTTGGAGGTCATGTGACAGTCATGTGATCATGTGGTCTCTGAGCAGGTGCAGTTTCGCCTGGCACAGTGGATGCACGACAGGGATGGCTACTTGGTGGAGCTGAAGAAACATGTGGGCCAGATGATCTACCTCAAGAACTTGGAGAAGGTGATCCATTACATTGTACTAGTTGTATGGACATTGTTGTTGTCAGGGTACTAGTTGTATGGACATTGTTGTCAGGGTACTAGTTGTATGGACATTGTTGTCAGGGTACTAGTTGCATGGACATTGTTGTCAGGGTACTAGTTGTATGGACATTGTTGTCAAGGTACTAGTTGTATGGACATTGTTGTCAGGGTACTAGTTGTATGGGCATTGTTGTCAGGGTACTAGTTGTATGGACATTGTTGTCAGGGTACTAGTTGCATGGACATTGTTGTCAGGGTACTAGTTGTATGGACATTGTTGTCAGGGTACTAGTTGTATGGACATTGTTGTCAGGGTACTAGTTGCATGGACATTGTTGTCAGGGTACTAGTTGTATGGACATTGTTGTCAGGGTACTAGTTGCATGGACATTGTTGTCAGGGTACTAGTTGCATGGACATTGTTGTCAAGGTACTAGTTGTATGGACATTGTTGTCAGGGCACTAGTTGTATGGACATTGTTGTCAGGGTACTAGTTGTATGGACATTGTTGTCAGGGTACTAGTTGTATGGACATTGTTGTCAGGGTACTAGTTGCATGGACATTGTTGTTGTCAGGGTACTAGTTGTATGGACATTGTTGTCAGGGTACTAGTTGCATGGACATTGTTGTCAGGGTACTAGTTGTATGGACATTGTTGTCAGGGTACTAGTTGCATGGACATTGTTGTCAGGGTACTAGTTGCATGGACATTGTTGTCAAGGTACTAGTTGTATGGACATTGTTGTCAGGGCACTAGTTGTATGGACATTGTTGTCAGGGTACTAGTTGTATGGACATTGTTGTCAGGGTACTAGTTGTATGGACATTGTTGTCAGGGTACTAGTTGCATGGACATTGTTGTCAGGGTACTAGTTGTATGGACATTGTTGTCAGGGTACTAGTTGCATGGACATTGTTGTCTGGGTACTAGTTGCATGGACATTGTTGTCAGGGTACTAGTTGTATGGACATTGTTGTCAGGGTACTAGTTGTATGGACATTGCTGTCAAGGTACTAGTTGTATGGACATTGTTGTCAGGGTACTAGTTGTATGGGCATTGTTGTCAGGGTACTAGTTGTATGGACATTGTTGTCAGGGTACTAGTTGTATGGGCATTGCTGTCAAGGTACTAGTTGTATGGGCATTGTTGTCAGGGTACTAGTTGTATGGGCATTGTTGTCAAGGGTGTTTCCAACATGAAATTAGTCACTGTGTTGATCTGTGCAAGTAGATGAATGTGGAGACTGAACCTTGAACTCGGACTCATTTTGTTTAGCTTCACATGTTGTAGCTTGCCATCACCAAGCTGCAGCTAGTAATGGAGGCTGTGCAGCTAGGTCTAGGCTGCCATGCAGCTAGGCCATGCAGCTAGGTCATGGAGGCCATGCAGCTAGGTCATGGAGGCCATGCAGCTAGGTCATGGAGGCCATGCAGCTAGGTCATGGAGGCCATGCAGCTAGGTCATGGCGGCCATGCAGCTAGGTCATGGAGGCCATGCAGCTAGGTCATGGAGGCCATGCAGCTAGGTCATGGCGGCCATGCAGCTAGGTCATGGAGGCCATGCAGCTAGGTCATGGAGGCCATGCAGCTAGGTCATGGAGGCCATGCAGCTAGGTCATGGAGGCCATGCAGCTAGGTCATGGAGGCCATGCAGCTAGGTCATGGCGGCCATGCAGCTAGGTCATGGCGGCCATGCAGCTAGGTCATGGAGGCCATGCAGCTAGGTCATGGAGGCCATGCAGCTAGGTCATGGCGGCCGTGCAGCTAGGTCATGGAGGCCGTGCAGCTAGGTCATGGAGGCCATGCAGCTAGGTCATGGAGGCCATGCAGCTAGGTCATGGAGGCCATGCAGCTAGGTCATGGCGGCCGTGCAGCTAGGTCATGGCGGCCGTGCAGCTAGGTCAAGGCGGCCATGCAGCTAGGTCGAGGCGGCCATGCAGCTAGGTTATGGAGGCCATGCAGCCAGGTCATGGAGGCATTAATTCCCTCGCACTGACCTGGTTTATATACGTACTGAGAGTCCCTCCGCCTGTGTGTGCGCACATGGAAGACCACACCCATGTCAACAGCAACATGCAGCACCCACTCACTAAGTTAAACCTCTCAAACTTTGTGAAAGCATGATTTAGAGGGAACCATTTTATGTTGCAAAGGACGCCATATTTCATTTCAGATTTCACCTAATTCCATTTCATCATTAACTTTTAGAAAAATTTCCAGTTTCAAAATTACCTCCCAGAAAAGAAGTGCAAGGCTGGATGCTAAAGATCCGGAGTGCTTCCTTGAAGTGCTTGGCACGTTCAATCCCTGCACAGCTAAGAGGTGCACTTTCCTTGGCCCTCTTGGCTGCTCAATCTTGCCATCTTTTTCTTCCACATCCTTCAGATGCTTCAACCCTCTGAATGCTGGAGGGTCCATTTAATTTTATTACCCGCTAGCAGGGAAATATTTTTTCAATGATAAATAATAATAATGCAATATCAAGCCTAGAGACAACTGCATAACTCTGCAGTGATTCATCTCCTGGATCTTAGCTAGCTCCAGGGCTAAGACAAAGATATGGCTACAAGCCTCAGCTGTATGCTCTATTGTAGTTAGGGGACTACAACCTTAACTACAACAGGTTAGGAACATATTTGTCATCGCCATAATTGATTGTCCCTTCCTCAGTGCAGGTAATGTTTGTACCACACTGTTGCTTGCTCTGCATGTTTTCAACTGATAAGTTGAATATCTCTGTGGGTACATTCTCTTAAAAGTTACAGCCAATGTCGCTCAAGAACTGGACCTCATCTGTGGAAACAGTCATAGCTCCCCCAGTGGGGGGGAAATCAAAGGCAAAAAAAAATCTGTGGCTTCCTGAAACATTTTTGGCCCAGATAATTAATTTGTGGCAACTGCACGTGCAAAGCCAATTACGTATCACAAGAGCACTAAATGAGCTCTCAAACGACACAAATGAATAATGCGATTGAATCAGCTACTGGCAAAGTTGTGACAGCATCGAAAACAGAAAACATGATCTCCACGAAGCGTGGAAATGGCTATCAAAAGTTAGGACTATGAAATGTTTGAGTTTGCATGACTATGAAATGTTTGAGTTTGCATGATCTGTCCTCCTCTCTCATCTTCTCTCCCCCTCTCTCATCTTCTCTCCTCCTCTCTCGTCTTCTCTCCTCCTCTCTCATCTTCTCTCCCCCTCTCTCATCTTCTCTCCTCCTCTCTCATCTTCTCTCCTCCTCTCTCATCTTCTCTCCTCCTCTCTCATCTTCTCTCCCCCTCTCTCATCTTCTCTCCTCCTCTCTCATCTTCTCTCCTCCTCTCTCATCTTCTCTCCTCCTCTCTCATCTTCTCTCCTCCTCTCTCATCTTCTCTCCTCCTCTCTCATCTTCTCTCCCCCTCTCTCATCTTCTCTCCTCCTCTCTCATCTTCTCTCCCCCTCTCTCATCTTCTCTCCTCCTCTCTCATCTTCTCTCCTCCTCTCTCATCTTCTCTCCTCCTCTCTCATCTTCTCTCCTCTCTCATCTTCTCTCCTCCTCTCTCATCTTCTCTCCTCCTCTCTCATCTTCTCTCCTCCTCTCTCATCTTCTCTCCTCTCTCATCTTCTCTCCTCTCTCATCTTCTCTCCCCCTCTCTCATCTTCTCTCCCCCTCTCTCATCTTCTTTCCTCCTCTCTCATCTTCTCTCCTCCTCTCTCATCTTCTCTCCTCCTCTCTCATCTTCTCTCCTCCTCTCTCATCTTCTCTCCTCCTCTCTCATCTTCTCTCCCCCTCTCTCATCTTCTCTTCTCCTCTCATCTTCTCTCCTCCTCTCTCATCTTCTCTCCTCCTCTCTCATCTTCTCTCATCCTCTCTCATCTTCTCTCATCCTCTCTCATCTTCTCTCCTCCTCTCTCATCTTCTCTCTCCCTCTCTCATCTTCTCTCCTCTCTCATCTTCTCTCATCCTCTCTCATCTTCTCTCATCCTCTCTCATCTTCTCTCTCCCTCTCTCATCTTCTCTCCTCCTCTCATCTTCTCTCCTCTCTCATCTTCTCTCCTCCTCTCTCATCTTCTCTCCCCCTCTCTCATCTTATCTCCTCCTCTCTCATCTTCTCTCCTCCTCTCTCATCTTCTCTCCTCCTCTCTCATCTTCTCTTCTCCTCTCTCATCTTCTCTTCTCCTCTCTCATCTTGTCTCCTCCTCTCTCATCTTCTCTCCTCCTCTCTCATCTTGTCTCCTCCTCTCTCATCTTGTCTCCCCCTCTCTCATCTTCTCTCCTCCTCTCTCTCTCTTCTCCTCCCTCCTATACAGTTACATAACCAGCCCAAGTACAAGGAGCCATGCCCCATTTGTACCACGGTGATGGACTTGGAGGTGAGACGACGCCTCCTCTAATGGCTGAGGCTTACTGTTAGTTATTTACGTGTCCGTCTCCCACTCTGACT
Source organism: Cladorhizidae sp. MBARI D1340-BT2 (assembly GCA_028752905.1). Taxonomy (NCBI): domain Eukaryota; kingdom Metazoa; phylum Porifera; class Demospongiae; order Poecilosclerida; family Cladorhizidae; species Cladorhizidae sp. MBARI D1340-BT2. The sequence goes on along the minus strand of JAQNBH010000009.1, from coordinate 44,012,904 downwards.
GTGGTGACCTCCCTCACTACTGATCTTTGCACCCTCTCCTCTGCTTGATGTTCATGCTAGCTGGGGATGTTTCCATGCGGCCATGCTGTCTGCCTGGAGTGTGCGGACACCATCACCAAGCGTAGATACCTCCACAATGGAAGGATCAGACTCTCTTGTCCTCTATGCCGCAAGGCTTGCTTCTCTTCGGATATTCACTATGTGGTGCTTGGACACAAGCATGAGGAAGGATTGGTGGACGAGGAGGAGGAGGTGGTGAATGCCAACCACGCCTCCAAGATATTGGCTGTGGTGCGGACGTTGTTGCAGATACAGAGGAAAGAGCCGAGAGCAAAGGCACTCGTCTTCTCCTCAGTGAGTTGGTAAAGGGTGGTATGTTCTCGCAGTCTTGGTGTGCTGGGTCATACCACAGAGAAGGAATCGCTATGACAACACCAGAGTTTTGCCAGCAAGCAGGTGGCATCATCGCTACTTATCTCACCACCAGCTGTTAGAAGTTGACGTCGCCTCTTCAGAGCCTAAATATTCCCTCTCCTCTGCATAGTATAGTAGTAGCAGCAGTAGTAGTAGTAGCAGTAGCAGTGTAGCTATATAGTAAAAATAGCAATAGTAGTAGCAGCAGTAGCAGCAGCAATAGTAGTAGTAGTAATAGCAGTAGTAGTTGTAATAGTAGTAGTAGCAGCAGCAATAGTAGTAGTAGTAATAGCAGTAGTAGTTGTAATAGTAGCAGGAGTAGTAGTAGTAGTAGCAAGAGTAGTAGTATAATTTGTACACGTACACACGCACACACTCCTCATCGTCCAGTGGGTGGAGGTGTTGGGGCACATTTCCGATTGCTTGGAGGAGAACCATGTTCCCCATCATCTGCTGAAGCAGACGCACTTCCAATCACAGCTCACCTCCTTCAAGACCACACCCTACATCAACGTGCTCCTCCTCCCCTTGCAAACCGGCGCCAAGGGCCTGAACATCGTGGAGGCCACGCACGTGCTCCTAGTGGAGCCACAGCTCAACATCAGCACCGAACTACAGGCCATCGGGCGAATACACCGCATCGGACAGACCAAGTTTGCGGGCGTGGGAGGGTGTTGTGTTGTTATTTGCTGCAGTTGTCATGACGGTTGTTACGTGTTTGTCGTAGTGCAGGCCTACAAAGGTGCACAGGTTCATTGTGCGAGGGACAGTGGAGGAACATATTTACAAGTGGACGAGAAGAGGCGAGGCAGAGACAGGAGGAGGGGCTTCTCCGCACGGGGACATCTTAGTAGGGTGAGTGGGTGTGGCTTATATAAACATGCTCCCTCGTCCCTCAAATGCTTGTCACCATCAACATGTAGTAGTATATGTTATAATATACGCATATATTTATCACACCACCGAGTTGTTTCTTGTGATTAGATTGGCTAATAACAATAGATACATTCCGCCCCTCCCCCGGATCCCCTATCTGGTGAGTAAGGTACTGTGCATGCATGAGGCATCTGGTTGTCATGTAAACGTTGTTGTGGTTGCTTTGTCAAGCCACTTAGGCAGGGTCTGGCCTAATTAAGTGAAGTGATTGGTGTGTGTTCCCTGTGTCTGTTTCACTTGATGGTGTGGTAAATGTCTTATTAGGCTTGGTTTAGGGTGATGGGTGTGCATGCCTCGCCATGTACGAGCTCCTCCCCACGTACGAGCTCCGAGACGAGAGGTAATCCGGATCCCACTCAACTTCACCTAATTACTAATACCATTTTTACTCGAGTAGAAGTCCCACCACATCATCCTAACTACCGTAGGTGAGCCACACAAGTGCTGTTGTATAATGCTTGCACCCAGCAAAAGAAAAGACAACCTTTTGCCTCTCATCTGCTGTGTATCAAAGGGCAGCCTTTGATTCAACAGGTCCGAGGCAAAAAGCTGGGTTTCTTTTGCACTGTGCAAGTGACCTACAACACTTGTGTGGCTGCATAGTAGCAACCTTGCTGCTTATAAACTCCATAGACAAGGCTAGAGCTAGCTGCACGCAGTTACCGAGTTCTATTATTGTCAACGAGGAGTTCGTTCAGTTCAATCTCTTCTTCATCCTCCTCCTCCTCCTCCAGGAAGGAGAACGGACCTTCTCCATCACTTTCACTCTCTTCCAACATCTGGCGAGCAGCTTCTAGCAATGGCTGGAATAGCTAAAGCTGCCACTCTTATCATCCTTGAGGGAGTGTTCAGACACTTCCACCTCACAGGTATTCCGCAAGCGCAGGAGGATTTCCCCACCAACATGGCAGCTGTTCTAGTGTAAGTAGTGCAAGAGATTTACTGACTGCACGTGATGCTAGTCGTTAGCTACTATAATCAACTAGGCGTGCTACAATTGGAGGACTACACATTTTTGAGTGAATTCTGTTTGAGGGAACATGGAATGACAAAATATTTGACTAGTCAAAAAAAATGAAACAGAATCTAGCGCTGTAGATCACAAGCATTTAGGAGACCTTTTACCTATTAATAAAATGTGGTCTTCATTATATTAATAGGTAAAGGGTCCTGTTAATATTTGTTGTCTACTCCATTGGTAGATTATTGTTAAAATTGTTTCTATAAGCAGCCGCCTAACAAGAAGTTACTCAGTGTAACACCAGAGCTAGTCAATCATAATGTTAATTATACATGTCTACGTGTCATATAATACACATAGACATGTGCATTATAAGTAGTTACCTGGTCTTGTTGGAGGGCTGTGCTTATTGTACAAGAGAAAGCTTCTGAGGAAACCAACTGATCACTTCTAGGCCTGAAAACATGCAGTGTTGGTGGGTGACTCAGCTGAGTTCTGTGCTGTTAACTATTGTTGTCACAAGGATCAGCTTCTGAGGAAACCAACTGACACATGTATTATAAGTAATAGTCTAAGTATATAGTCACCGTAAAACATGCAGTGTTGGTGAGACTCAGCTCAGATAGACTGGATATTGAACGTTCACAACTGTGTTTATGGTAATAACGACCTTTACATATTAAAATTTCCTGGCTAGTGAAACAGGTTAATGCTGAACAATGCATAGGACAGTTTGGAGTCTTTTGGTAGTAAGATTATGATGAACAGACATTGTATGCAGGTTATGGGGGGGTTAAACATGTAGATACAGATTTACAGATTGATAGATCGATAGGATCTTGAAGATTTTTTAGGCCGCTGGCTTACACCTTTTGAGGGGTCCAAGAAGTGCTTGGGTGGGTCCAAATTTGCCAAAATCTGTGTAGGATAACTAGCAAGCGCAAAGTGAGTTATAGTTGAGATTGTTCCGATTTTGAAGTAGAAGTCAAACCAATATATGTATATTATATGTATATGTATATTATAAATACATGTATATTGTATATTATAAATAATATATATATGATATGCATATATATTATAAATGTATTAACACATGTATATTGTATATCATAAGATGCATGTATAGAGGACTGTCTTCAAGAGGTTTAATACAAAGCCAGCCAGCTAGTATTAATGATGAAGGGTGTGGTCTAAGAGGAACAGACATTAGTGTAGCTTCCAATCCACAAATGTTGCTGTCGTGAATTCATTTGTTAGTCATCATCGGAGGAGTACTCGGCCCTTGACAATATCGCTCTCTGCGTAGCGAATATGCCACACTAGGTTGTAGAGGCGGAGCCAAGTTACTGTGACGTCATTGTAGTGACAGGCCAGCTGCTGCTTAGCTACATGTGGCAGTAACTGAGGGAAGACAGCTGTGTTGGCTCTCTAGAGACACAGTGACTTGTTGTGAATGGTGGACAGCTTAGAGCAGATGTCACTTATGATGTGTGTGTGTATACACGCATGTCTCTATCTCCATCTTATGTGTGCATATATAGATACATACATAGGTGTGCATATATAGATGTATGTGTAGGTGTATATATATATATATATGCACGTACGTCTCTATCTCCATCTATTCATTATTATGTATGTGCATATATAGATACATACATAGGTGTGCATATATCAGAGGCGGAGCGACAGAGATTGGAGTGGTCCGGTTAGAATTAGGATTTTGCTTGGTCTCAAGGTCCACATAAATGGTGGCGGTGAGGGTGATGGGGGGATGTATTGGATGAAACTAAATCTCACCATAAAATTAATTTGTATCGAAATGAGAGCTGTTAGCTAGATTCAAAATTCACAACTTTTACAGTTGACTAAAATAACAAAGACCAATCAAAGTTTTGTATTTAAAACATAATATTCAGAGAAACAGAAATTAGAATTTCGCAAATATATGCTGACGTGATTCTTTTGCACAAATAAATTCATTGGCTATGTCCAAATTGTCCGTACTGTCTTGGTGATAATGAAGTACCATCATGTGGTTAAGTCGTGCTTGTGACATGGTGCTCCTCAAATATGTTTTGATCCTTCGAAGGGCACTGAAAGATCTTTCAGAAGTACAATTCGTAGCAGGCATAACAATAAGTAGTTTGAAAGTGCGACAAACCATGTCTATTTGTGTTCTTTGAGCTGGACTCAGACTTTGAAGAACAAATTTCAGTCCAGAAATTGATGGTTTCTCATCTTCCTTTTTAGCAACATACAACGTTCGCAAAGTCCTGAGTTGTGATTGAAGATCATGGAGATTAAGATCTTCACCATAAAAACTACATACAGCAACCAGTTCACTCTCACAGTCTTCACCAGAACATGCTTTAAAAAGAAGTTGTTCTACATTTGAGTAAACCTTGAAGCCAGGTTGGTCAAATCTGTCAGTTATGCTTACCACAGCTAAATCCAACACTTCGAAATACTTACTTCTGTATAGACCTTTTGGTGTTGTCTGCTTCACCAACTCCTTCTTCATAGCGATGTGGTCTCTTTCGCCTTCTTGGTAGGGTAGCTTCTTCAATGTCCAATTGGACTCTACTCATTTCAATTTTATCCCAAAACAAATCAAAATCTCTATCTGAACGCATCCCTTGAAGTCTTAACTGTAAGCATGGCTACCTCATGTCCTTCGACACTAGACATTTCAGGATTTTGCAGGGTCTGACTAAGCCTATCTGTGTGCCTAAGGACATACGTGTATATATATATATGTATATATACACACACATACATGTGTATATATGTATATAATTATACACATTGTATATACAGGTTTGTGTGAATATGTATTTATATATGTATACACAACATTTGTGTAACACATGTGTGTATATATATATACACATATATACATGTGTAATATACACACAATCGGATTGTTTGGAGTAGCTCTTTCAGAATTCAAATACGGCTCTCATCCTGTACTACGAATCCCCCTGGGAATCCCCCTGGCTCTCATTCAGCTCGAACCTAACTAGATCTGATAACTCCAGCATATAAGGAGAGAGCTGTTTTTGAATGAAGCATACAGTGCAAGTTATGAGGTCAATGGTCTCCAACTCCTCACCTTCTGGGATCGCTCCTCCCTCCCCCTCCTATTCTCCCTCCAGAAAGACATTCCGCAATTGCTATGGTGATGTGGACACCCTTCAAGTGCTCTTGGATCACCCGCTCCAACGCAACCATGCACTCCATCAGTAATCCCTTGGCAGGTTTCGAGTGCTAATTGGTTTCACCACAGTGCATTCTGGCGTTGTCAATACCTGCACAGATGACAGCGCCTGTTCCAACACAACCATGCACTTCATTAGTAATCCCTCGGCAGGTTTCGAGTGCTAATTGGTTTCACCACAGTGCATTCTGGCGTTGTCAATACCTGCACAGATGACAGCGCCTGTTCCAACACAACCATGCACTCCATCAGTAATCCCTCGGCAGGTTTTGAGTGGTTTCGAGTGCTAATTGGCTTCACCACAGTGCATTCTGGCGTTGTCAATACCTGATTATGTTGACAGAACTCACGTTGACAGACAGACAGTAAAACTTTATTTAGTTGGCGAGCAGGGTGACCCCTCACTGGGAAGTTGGACATAAAGTTTTGTAGAGTCATGCAGGGCTCTATCTGCAGTGTCTGTGTGCTGGCCATAAAGCTTTGTAGTCATGCAGGGCTCTATCTGCAGTGTCTGTGTGCTGGCCCATAAAGCTTTGTAGAGTCATGCAGGGCTCTATCTGCAGTGTCTGTGTGCTGGCCCATAAAGCTTTGTAGAGTCATGCAGGGCTCTATCTGCAGTGTCTGTGTGCTGGCCAGGGCTGGCCGTGTGTTCACTGACACAATATGAACCGTTCACCACCAAATAAAATAAGTATACAAGAAAAATGGTTGCTTTAGTGGAACAAGATAGGGAGACAAACTTGCAGGTTTGTAGACAGAGGAAAGGGAACTGGTTGCACTTGAGTTAGGACAGCTAGGACAGGCTGCATGGTTAACAGCAGAGAGGGGAAGGATGCTCGAGCTATGACAATTCCTCAGCATGGCAGTGGATTTGCCATGAGGGGGTGTAGAAACTTGACCAAGCATGGCAAGGTTGAAAACAATTCCTTGTCACTTGTTGCTACACCCTCAGGCAGCAAGTATGAGACTACACCCTCAGGCAGCGCGTATAAGAGACTACACCCTCAGGCAGAAAGTATAAGAGACTACATCCTCAGGCAGCGCGTATAAGAGACTACACCCTCAAGCAGCAAGTATAAGAGACTACACCCTCATGAAGCAAGTATTAAGAGATTACACCCTCAAGGCAAGTATAAGAGACTACACCCTCAGGCAGCGAGTTATTTACATCTTTGATATGCAGAGAAAAGGTAACTGACTCCCGTACGGTCAATAGAATGGTGAAGAGGTGCTAATGGTGTAGAAGAGAGAGGAGCTAATGGTGGAGAAGAGAGAGAGGTGCTAATGGTGGAGAAGAGAGATGTGCTAATGGTGGAGAAGAGAGATGTGCTAATGGTGGAGAAGAGGTGCTATGGTGGAGAAGAGAGATGTGATAATGGTGGAGAAGAGGTTCTAATGGTGGAGAAGGTGCTGATGGTGGAGAAGAGAGGTGCTAATGGTGGAGAAGAGGTGCTATGGTGGAGAAGAGAGATGTGCTAATGGTGGAGAAGAGGTGCTAATGGTGGAGAAGAGGTGCTAATGGTGGAGAAGAGAGGTGCTAATGGTGGAGAAGAGGTGCTATGGTGGAGAAGAGGGGTGCTAATGGTGGAGAAAAGGTTCTAATGGTGGAGGTGTTAATGTGGAGAAGAGTGAGATGCTAATGGTGAAGAGAGGTGCTAATGTGGAGAAGAGGTGCTAATGACGGAGAAGAGAGGTGCTAATGGTGGAGAAGAGGTGCTAATGGAGGAGAGGATGTTGGAGAAGAGAGAGGTGCTAATGGTGGAGAAGAGAAAGGTACTAATGGTAGAGAAGAGAGGTGCTAAATGGAGAAGAGAGGTGCTAATGGTGGAGAGCAACTAAAACGGAGGGTCGGAAGTTCTTGTCAGCTATTGTATGGTCTACCTTCAGGACTCGGTCAGACAAGCAACTACCCGATGACGTCACTCATAGTCTGCTTCCCCCAGGGAACTGCCTCCTGTCACTTACATAGTCCCAACCTCACCGCCATGTTTTACACATGCATTGTGTTTCACAGCCAGCCAGCCCATGGTTGTGCAGGGCGACTATCTGGTTGTGCACATGCATTGTCAGGCAATTGTCAGGTATACTTACGTGCATCATGTACAATTAGACATGCACGGGCTTGGCAAAGCTTTAGCTCAGCACAATGCCTTGCATTCATTTCTATTCCATGTTCAATTGCAACAATGCTGATGTCCACAAGTGTCTGTCTGGCAGCCATGAGTTAGACTGCTGCTGTGCCTAGCTGGCTCTAGCACTTGGGAAAGAAACCAGTCCTGGCCATGGGGGGTTGACAATATTATGTAATGAATATATTAAGTAAGCATGCGAATGTTATAAGCTCCAAGATTATTGACCTATCATCTTGCTTTGTTGAAATGCTTGCTTTTGTCACTGCTTTAGGTGTGAGTCAGAGATGACTTGCGGGGATGTGAAACGGCTGCTGGCAGGAGAGGAAGCAAGGACTGACCTGATGGGAGAGGAGGAGGCAAGGACTGACCTGGTGGGAGAGGAGGCAAGGACTGACCTGGTGGGAGAGGAGGAGGCAAGGACTGACCTGGTGGGAGAGGAGGAGGCAAGGACTGACCTGGTGGGAGAGGAGGAGGCAAGGACTGACCTGGTGGGAGAGGAGGAGGCAAGGACTGGCCTGATGGGAGAGGAGGAGGCAAGGACTGACCTGGTGGGAGAGGAGGCAAGGACTGACCTGGTGGGAGAGGAGGAGGCAAGGACTGACCTGGTGGGAGAGGAGGAGGCAAGGACTGACCTGGTGGGAGAGGAGGAGGCAAGGACTGACCTGGTGGGAGAGGAGGAGGCAAGGACTGGCCTGATGGGAGAGGAGGCAAGGACTGACCTGGTGGGAGAGGAGGAGGCAAGGACTGACCTGGTGGGAGAGGAGGAGGCAAGGACTGGCCTGGTGGGAGAGGAGGAGGCAAGGACTGACCTGGTGGGAGAGGAGGAGGCAAGGACTGACCTGGTGGGAGAGGAGGAGGCAAGGACTGACCTGATGGGAGAGGAGGCGGCAAGGACTGACCTGGTGGGAGAGGAGGAGGCAAGGACCGATCCTTTGAAGGCAGGGATACCTGCTGGGACATGAAGGCGCTGCTCGCGAGGATAGCAGTTGGAGGAAGAGCAAGAGAACACTTGCCTCCCACAAACATCACTAGATGCCAAGTTATATATGCAAGTTATAATTAGTATGATCATTCTCTCATAACAATCAACCACCATCATCATGCATATTCATACTTTTATCTATGACTATTACTAACTGGACTTTGCAAGACAGGATCATCTCCTGGTTGACTTCCTCCCCCCCTTCCCCAACCATAGGGAATTGTATATATATATTTTGTAATCAACAAAAGTGGGTGTGGTTATCCACATATTCACTGCATGGCAAGGGGTTTAATCTCTCTGCAGGTTCGGCGAGTGGAAACTCGCCAGCTACAGATGTTGATCCAACTCGTGTGAGCGAGCAGCATGCCTTCTGATGAAGGCTAGAGCATCTGGCCGAGACGTCGAGTGAGGACACTTGAGTCGGTTATCGATCAAGTCATTAAAATATTGCTGATGGCACATCCTTGTGTGTAGTCTAGTTTAGCATCGGGCTAACTTACGAACCCCCCTCAAATTTCAGCCGTGGTGCGGTGTAAGTAAGTGATACCTTCATTTTGGCCTCCCAGAACATGCCAGACTTTGCATTGACCCTCCCACTGCATCATCTCAATATTATTTCACTTGTGATCAAAAATTGTTGAACTTGGAATAACAAATTAAAAAAAAAAATGTCTGACTACATAACTAAGACTCCTGATGGGCCCAGATCCACCTCAGCCATCAGTGCTCATCATGGTCTATATATGCAGCTCCACCCACTTGGGCTCGACTACATCTGAGGAGGATGAGCTTTGTAGTGGATGGGATTGGCCAGCATCTCCTTCATGTAGTGAACGATTGCCGGGAACACTTCTTGTGCTGTGGGCAAGATCTGAAGGGGGTGGGGATGAAGTGACTGTTGGGAGTGGCTTCATGTTTATGATGCTTATGGATGGTTGTATGTGTGACCACACTTTACCTGATCTATAGGAAGTAGAAAGCCTTGGAAGCCACCTTGTTTGCCTCGGAGCTCCAGACAGAATGAGGCAGACCTATAGCCACCATTAGTCTTGGCTGCATCTTCACCGTACAGCCTACACAACACACACACACACACCACACACACGGGTGTCGTTCAAGTCATTTGGGTGCTCTTGAAGAAGGCATCAGGTGAGACCAACTCATATTCTCATCTTAGTCCTGATCTTCCTCAACAACGACTAGCCATGTGCGTGTAAGCTTGTCCTAGCTACTTTTACACAATGCAATGACATAGTAGGTAAAGGATAATCGTACTTACCAGTCTGCCCCAACACCATAGCAATGATAGAGGTCAACGGAACGTTCTGAGGTATATGTCATTCCACTTTCCTATATCACAAATCAACATAAGTGACATGATCAACAAAAATGGTCACACGACTCACGGGAGTCTTCAGAAGAGGTTACAAACTGGTATTTCAAGTAGTTACTTAACCTGCCTCCTCCCAGTGTGTGTCACCATAGAGCTATTGTCAACCTACTTCAACCTGCCTTAACCCAGTGTGTGTGTGTGTGTGCATTGTGTGTGTGTGTGCATGCATGTGTGTGTGCATGCGTGTGTGTGTGTGCTCACACAACTGCCACTGAGCTCACTTTTTGTATGAGTTGCACCATCTCGTCTCCAATCTTCTTGTGGAGGGAGTCGTCCATTGCTGTTGTGTTCGTCATTCCATACGGCCGAAGAATCAACTGCCCATAGGAGTGGAAGTCCAGAGAGCCAATGATTGGAGCATTCTTACGGAAGTTCTCGATGATGTGCTGTGTTTCTGCTTCAGACATGGCCTGAGGCCCTCCGTAATCTTCTGCACTCGGTTGACACTTCTATATGTTATACACATACACAGACACATCATGTGAGGTCCCTAGAATGAGGCAGTGTCTTGGTTGACACTTCTATATGCTACATACATGTATATATATATACACAGACACATGGGACATCATGTGAGGTCCCTACAATGAGGCAGTGTCTTGGTTGACACTTCTATATGCTACATATATATATATATATACAGACACATGGGACATCATGTGAGGTCCCTACAATGAGATAATTCATGGCTGAGCATGAGTCATTCCATTTATAAAAGGGTGTGGCAAGTCAATTATTAAAAAATAGACCCTTTACCAACTAGTATATAAGCTATTGAGCGCATGATTATCTACGAAGTGCCTCACCAACTAATACATCAGCTAATGATCATCTACGAGGTGCCTCAATCAAAGACTTGAGGTGCTCCATTATGCTGATACAACAGTTTAGATACTCCCAGGGAGGGTTTCATTTAGGGAGGGTAGGGACGGGGCGCAGCTGCCCCCCCCACTTGGAAATTGTATTATTAAAATCCATTAGAAACTTTGTCACATCTTTAACCACCATGCCCCCCCTTAAAATCAATCCAGATTCCTCCAGTTGCCCCCCCCCCCCCCTTGGACAATTTTCTAAATGAAACCCTGCCAGGTATCATGCCACCTCACTAGGTGTTTAAAGGCTTTGAGAGAAGGTGGAACTCCATCACATTTTCTAGATTATGTAACTGAATGGCCGGGCATAAGATATCGGCATGGCTTCATCAGAAAGAAACATCCTCTGGCTTCTTTGCTTTGAGCACTTGCTGACTTCAGGTACACAGCAGGGCCAAGAAGATATGGCAGTCTGGAAGGGGAGGGGGGTTACACCTGTCTACAGCAAGTTAGACTATAGCCATACTTGCTGTATGAGTTGCTCCACCTAGTGGACTGCCGTAGGCAGTGCAACTTAGAAGCTCATTAGACTCCTCACTCATAATAGCCATCATGGTCTAGACTCATTAGACTCCTCACTCATAGCCATCATGGTCTAGACTCATTAGACTCCTCACTCATAATAGCATCATGGTCTAGACTTATATATTCATTAGACTCCTCACTCATAGCCTTCATGGTCTAGACTCATTAGACTCCTCACTCATAGCCATCATGGTCTAGACTCATTAGACTCCTCACTCATAGCCATCATGGTCTAGACTCATTAGACTCCTCACTCATAATAGCCATCATGGTCTAGACTCATTAGACTCCTCACTCATAGTCTTCATGGTCTAGACTCATTAGACTCCTCACTCATAATAGCCAACATGGTCTAGACTCATTAGACTCCTCACTCATAGCCTTCATGGTCTAGACTCATTAGACTCCTCACTCATAATAGCCATCATGGTCTAGACTCATTAGACTCCTCACTCAGTCTTCATGGTCTAGACTCATTAGACTCCTCACTCATAATAGCCATCATGGTCTAGACTCATTAGACTCCTCACTCATAGTCTTCATGGTCTAGACTCATTAGACTCCTCACTCATAATAGCCAACATGGTCTAGACTCATTAGACTCCTCACTCATAGCCTTCATGGTCTAGACTCATTAGATTCCTCACTCATAGCCATCTTGGTCTAGACTTATATATTGATTAGACTCCTCACTCATAGCCATCATGGTCTAGACTCATTAGACTCCTCACTCATAGCCATCTTGGTCTAGACTTATATATTCATTAGACTCCTCACTCATAGCCATCATGGTCTAGACTCATTAGACTCCTCACTCATAGCCATCATGGTCTAGACTTACATATTCATTAGACTCCTCACTCATAATAGCATCATGGTCTAGACTTATATATTCATTAGACTCCTCACTCATAATAGCCTTCATGGTCTAGACTCATTAGACTCCTCACTCATAGCCATCATGGTCTAGACTCATTAGACTCCTCACTCATAGCCATCTTGGTCTAGACTTATATATTCATTAGACTCCTCACTAATAGCCATCATGGTCTGGACTCATTAGACTCCTCACTCATAGCCATCATGGTCTAGACTTATATATTCATTAGACTCCTCACTCATAATAGCATCATGGTCTAGACTTATATATTCATTAGACTCCTCACTCATAGCCTTCATGGTCTAGACTCATTAGACTCCTCACTCATAGCCATCATGGTCTAGACTTATATATTCATTAGACTCCTCACTCATAGCCTTCATGGTCTAGACTCATTAGACTCCTCACTCATAGCCATCATGGTCTAGACTTATATATTCATTAGACTCCTCACTCATAATAGCATCATGGTCTAGACTTATATATTCATTAGACTCCTCACTCATAGCCATCATGGTCTAGACTCATTAGACTCCTCACTCATAGCCATCATGGTCTAGACTTATATATTCATTAGACTCCTCACTCATAATAGCATCATGGTCTAGACTTATATATTCATTAGACTCCTCACTCATAGCCATCATGGTCTAGACTCATTAGACTCCTCACTCATAGCCATCATGGTCTAGACTTATATATTCATTAGACTCCTCACTCATAATAGCATCATGGTCTAGACTTATATATTCATTAGACTCCTCACTCATAATAGCATCATGGTCTAGACTTATATATTCATTAGACTCCTCACTCATAATAGCATCATGGTCTAGACTTATATATTCATTAGACTCCTCACTCATAGCCTTCATGGTCTAGACTCATTAGACTCCTCACTCATAGCCATCATGGTTTAGACTCATTAGACTCCTCACTCATAGCCATCTTGGTCTAGACTTATATATTCATTAGACTCCTCACTCATAGCCATCATGGTCTAGACTCATTAGACTCCTCACTCATAGCCATCATGGTCTAGACTTATATATTCATTAGACTCCTCACTCATAATAGCATCATGGTCTAGACTTATATATTCATTAGACTCCTCACTCATAATAGCATCATGGTCTAGACTTATATATTCATTAGACTCCTCACTCATAATAGCATCATGGTCTAGACTTATATATTCATTAGACTCCTCACTCATAGCCATCATGGTCTAGACTCATTAGACTCCTCACTCATAGCCTTCATGGTCTAGACTCTTTAGACTCCTCACTCATAGCCATCTTGGTCTAGACTTATATATTCATTAGACTCCTCACTCATAGCCATCATGGTCTAGACTCATTAGACTCCTCACTCATAGCCTTCATGGTCTAGACTCTTTAGACTCCTCACTCATAGCCATCTTGGTCTAGACTTATATATTCATTAGACTCCTCACTCATAGCCATCATGGTCTAGACATATACATTGCATATTCATCACTTCCTATTTTTTTCCAGCAACACAACTTTATTGAAATTATATTTACAGTACAGGCCAAAGATGAATTGAAAACTGTGAACATAACTAGAGCATTCAGACCATTTTTGGCTGCGTATACTACATAGCTGCTGTAAAATTTTACAACCGTGCGTGTGACATATGGTCGTCAAAGCAAGGGAGAAAACACCATGCAAACCACACCTACCCTTGGCTCTAGTCACATGAGCAACGACCAAACAAGGCTAGACGATACTCACAATTTTGAACCCTTCAGGGAAGTTCCTGTTGATGTCCACCCCCACGCTGGTCTCCTGAGAGACTCCATTGCAGATGGTGCCACTGTGCTTCATCCGGTTCTTCCGCCACAATCTGTCGACTGTCCACGAGTACTGCAAAACAATCAGGAACAAGATAACAAACATGAGAAAGTGTGGATCTCAGAGCACCTCTCCACACCTCCCAACTCACAGCATAGCCGTCAGGGTTGACAAAGGGTACGAGGACAATCTCAAGTGAATTCAAGAGGGCAGTGACGTCCTTATCGATCTTGTAGTTATTGACCAAACTGAAGGCCGTGTACATGCACACAGCCCCAGCAATCCACTCCCCTAGAAATACAAACAGCATTATCATATTCATGTGAAGAGTAAGATAATATACTGCTTATAAAAACATCATGTGCATTCGCTGGATCTGTGCTATTGATCAATCGATCACGCCTTGTGCTAACTATGGGCACTTCACCCTAGTCCTGTTCTAGACTGTCCTAGCCCTAGCCCTAATCATGCCCTAGCCCTGTCCTAGCCCTGCCCTAATCATGCCCTAGCCCTGTCCTAGCCCTGCCCTAATCATGCCCTAGTCCTGCCTAATCATGCCCCTGCCCTATAAAAAGTAAAACCTTCTCAATAATCAACTTCAAATTATATTCTCTCGAACGACGTTTGTAATGTTATTATGTCAGTTCTGAGAGTTCATTGAGAATTCTTATGTTAGCTAAAACTGGCTAGGGCTATGGGTAGGACTAGGGCAGGGGCATGATTAGGCAGGACTAGGGCATGATTGGTGTTTTTCAGATCCAATCATTTTGAAATGTGGTCAAACTTGATCCATCCATGGCCTTAGGAATGGGCTAGGAGCAGGGACAGAGATAGAGCTAGGGCTAGCACAGGGCCAGAGATAGGGCTAGGGCTAGCACAGGGCCAGAGATAGAGCTAGGGCTAGCACAGGGCCAGAGATAGGGCTAGGGCTAGCACTTGAGCTAGGGAAATGTGCTCTGGCGTCCCACTTCACTCAGCCCAGCGATATTGCGCACTCGAGTATAAAATGTCGAGGAATTGGGAGTAATTTAGGAATCAATACACAATGTTGGTGAGGTTGCAGTGACAACACTCTGTACCCACATGCACACAAAAACCGGCTATAGTCACCAGACGTACATTCAAATGATTTAAAAAAAGAAGATATTGATTATAACAAGCTAGCTTCATTTAGCGATGTTTTAGGAGGGGGCAAGTGCACCACACATCCTCATGCTCTGCAGCCATCTTCACGAACGAGAAGTCGCTTTATGTCCCCACAAGTATCTTTGTGAGACTAACACGTGGGTGGGTCTACTTAATGTAGGGGAGACTAGTAGCACTCATAATGGCACTCCAGCATCCCTTCCACTCCAGCATCCCTTCCTGATCAGCCTAAGCCATCCAGCCTGTCCTCGCTCCTGCAGAGCCAAGTTTCTCTCCTCGAGATTCATTATGACAGCATTTCAAGTTTACTTCGCCAGGCGACCAACATATTTTTACAGGTGAGCATATAGTACATACATAGCTAGGTGAACATATAGTACATACATAGCCAGGTGAACATACAGTACATACATAGCTAGGTGAACATACATACATACATAGCCAGGTGCACATACAGTACATACATAGCTAGGTGAACATACAGTACATACATAGCCAGGTAAACATACAGTACATACATAGCAAGGTGAACATACAGTACATACATAGCCAGGTGAACATACAGTACATACATAGCTAGGTGAACATACATACATACATAGCTAGGTGACCATGCAGTACATACATAGCTAGGTGAACATACAGTACATGCATAGCCAGGTGAACATACAGTACATACATAGCAAGGTGAACATACAGTACATACATAGCCAGGTGAACATACAGTACATACATAGCTAGGTGAACATACATACATACATAGCTAGGTGAACATACAGTACATACATAGCCAGGTGAACATACAGTACATACATAGCTAGGTGAACATACAGTACATACATAGCCAGGTGAACATACATACATACATAACTAGGTGAACATACAGCACATACATAGCCAGGTGAACATACAGTACATACATAGCCAGGTGAACATACAGTACATACATAGCCAGGTGAACATGCAGTACATACATAGCTAGGTGAACATATAGCCAAGTGAACATACAGTACATGCATAGCCAGGTGAACATATAGCCAAGTGAACATACAGTACATACATAGCCAAGTGAACATACAGTACATACATAGCCAGGTGAACATACAGTACATGCATAGCCAGGTGAACATACAGTACATACATAGCTAGGTGAACATACAGTACATGCATAGCCAGGTGAACATGCAGTACATACATAGCCACAGTACATATATAGCTAGGTGAACATACAGTACATGCATAGCTAGGTGAACATACAGTGACATATAGGCTGCACAGCCATGTCCACAGCCGTGTCTGCAATGTAATCTCTCCCACCCAACACCCTATGAGCCTGAGCTTCACCCAATAACAGAACACAGAGAACATGAAGCTACTTGGCCTCTTCCTTATCTCACCTCCCTTCATACACTTATCTCACCTCCCTTCATACACTCACCTCCCTCCCTTCCCACACTCATTATGTCAACTTCCTTACACTCACACTTCCCTCCCTTCTACTCCCTCACAACTCCACATTTTCCCCCCTCAAACTTCCACTTCCCTCCCTCCCTCCCTACTTTGCTCCCCCTCCCTCCCCCCAACAACTCCCCAACAGGCCACCCCTCCCACCTCAACTCACTTGCATGTATCTGACACTGCATGTAGAACTTCTTCCTAGAAGGATCTTTGGAGGCAGTGATGTGCACACAAGGCATGTCCCTTCCTTCAAACGTCTTGCCAATGCTAGCTTCAAAAGTGACTAATTCCTTTTTGTCCTTTCCCAGATTCTTGTACCAGGCAACAATTTCATTATAGTCGTGCTAGATGGAGTGCATACAAGAGGATCAATGTAGGTCATGTGATATAGGAAAGTGACATGCGAGAGTCATGTGATATGAGGTGGAGTCCTTACGTAAGTTTCAAACCAAGATCTAGAGGTCTGCATGCTGCTATCCCAGTCTGCAACTTGAGCCGCATATTCCTCCTCATTTTCCTAAAAAGGGGAAGAAAGGGGGAGGGGGGTGAAAAATCAGAAAGTTGGAGAGGGAGGGGAAGCAAAGAAAGAGGTTATGGATCTTAGTATTCTTCCTTGTTATTGGCATTTCCTTTTCCTGGTTCCACACAAACCCTAATTGCCATTACCTGTGTATGTGACATGTTCTAGTGACTCTGTCCTGCCCAGCATATCAGACTCACATTTGGCAGCACTGAGTGTACAACAGTCTCCATCCATGCATCCTGCTCAGCTTTTTTTCTTGGAAACATCCTCTCTTCAGCTTCCTGCACAGTCGCCTCCAAGTCTTCTACGACAATAGTGCATTCAGGGAAATATTTCTGCACACGGGCAAAGACACGTTTCTTTAGGCGCACATCCACACTCTGCTTCCCCGTATGCCAGACATCCGTGTACTTTTGCAAGATCTGTACTGTAGGCTTGTTCTTATCAGGGCTGTGGAAAAACAAAAAAACACCACAAACTCTAGTAATCACTTGACATCACCTACTTAGCTCATATCTTTCTGTGGTTAGGCAATAATATGCATCGAGTCCAAAGTTAGATCTCGTACCCTGCCCTTATCTTTTCTATCAAGTCAGACCTCGTACACAACTCAACTCACCATCGAACCACTATTTCTCCATCGTAAGTAACGCGTCTAGAGTATAGACCAGCTCCGTTAGTACTAGAAGTGGAGCAGATTACGAGAAGTCCAGTAACTATACACACGACCTCTCGCCAACTCATTACTGTGCAGAGTAACTGTTAGGACTCCTTCCAGTCTCTGAGAATCTGCAACTAATCAAGTGTAAATTTACTACCGGAAGGAATATTCCACCACATATAGCTCACGTGATACCGACCCCGCTCTGCTGGCCTAAAAGTGGTCAGGGAGCAGAGCTGATTTTTTTTAGGGACCGGCGTAGTTGTATGTTCCTACTCCCTGCTTTGACCGTTATTCTGTGCCTAGGCAGCCAACTTTGGCAGCTTAAATACGCGAACACCTTCATTCATTATAACTGACCACTTTTTGTCTGGAATTATTTCGTGACACACCCGCAGGGCCAGAGGGCATGGCAGCTGATAACTCTTCCAAATACTTTCTTGAGAGGCAGTGCCTCCTGGGAAAACGGAATCCCACCTACCAATGCTCCAGAAGTTGATGGAATCCTCTAGTGTTAATGTAATTTGTGTACGTTTGAAATGGAAGTTTGTTTAAAAAAAACTAAAAATTATAATCCAGTCCCTTGGGACCATCGCACCACAACGCACAAAAATAAATAAAAATGACATAAGATGTAATAAGCACTATGTCCTCAACATAAACATCAACCTTGCTCCCTCATGTGTACCTTTCTGCTCCGTCACCTTTTGCCAACCTATACCACTTCAAACTGCTCATACTCTCGACATCTCCTAATCACATACATTTCTCTTCTTCACCTTCCATTTCTTCCCATCACCCCTTAACTTGTCTGCCACGTTTTTTATCAGTCTACTTCCTCCACCTGCGCAAGCCTCCTACCAAGGAGAATTTTTTCCTCTTCCCTTCTCTCGGCTAACTTCTCCATCCCAAGTCCCCCAGAACTGCCACTCCTGCCACTATGTTGCTAGCTCCTAATAGGTTTTTTCCTACTGTAATGAGCTAACTCCACAAGTGATCTGTCCTCCTGTCAGCCACAGTTCGGCAGCATGTTCAAGGCTTGGTCTAGCCAGCAGCTCCCACACCATACCTCTATCCACTTCTGTTTTTTTCATTCACTTGACTCATCCACCTTTCCAATCCATTCCTCTGCTTTAATCTTCCAAGTGTACATTACCTCTCAGTTTCTCATCAAACCAGAAACCCAGGTATCTGAAAGCTTCACTACTTCCAGCTCCTCTTCATCAATATTCCACTTCACACTATTCCTCCCTTTCCCAATGACCACTACCTTACTCTTCTTCTCATTAAACTTCAACTTCAATCTTATCGCATAGTTCTGCACCATATCCAATATCTCTTTCAACTCCACTCCTGTACATATTAAACTCTCCCTGTGGCAATAGTCTGGTGGATGATCCTTGAGAGAAAACCAAATTTATGTAATTCCAAAGTGTTGTTACAATATGTTTAAGCAAAAAAATTAAAGCACCTAGAAACCTATACCTAGGATGTAGTACAGGACTTGGCAAGGGCAGCATAAACAGCAAACCATAAACCTTTCTACAATATGTATATAGATAAATGAATGTGCTGGTGACAGAGATAAAGCAGTGATACCAGTGCCGGACCATCATATCAGGCCACTCGGATCTCTTCTCTGGCTCTGAAAATTGGTGGCATTAGATTGCAAGTTTCCCAGCATTATCAAATATGACGTAGTTTTCATGTCTCAAGGTCCCAGGAAGAACTCACCTATACTCTCCAAAGGTCCGCAGAAGTTGATAGTTCTGTCACTTTATTTATTTCCATACATCAGTAGCAGGGTTGGCAGGGAGGGCTCGAGCCCCCCGTAGGTGCTCTCTATAGTTCACACATTGATAAAAGCAGCAAATGATAAAGGCTTTCAGAGTGATTTGGAAATGTTTAAAGAGTTTTGTTTTGGAAAATATGTTGTTAAACTAGACAACTGCCACTTCTTCACGACATTATTTAAAAGGAACACCTTCAAAAGAATGTAACTTCAATAATACTGGGAAACCATGAACATCAACGAGATATTTAAAGGGATGTTACCCAGCAGTTCACCAGTTAATTCAATTACACCTCTACCCTTTACTTCTTCCACTTCCGAGAGATCATTTTCTGCTTTTAATGGCTTCAGCCCTACTTACAGTATTCAATGACAGAATTCCAACTGCATTTTTACAAATACACAAATAGAAGTCAGCTAGATCCATGGAGTGCATCATCACAGCCACTTCCTACACAAATGCCCTTAATTTAACATCAGAAGCAATGCATTTGTACAGAGACAAGTTAGTAACTAGGAATTTTGTTGTGGATATTGTTTTTTTGTTGTAAATTTTGTTGAGAACATTATTCAGCTGTTAATACATATTTTGGCATTATATATTATGTTAACATTGACCCCCCCCCCCAATTTTTTTTGTAGTGTATCAGCCGCTGTAGATGCATAGGTAAATCAATCCCTGACCATAGCTGTGTATTTGAAGGGGGAGGAGTAAGGTATGTCACATAATTTACACCAAAAAATTACATGCTAAAATTAAAGTTCCCAAAGCTGGATGCATATATAGAATTATTGACATTAGCAACACCATCACAGTGAAGAACTGATGGGGACTCTGCTTTCCAAGAGGGTAGCACGGGTACACACTGGATCAACATCACACTGGATGAACCAAGTTGAAGTAGGTTTGACAATAGTTTGGGGACCTACGTAGATTCACCTAAGGCAAAACTCTATTTATTTACACTAACGACCTAGAACTCATCATAAGGCCTCAAGATAATTCTATTTAGTTACACTAACAACCTAGAACTCATCATAAGGCATCAAGATTATTATATTTATTCACCTCAAGATGAGTTGACTATAGGAATGCCAGTCAATGGCTCCCCCAATTCTTCCTAACTTCCTGCAATCTTGTGAAACACATTACGAAGCAGCAGGAGATGATGACGCACCGGAAATAGGATGCTGTGACTCGAGTCTCAACCTCAGATTCCACACCTGCACCACGGTACTTCTCACTACAAGGCTTGCCAGAGCTCCCTTTCTAAGACATCATAATCACATAAGACAAGCTTGTGCATGGTTCGGAGGTAATCCTGCCTAGTCATTATACAAGTGAGGTAAGGGATGCACCTTTCCCCAGCGGACATTGTAGTTTCTGTCCCCATAGCAATGTTTCCCAGGATGTCTGTTTTTATGCCACAACCGTTCGTTGGCCCAAGTATACTAGAGAGAACATCAAACCCGTTAGCTGGTATAATTACTCCAGTCTTAGTTCATAGCTATCTACATATACTTCATAGCCATCAGGGTGCACAAAAGGCACGAACACTACCTTCACTCGTGTAAACAAAAGCTGCATCTGAGTAACGATATTCATAGCCTAAAGTAAAAGCCATGATTTATTGCAGTTCTTTACCAACTCTTCTCCATTATTGTGCCTCTTAACAAACGTATTTGCAAGGTACATGCAAGTAGCTCCAGAAATCCACTCTCCTGAAAATAATGCAACAACAACACTCAGAATCATGTCAGTAAGAGAAACAAAATAAATTACATGTCTAGGGCCAAATACTATTAGCCACACTAATAATTATAGATAGCATCATTATACTACCAAAAAATGTTCAAGCTACTATTAATCATCATCTTTAAAAAACACCAATGATAACAACAACAACATTATAACACTAGTACTCAAATGTTTTGAGGTAGTTCCAATTGTAATTTTGTACCTGAAATTAGTATATACCACATGGTTAGTAGTCCACCTAAATGTGTGTGTAATGTATGACACATGATAGACAACGATATATAACTAGAGCAATGCGGTGCACATGTGACCAGCTGCAAGGGAATGTCCCAAATAAAAATATAAATACTCCATAGCCCACTTATTCTTGACCTCCATGAATGTATGGAAGAGCAATTGTCACACCTAGTTTGAAAAAGTGAGAGTAAGCTCAAACCATTGCAGCTGTGTTCTGTTTACTACTTGTAGCAGCATCTCGTCCAGTCTCACCAGCTTCTCTACATTTCTTGTCACCTTGCAGCCTGACAGTCTCCCCTTCATCTCCTCGAACATGTCCTGGGACACTCTCAGGTCTACATTCCCACCAACTCCCACATACCACACATCCACGCCAACAGCCTCCTCAATGCTTCCCTCTCCAGACCCTATCTAGAGCATTATGTATATGAGGGTGAGCTCAGTCCTGTTAGTTAACTAGGCGTTGAGGCTGCACGCAAAATAACACACATTAACATCAACCATCCCCTGAATGTCAGGGACAGTCCCTGACTTTTCACTCTGTCCCTGTCCTGCCCCTGAAATGTGACTTTCTATCATTTGTCCTTGAACTGTGAACTTTCTATTGTTTTCCTGGAAATTAGTCAGAGCTTGTCAAAACAATGTGGCCAGCTGACTTTCACTACAAACAGGTGACATCGTATGCATGACATACACAATAATCAGTTCCAGCTGTTTTCAGTTTCAGCTGCTCTCCGAGTCTTCCATTCATGTCTCTGGACTTTTTTCTGACATCTCCCCACTTAGACTGAGGCTGCTCCACCTACAAAGGAAATCCAAGAGGGTCTGTCACTTTAATCCCTAGTGGATCCAGAAGGTTTATTCAGGTCTTTAAAAAAATATGATTATAAAATAACCAATATGTGATGCATTTGCAAGATGCACTGTGTGTTGGTCAGATTTCCATATCTCCAGTTGAGGTTGAACAGATGTAACGACTCATGTAGCTATATGGCAAGTATCACAAAGGATTGGCATCAGATGTTTCTACTTCCATGCCTAAAGCTTCTTTCTACAACTCAGTTAGCACAAAGTGTTACTGAGGCTGAAACTCGATGGCTGCAAAGCATAACTTGGCTCTTTTTTAATTCCACTATAAGCTCTTTACTCAGATGTTTCCTGACTCTAAGATAGCTAGTAAGTTTGCTTGTGGGAGAACTAAATGCAGAGCCATATTTAAAGAAGTTTTAGTCTCATTATCATGGAATGGCTATGAAAAATATCCATTCACACAATCACGATGAAGAGTCAAACGATAAAGAAAACAGGTTCTGCATTATTCTTTTGGATTCTTTGACCTAAAAGTTGTCAATGTGAAAACAAGGTTCTTAGACTTGTCTGTGGTAAATACAGGCACGGAATGCCTTGAGAAGTACAATCTATAAAACGGTTTCCTCAAATTGAATTGGCTTCCTCTAGTTCCCTTGAGCTTCTAGAATTTATGGAATTTCTGCTTTCACCAGGAAATCTTCCAGCTCCTAGGTCTTACCAAGATTGTGAAACAACAGAGAAATCTTGCCGTGAGCCATTCTGGTGATAAGTCTGGCAAGATCAAAACAATCTTGGGGCAGTTAAGGTTTCCAAGCTAATGGCTGGACTTATGTCTATTCCCTCCAATATAGATAGACTCTGATGGTGGATTCTCAATTCTAAGAAAAATCCACACTGATTAAGGTCCAATTTAGATCAGACAACAGTAGTTTCTCTGATGTCTCTAAAGTTTAACTCTGATAATTGCGGGTCACAATATACCAAGCTTGACCAATACAACAATACCAATACACATGAACATATGTCATTCCTTACTTGGTCACCTCTCCATAACATATCAAGGCAGGAAAATTTGACGGGGGGGGGTTATCTAAGAAAATTTGACTGGGGAGGCGGTTGCATACCATTGGCCATAGGTTTGAAGTATGCAGAAGCTAACTATACTTCTATTTTGTGAAGTGCATATATACGAGGCTAAAAAGACATTACAGCATTAGAACACCTCAACAAAAACATACAGAAATGCAACAACAAAATTTAGTTCTGATTAAAAATTGCAGAATGTGACAGAGTTATCTCATTCTTATTTCACTGACTTGTCTCCAGTTAGCCTGTCTTTCATAAATATCCTCTGATGATGGAATAAATTCAGTGTCATGATGAATCAAGAGCATTGCTAATCCACTCAACCTCTCTTCTTTCATTGAAGAACATGTCCAAAGCATTAGACGACGAAGAGCAGAAAAACATATCTCTCACAAGATACACTTCCCACAGGTATAGTTAAAAAGACTGTTAAAATTTTATTAATTGGGGAATGACTGAGGATTACACTCTGAGAGAGCACAGCTAGCTTTACCTGGCCTCCTTTTAGGTGAAACAGATCCATAAAACTTTTTCCATTTAGTTATTTCAACAGGGAAGTCGGTCTTTTCTTCCAAGGACATAAATTTCCCATAATAAGAAGTGATACTATCAATTTTATTGCTACTCAGTTTGGATAAATATAGTGGTGGATCAGAGATTCAGCTGCAATAATTTCCTTATGCTCATTGGAAAATCGTGTTTCTAACTGCTCAACCACATTGTCAATAAATGGGTAATATACATTTATTCTGTAGTAATCATGCAAGATCACACTGTTTATCTTGTAAAGCTAGTGTCACTGAACTAAGGAAACAAAGAACTGCCTGTGTAACAACCAGTGTGACAACAAATTGGTTATCTTAAGCCGCATATATGAACAAGCATCACTTATAGCTTCTCCCCTGCTACTATCTTTGATTCTGCCCATGATCTCCAAGACTGTGACATATTGGGCTATATATAAGAGCTGAAAGAATTCTCACCCTTGCACTCCAATGGGTGGCACAAAATCTAGGCACATGATACCTCCTTGAACCTGCTTCTATTTCAGTCAAACACTCACTAAGCTCATCATCATCTTCAATCATCAAGAAATCTAGAAGCTCTTTTCCTTGGTCAGTAGATGCAACTTAAAAAAATTAATTCTTTACGCTTGGTACTACCAGATAAAAACCGTGTCAACTTTTGCAAAAAGGTTACGGATAGATGGCACACCCGTACAACTTCTGCAAATGGCAAGATTCAAAACATGTGAACGGCAATGAACATGTGGCATGGGGATATTTTTCAGCTACTTTAGCCTGTACTCCATTTCTACTTGAACTCATTACAGAGGCTCCATTATACCCTTGACCAACTAGAAAAGACATGTTCAATCCCCATTGCTGAAGTGTAGAGAGCAAAGCATCAGCAATCGTTTGAGCATCCATCTTTGCAATTTTAATAAACCCCAGGAATTCTTCATAAACTTCACAATTATTAACAAACTTTGCACAGATACTAACCTGTTCCACATTTGAAAGGTCTTCAGTTTCATCAGCCATGAGACTCGAGTATAATGAAAACATTGATAAAATATTCTCACAAATAGCGCCTTCGCATATGGAAATTATTGTATTCTGTACCAGGGGCTAGCATTTTAGCAGCATGCTGAAAATGCTCATTAAGATCTGTGTCAAACTGTGACGTCCAGTTCACAAAAAAAGCGAAGTTTCCTTCTTCATTTTTTGTGATCTTGTCCCAATTACCGTGAAAAGCAATGCCTCTCTTACCAAGGGCTATACCGAGAGCTTTCTTCAATTTATTAAAGCCCATGAAGAAAACGGGGATTTGGTGTCTACACTTGCAAAGCACAGGCATGGCAGACAGTATGCACTATCATTTGATATGTTATAATGCAACTAGTTAGATATGTAGTATCATCCACACACAATATTCCATTTAGCGACCTTTAGTTAGATATGTAATATCATCCACACACAATATTCCATTTAGCGATCTTACCTAATTGACGACCCTTACCTTGCCTCAGTTATTGCTATCATCATATGACTTGCACACTGATTATTGGTCCAGTTCAATCTTGTTCTATGACGGCGCATAGCGCTTCTCTATGATAGCAATAACAAGTGCCGTGTTCGGTCGAGGGCATCTGCCACCGCCAGTGCCTCGCCCTCCACTGGTGCGTACCGTGATTCGGCCGCGTGGGTGAATCGGGACCCCACTAGTGTCACTCGCCATCCCTCCCGGCAGCAGAATGGGTCGGACGACTGGCACTTGCAGTGTTTTTGCGTTAGCCAGAAGCCGATCCCGTTCTTGCTCCAGTCTGTTGCAAGGCATGTGGGTCGCCCCTTGTCGAATATTTCGACGCCTGCTCGGATGCTGCTGCATATGTGATCCTTTGATGTAGTGAGGGCGTCTGACAGCTTGTCTGTCCATTCGAACGGGGTGGATGGTTTCAACAGCTCACGGAAGGGGAGCATGGCTGCGGTCATGGCAAAAGAGTATGAGACTTGATTTACCAGACCGAACCATGCCCTCACATCGGTGATGCTCGTTGGGGTTGGGAAGTCTCTGATGGCCGCCGTGAATTTGTCTGCTGGGCGGACCTCGGTGGGTGTCACGGTGAATCCGGCGAATTCGACCTTGTCCTTGGCGAAGAGAAACTTGGCCGGGTTGAGGGTGATGCCGTTCCGTGCGCAAATGTCGAGCCACTCGGTTGCCTGATGGAATGCCTCCGTGATGTCTGAAGACCAGAGGAGCGCGTCGTCTACACACTTGGTCTTCGACATCACGTGGGCGACGAGGGCGTCGTAGCGGGATGTATAAGCGTCACCGGAGGCGATGTAGCCCTGTGGTGCCGTCATATATCGGTATCTCCCCCACGGAGTTATGAATGTGGTGAAGTGTCTATCTTCTTCCCTCAGTGCTACGGAGTGGTAGCCATTCCACGCGTCGAAAATGGTCTTTTTGGTTCCGCGTGGAATGGCTCTGGCTTGGTGGAAGGGGGACGGACAGTGGTGCGTCTCTCGCGTGGCATGTTTGTTCAGGGGTTGGAAGTCTATGGTCCTCCTGAGCGACCCGTTCTTCTTGGTGCATATCACCATTCGGTGGCACCAAGTGACGGGTGTGCCCAGGGGGACCTTCTCAATCACACCGAGGCGGATGTCCCTGTCCAGTCCCCTCTTCACCTCCTCCTGCCAGTGGATCGGTATCGGGATCGGGGTGTGGCAGGGTTTTGGGGTGGCTGTTGGGTCTATGTTGAGGGCGAGAGGTGGGCCAGACATCATCGGCAAAGTCTGGTGTTCGCAGATGTTGAAAGTGCTGGACGAATACATCTCGAGTAGGTACTTCTCCAACTTCTCTCGGTTCTCCTCCGTGGCGGGGTATGGCAGTGTGGTTGGCCGCTGTGGAGGTGGTGCCCTGTCTGGGCAATGGCACGGTCTGGCTGTGGCTGGTTTGAGCTCAGGCTGACTGCATTTGGGGGGCTCTGCAGGCAAACTGGGTTTGGTTGCTCCCTTGGCCTGCTTGTCCTGGATGGATGCGGTTGATTGGCCCCGTGGAAAGTCGTTCCGGATCAACCCCAGGTCGGTGCAGGTCGACAGGCTCAGGTACAGTTTGGTTGCTATAGGGCTGATGTATACCATCTGCCGTGTCTCCCTGCCCGACTGGGTCAGTCTGATCCTCGTCAGCGCCGCTCCGATGATGGGGAGTTGGTTGCCACTCGCCGATCTCATTGTGAGTGATGCCGGTATCAGGTCTCTCTTTTCCAGACCAAGGCTTCTCATGAGTCGGGGGCCAGCCAGACAGCTCTGGCATCCCGTATCCGCCAGTGCTGTTGCGGATTGGTTGGAGCCCTCCTTCCTGAGGGTATGGCCGTGTGCTCGGTAGTCGGCTCGGTTCGTGGTGATTGCGACCGTCAGGGTTGGCTGTGGTGGCGATCGGCGCTGGGTCCATGACCCAGATGTCTGATTCCATGTCTGGTGGTGCAGTGCGCCCTCTGTCATATCATGGACCGTTTCGTTTATTGAGTTCCCCAGCTCCATGGTCTGCCAGCACAGTTTTGAGAAGTGGTTGGGGCGGCCGCATGACTGGCATGTCTTGCCATATGCTGGGCACTGTGCCTTCCTGATGGCCGTCCTGGGTGAGGTGCCGTGCCCTTGTCGGCCGCAGAAGTTGCATGTCCCCTTGTCCGTGGTTTTGGGCGGGGTAGCTTGGGGTCTGTTGGTCAAGGGTATTGGTACGCTGTGGTTCTGTGGGCGCTGTTGCTGTTGCCGTTTGTACCCGCTATTCACCGCCTCCTCCCGGTCAGCCCCCTCGTCCAGGGCATTGGCGGATGGAGTTGTGGGTGCCTTCAGCGCAATGGCGGCCCGTTTCCCTGTGGCTTTCTTCTCGACAAAGCGCAGGGTCTGTTCGACGGTCATCCGTTTGGTGGCCTCCTCCATGAGGTCCTCTTGGATGTCGGGATCAGCCATGCCGATGCACAGCTGGTCCGACACCCTGCTCTCACTCGAAATGACTGGTGTGTCTCAACGAACCCTCGCCTCAGGAATCTGAAGGAGCGAACACTACGCTACCGATTCAGGATGGCCTACATCCCGGGCACACGCAACCAGACCAGCGATGCCCTGTCTCGCCATCCATCCGGGCCGAGATCACCGGTTAGACTACACCTCCAGGACGACGTCCAGTCACCAAGCAGCAACTGCCATGGCGGGCCCAGCACCCCACCCAACACTGTGCACTGCTCGACCTGCACGCTTCAAGAGGGAGATGGTCTCCCCATCGCGTTGTGCAGCGCCCTCTCAGCAACACCGATTGGCTGGGAGCAGTTGCAAATCGCCACAACAGAAGACCCAACGATGCAGGACCTCATGGCAGCAATCGAGGAAGGGCCACCAAGCGCCAAAGACCTACTCCCGCCAAGCATCCAAGCATACTTCAACATCCTAGGCGACCTAACCATCATTGACGACGTGGTGTGTTACGGGGACCGAATCGTCATCCCCCAATCACTCAGACAACAGTGCCTGCAAGCCCTCCACGCTGCACACCAGGGCACGAGTGGGATGATGGCCCGAGCAGCATCGTCTATGTATTGGCCAGGCATGACGTCGGACATCAATACGACCCGCGCCCACTGCACAGAATGCAACGGGAACGCCCCATCCCAACCTCACCTGCCCCCAACGACTCCCGAGGTACCTGACCGCCCGTTCGGTTCAATATGTGCCGACTACTTCCACCACGCCGGATCCTGCTATCTGGTGGTGGTGGACCGATTCTCGGGCTGGCCCATAGTCGCCCCAGCCACCGGGGGAGCAGCAGGTCTGACTGCCGTACTAAGAGAGACATTCGCCTCCTTCGGCATACCCGATACCATCACCACAGATGGCGGGCCAGAATTCACTGCCCACTTAACAGCAGAATTCCTAACCGACTGGGGGGTGCAACACAGGCTGTGCTCAGCATACCACCCACACTCAAACAACAGGGCCGAGACCGCTGTCAAGACGATGAAACGCCTGATAACCGGCAACACTGGCCCAGGAGGGACCCTCAAGTCCTCCTTCTTCAAGGCCCTGCTGACATACCGCAACGCCCCAAGTCCAGACACCAAGATGTCACCGGCGATGTGTGTCCTTGGCCGACCCACAAGAGACCTGCTACCCATTCTACCACACAAACTTCAAGTACCCCAGGATGACCCCTCGGAAAAGCAACGCCAAGCTGCGATGAGGAAGCGACAGTCCTTGGCACACGGAAGGTGGACAGAACATACTGGAGGCCTCTCACCACTCCGGTGTGGGGACCGGGTCCATGTCCAAAACCAGCACGGCCACCACCCAGGCAAATGGGACCACACCGGTGTGGTAACAGAAGTGCTCCAGTACCACCAATACACCGTCAGGATGGATGGCAACGGCCGGCTGACTACCCGCAACCGCCGCCACCTGAGAAGAAACAGCACCCCACAACTGTCACCCGATGACGCACTCCGGACCCGCCTAGCTGGCATACCGCCACGGCAAAACCAACCAGTGGCTACCACGCCACCACCACCACCACCACCCACACCACCGACGCCGCCAGCACCAGTGACTCTGCCGCCGCCGGCATCTCGCCAACCTACCACACCTGGCACACCACAGGCACCACCCCCGGCTCAACACCAGGCTCCGAATAAACTGCAATTCTCGCCCCCACCTTCACAGGCAGGGGGAAGATCGTACGCCTCGATTGCTGGGACACCACCAACCCTCCAACTCCCACCACCCAAGCCCCACGACAGCCCAGCGATAGGACCCATGGCACCATGGAACAGACCACCCATCCAACCGCCGCCACTTCGCCGGAGCACCAGGATCAAGGTCCCGGTAGACAGATACGGACAATGATGGACGATGATACCACAGAATTTTCAGTTCCCCTACAGTGAACTTGGGGGGAGATAGTTAGATATGTAGTATCATCCACACACAATATTCCATTTAGCGACCTTTAGTTAGATATGTAATATCATCCACACACAATATTCCATTTAGCGATCTTACCTAATTGACGACCCTTACCTTGCCTCAGTTATTGCTATCATCATATGACTTGCACACTGATTATTGGTCCAGTTCAATCTTGTTCTATGACGGCGCATAGCGCTTCTCTAGCAACCATGGCTTATTTACTGTCCAGCTTAGACTAAATCTTCTCCCTGAAGTGACAGGGAACACAAAATTAGGTGGGCATTTAAACTTGGACGTCAACTTGTCATCGACATCCAATAAGGAATGCTTTCCAGCATAAAGTGCTGGATCATTGGGATCAAAATAATCTTTGACAATAGGACTTGCAGTTGCTAGATCTATTTCAGGTAGATCATCATCATGAAGGGACTCTTCATCATGAGCCCCCTCAACATGAGCCTCTTCATCATGAGCCTCTTCATCATGAGCCTCTTCATCATGAGCCTCTTCATCATGAGCCTCTTCATCATGAGCCTCTTCATCATGACCCTCTTCATTATTTACTTGAGAGTTGTCTTCATTTTCCCTACATCATATTTCATCATTACTTTAATATAACTGAATCACATGCATGGAGCATTAATACCTTGAAGGTCCAAAAAATGAAGTTATTTTAGCTTGATGACACAATCTTTTGGCTTTTGGAGGAGTAGGATCTTCAGCTTCAGTAGCCAGTGACCTACTACTATGAACTTTTGTCGTGTGCATGGGCAGATACATGAGTGGCCAAAGCCCCACCTAAAATTTGTTAACCCATAATGTCATTAGTACAATCAACATCTTGATATGTGGCCTAGCTTACAAAATGTATTAGTGGTTGATTGTACTGATAGTGTTTGTAATAAACAGACACTTAGATCATGACAGCTGCAAGATTTATGAGATTGTTGGGCCCCCCAATTTAACATTATTCTTGTTGTTGTGCAGGCAGCTAGATGGCAAATATATTTTTTACACTGCTAGCACACTGATCACTGCTAGCACACTGACAGCTGGAATTAACAGGGTTCACACAAGTACTGATTATGTGACTCTTCACATCCAAGCCCACCTAATTTTTGGGGGCCTCTGAATTTTGTATCAGGGGGGGGGCGATTTCCCCCCCTGCCCCCCCCCCCCCCCCCCCCCCCCACTAAATACGGCCCTGCGCATACTGTAAAATCATTATCAAATCAATTTTTTTTTTAATTTAAATAAAAGGGTGTGGACAAAAGGGTGTGATTAGTGGGTGTGGGTTCCTTAGGCGTTCCTGAAAATTGGTACCGGTTAAAGATCACTCCAGCGTAGCTGACCGTCCTGGATAACGAAGCACAGAGTCTGCATAGCAGCTAACAGCAAGGAGGAGGGCGAAGAAAAAGGACGCTTTTACAACTACGGCCATTCCGTATTTGTAGTGAAGCGAAGCTAAATAAAATCTAGATCGGTAGCTAATTGCAGCTCGAGTGAATCTTCAACTTTTGTCCCAGGGATGAGGCTGGGAGTGCAGTTGGTTTTTCTGGTCAGTGTCTTGGGAAGACTTTGTCTTGGAAAATATGCCAGCAGAGCTTGTTATAGAGGAGAAGTACTAGTGAAATGGTAATAATTTATAATAAAAATGCCAAATATTTATGAAGACCATTTCTCTCTCTCCCTCTCTCTTGTCTTCTCAGTTCTGGTCTGAAGAGAGAAGCATTGGAGAGTCTGATGGAGGCTGAGGGTGTGGATGTGTGGTATGTGGGAGTTGGCGGGAACGTTGACATGAGAATGTCTAGGCACAAGTTCAGGAAGATGAAGGGAAGACTGCCAGGCTGTAGGGAGGAGGGGAGTGTGGAAAGGCTGGTGGAGCAGGCAAGAATGCTAGCCACAAAACAAGCAGTCGACCGAATAGAGCAGGGTTGGTTTGAAAATTATGTAAGCTCATATAAGTAAAAGATCCTAAGCTTAGAAAAACTAGACTTGGCTCTATTTTGTACTGTTTAGCATCCCTATGGAGTAATAGTGGACTGGTACAGAGAGCTTGCTCAGAAGTTTCCTGACTTAGTGAAGTTTGTGGAATCCATTGGTGAATCTATTGAGGGGAGAAAGATGCCAGCCATTCACATCACAGCTAGAAGAAACTCTAAGAAGTTCTTCTTCCAGTGCCAGATCCATGCAAGTAAGTGTAGTACTACAATGCAGATTATATAGCAGACATTCGACATGCATGAAGTTATAAGAGTCGTAAATCCTTCCTTCTCTATCTCTCAGTCTATACTGAAGCTGGGAATGTCGAGAGAATCGTCACTCATGCTGATTCTATTTCTCTGCTCAGTGTCTCGACTTTAGCATGGTTCAAACCGCTCCCAGAAGCAAGCAGAGACTTATTATCCTTTTTCATTACTCAGTTTGCCGCTTGACAGCCTGAAATCATTGTCCAAAAGTATTATCAGCGCTTCACTTAGACGCCATCAATTCAGCTGTGATGCTGGTTTTAGCGACCTAACGATTATGGACTAGGAGTTTTCCCGGCTTCCAGAGCTATGCTTTAGGCATGCGCTGATCTATTAAGCTAAGCGCTAAGTTAAAAAATTACCTGAAATGTGGTCTTGGTAGCATTTTGAAACTGCCACATAGCATTTACACCGGTGAATGGGTGTGTTCATTGAGTTCATATTTTCACTCCCAAATTGTGTGCGCCATCTCTCACCACACAAATGCTCTAATTCAAATGTACGTATTCTACACGTCTGAGTTAATGATTTTTTTTTTAACAACCAGGAGAGTGGATTTCTGGAGCTACTTGTTCTTTCATTGCCAACTACCTGGTTGAAAACTATAATAAGAAATTAAGAGTAAGTTTCTGTAATTGGAACATGTGATATATATTATAACAAGTTTCTCAAAAATCAATTTAAATTTTCTCCTCCATGTTTTGGCTATATAACTGCTCTCTTGAGATTATCACATTCTTGCTGATGAAGTCTAGAATATCTAGCCTAAATGTCGAGGAGAGAAATGAAGTTGATTGTTGGGAAAGTTGTTATATCAACTGAGAGTTTGTTGAGAGTATATAATATTGATATAAATAATGTTCGTATATTCTGTATGAACATATATCATATGTATATACATATGCAGGTATGTATAGCTCTGTCTGTCTGTCTGTCTATACGTACATCTGCTATGCTTGGCCGAATGGAAGGTTGGATCCGGACAAAACTTGACCTAACGAACTGGATAGATGACTGGATGTTTTTTTTTGTAAAGTGGATCTGGACTGGAAGCCTTCATCTAACTACATGGCACTTGGCTTTATCAGCCAATCAGCCAATATTTTATGAATACACCTGCATGTACGGTTTTCATGTTCCTGATGACAGATGACGCAACATGGCAGCACTACCAACTAATTACGCTAGTGATGTTAGACCTCACCTAATCAAGGATTGCTAGTGAGGCTGCTTCTAGCTCTATTCTATTAGAAAAACACCATATTCATTGAAATGGCAAGATTTACTGAGGCCAGTGTTGCCTACGACTGGTTTGACAAAACAAGTGTTTGGGAGAGTAATGTTGGGGGTTAACACCTGGGGAAGATCGCACCCTCATTCTGCTCTGCTCGACATTTTATCCCTGGACAATCCTGTGTACCTCTGCTAGTATGTATGTATATATGTAGGTATACTATATCTATTACAATGTTGAAATAGGTGACAAAGCTTCTTGATGAGGCCGAGTTTATCATACTCCCATTTGCTAATCCTGATGGCTATGCTGTAAGTGCACCTCCTATTTGATGACCATGTTCAGGTTTGTAGTGATGATTAGATATGCAATGATCTGCTTGGATATGCAGTACACATGGTCCAACGACAGATTGTGGCGCAAGAACAGGAGGACAAGCACAAAATGTGATGGAGTGGACTTGAACAGGAATTACCCTGACCACTGGGCAGAGGTAAGTAGCTGATGGGTGGAGTGAGAGAGAGAGAGTGAGGAGAGAGAGAAAAGGAAGGAGGAAGATGAGGGAAGGAATTGAGGTGTGAATGAGTGGTGTGTGGAAGAGAGAGAAGAAAGGTGGACAGAGAAATATTATTAGAGCAGGAGTGTTTGAAATGTATGAGGGGAAAAATATGACAAAGTCCATTGTCCATCCTTCTCACCCGGCAGGGAGGTAGTTCCACCAACCCATGCAGTGAGCTTTACCATGGCACCAGTGCAGCCTCAGAGCCAGAGATCAGGGCCATCATGGACTACTTCAGGACTCAAACCTCCCCCAGTAACCCTGTGATTGGAGTTATTGACTGGCACTCTTATAGCCAGTTGATCCTGAGGCCCTATGGTAGGTGTTACTAAGCCACGCCTTAATTTTACCCAGATAATCGCCTTCACTGGTGTAAGTTGTCAATTAATTTACAGGGTGGACTTCAGAGGATGCTCCCGATGAAGACCGTCTGAGAGAGCTAGGAAATAACATGTCAGATTCCATATATGCCACCATAAACAGGCGGCGGTACAGCAGCAAGAAATGGATGAAACTGTATCCAGCCACAGGCACTGCTGAAGACTGGTTCTACTCTGACGATGCTAATGAGCTTAACGGAGAAGTTAGGCCGGCAGTTTTTACCATTGAACTTCCAGACAACGGCTTGTATGGATTCCTTCTACCACCCCAAGAGGCAAGAGTTCAAAATGTTGTCATTCACTTCCAAAAATATGTGATTCACAAAAAATTTAAAGCTAAAATAATTGATGACTGCTATAGTGTAATGCTCAACATTAGAGGCTTGAAATACTAGTAAGATATACGTGTCTGTATCCCAAGTTTTAGACTTGCTAAAACGTATAATATATTTACAATAGCATTAGTAGATGGTTATATATGAAGTCATTTAGTGTATTTCACATCTTGTAATTGATGTATAGGGTGGCTTCAGGTGTAATGTACATATTAAGGATTGCTCTATTACTTGCTGCAGATCATTCCTACGGGCAAGGAGGCAGTGGCAGCTGTACTCACATTTGCTGAATCACTCATAGAGAACCTCTGAAGAAGAAGGAAAGCTACTTTGTGTTCTGAAAGGATTACAACTATTTCTTTAAACTTTTTACTCAAATATGTTTGTAATCTGTTCATATCAGTAATCTGTTCATATCAATTTTATTTCTTCAAAATCTTCATGGAAAACCACTCATCACTCTGTCTGAAGCCACAGCCTGAAGTTGTATATATGACACAAGGGAGGCGAGTGAATATAACAACCTGACAAATGTCAGTTTCTCACCTCATTGAGCATCTGGTTGGCTTTGGGGTCTCGTCTGGAGAGCTCACGGAATGTTTTCCCTCCAATAAAACAAATCTCATGGCCATCCTCTAATATATATATATATATATATATATATACAACCACAAGATCATTATTAGGATGAGAAGGGTCTATTATAAAATGCCAAAAATGTCACTGGCCCTAGCCGAAAAGTGGCGGTATTGTGAAATGATGCTTAGCAGGTATAGGGGTGTGTTTATCAACTTACTGAATCTGCCACAATAACAAGTCTCCTTTCTTGGAGTGTCCAGACTCACCAGAGGAGTGAGAACCTTATAGTTGGCATCTTCAATGCACTTCTGGATACCCGGCAGCTAAATGCAATACACACTTCAATATATGCACAATACTGCACACATTGTACAGAGCAACGGAGACACTTGGTGGGTGTTTGCACTCGGAATGCAACCACCATCTGTTCACTTCATCAGTGCGCTGTCTGCTGCATGCTCGAAAAAAGTCCCAATTTTTTTCTAAGCAAGTGGAACCAGAAGAACCTCCTCAATATCATCTTACTTCATTGTCTGGGCAAGAGAAAGCAATCCTCCCAAATGCCTCTGCACGATCAATGGGTTCCGATAACTTGACCAGTTCCACTCGAGTCTGACAGGAAAAACAAAGAACAACAAGTATTGTAATGATGACAATATCTGACTTTGACTTGGCGAGAGAGACCTAGTTGTCCCCACATCCAACGACAAAGTTATTGTCATTCTTGGAATATAGTTTCATAAGCATGATTGTGCTCCAGTATATCATTTCTCTTGAGATTGGAGACACCCAGGGATACACAGAAGATTGAATCTTAAAGGGGGAAACAAGTCTCGAGGGAAAAACAACGAAAAAATGAATTAAAAAACTTGTCCCAACTTAGGAACTCCATAGCTACTATGCATTGTATTTCATGAATGTAAAATGCAACTGCTAACTGTGTTTACAATACTTTATGGAGCAGTTCCTATATATTACTAGTCACAAGCACTTGCTAAGTTTGCACGAGAAGAACAAGCAAGGGCTGAGCATCTGTTTCTAGGCGGGTTTGAAGAACTATATATGATGACTAGGAATGGGAGGAGTTCAGGCAGTGGGGCCTCACTAATGGTTATTTGGATGCAGCTGATTGTCGGATCATGGAGGGCAAGGATGTTATGTCCCTCAAATAAGAAATTATTTCCCACATCAGTCATCGAATCTGACCTTAGTATTGTGTTTGTGTTCAGTGTAAAATATGCTCCTCATTGAGCAGACATTACAGATGTCTTTCTTTTTTTGACCACTTGTCACTAGTGTGAAAATCTCCTTAATTTATTCCTGCTTTAATGATCAAATTTTTCTGTCTTGCAAAGTTATTGATCGTGACCCATAGAAAATTTTATAAAAGATTTCCATCACTTATTTTATAGCACTAGAGATACGTTACCCACACCAGCAATTAGAAGGCAATACAAAATCTTAGTAGTCTTGTGGAGCGGCGAAGGCATTTTTGACAAAACCACACTACAAAGACAACAAAACAAGTTTAGACTTGCTAGATTTCAATTTTCAAGGTTGGTCACTAGGGCATAGTTTTATGCTTTCTAAATAATACCCAATGTTTGCTGTCAATATCCTCAGAACTGCCATCCCATCCCAGTGCCAAAACCACATGCGAATATTATACTCACATCCTGTATATAAGTGGATAGCTACACAGACCTCTGTAGAAAGTGTCCTAATTCATCAGCCACCTTGAACATGAAATGACGAGCCCTACTGATGCCCAAGTCTGTCATTGGAATACAAAGGCTCACTTCCTTCTAAGGTGCGTGCATGATAAACGAGGGATGTAACCGGTTAGCTTTGTCCTTATTTTACAGGCGTTTAATTGACCTCAATATTCTACTACATGCTCTAACCATCAGCTAGTGCATCTAGTCAAAGAAAGTTGATAATGGAGAAGTCATTGTGATTTTGTTATGTCAACTGAGAGTTCATTGAGAATTTGTAATGCAGAAAAGAAAAGAAAAAGAAAAGATACTAATTCTTTTTGCTTGAAATCCTAATAACTATATAGTTAGATTGCATTGCTCTAGCCACTCTCCTGCTTCTAGATCTGACTGGTGATCATAATTTTGCAATGCTTGGACCTTAATTTTAGTACAGTGTATTTCCTATCAGGTATATAGTGCTTTCTCAGAGTACTAAAGGAAAGACTATGCAGAAGCTGACAAGAACTTGGAAGTGTTAGTTTGCACTCCTGAGACTGTTAGTGTCTTCAGTAGCTATATCTTCCATCATTAGCACATATCTCCTCTATGACTATGTGCATCCAGTATCCCTCCTATATATGCCAACTATTTCTCTGTCATAGAGAGTGGCAGTCCATTTGCTTAGACCCTACCAAGATTGATAGGGAATAGTTTCTGCATCACAACAAAAATGGTGTATCCCACCTCGATAGGACATTTTCACTAGTGAATTGTATCACCCAGTATATTTGTGTCTTATAGGGACAGGATATTCACTGAGAATGGGACATTATTCGCTATAACAACAGCCATGTTATGGTTTCAAGTAGTATTTTTATACTCAGCACACTTGACCTGGATAGCTCACATCTATTAATTACTGGGCTCACAGCATGTAGAGTATAGTACTGCTGTTGGCCACTGGGTTGTTTCCAACCAGATATGATATTTGATGTGAAAGGCTGCTCAAGAGTGTGGAATGGCTTTTTCTAAATTTAAATCTGGCAAAAGAGGATGACAGAAACATAGAGCCAGCTATGTTTTGGTTGTTTCGGATAAACAACCCTGATGTATCCACTGTAAACTCGTGAGTCTGGGATTCCCCAGTAACCGGTGCATGGGCACATTTTGCATTTAAAAATGATGCACAAGGAGAGTGTATATAGCATAGAGGAAGCTGAAGCTGCATGTGGTTGATCACGAGGCATCAACCATTATACAATTACTTTCAACTGACTTCATAAAAAGGACTGTAGATTTCCAGTTTTTTGGGCCTAAGTCTCGACCGAATGCTTCCGTCTTCATCAGGTGGAAAAAACAAAACAATAACACTGAAGACAATGCATTTATGCTTCCTTCAATGCATTTATGCTTCCTTCAATGCATTTATGCTTCCTTCAATGCTTCCTTCAATGCATTTATGCTTTTTTCAATGCATCCTTCAATGCATTTATGCTTCCTTCAATGCATTTATGCTTCCTTCAATGCATTTATGCTTCCTTCAATGCATTTATGCTTCCTTCAATGCATTTATGCTTCCTTCAATGCATTTATGCTTCCTTCAATGCATTTATGCTTCCTTCAATGCATTTATGCTTCCTTCAATGCATTTATGCTACCTTCAATGCATTTATGCTTCCTTCAATGCATTTATGCTAAATTCAATGCATTTATGCTTCCTTCAATGCATTTATGTTCCTTCAATGCATTTATGCTTCCTTCAATGCATTTATGCTTCCTTCAATCTTCAATGCATTTATGCTTCCTTCAATGCGTTTATGCTTCCTTCAATGCATTTATGCTTCCTTTCAATGCATTTATGACATAGATAATGATAGGCATGATTTCATT
Organism: Cladorhizidae sp. MBARI D1340-BT2; assembly: GCA_028752905.1. Lineage (NCBI taxonomy): Eukaryota > Metazoa > Porifera > Demospongiae > Poecilosclerida > Cladorhizidae > Cladorhizidae sp. MBARI D1340-BT2. The sequence continues at coordinate 43,973,910 of JAQNBH010000009.1, read as the reverse complement.
TGCTTAGTCTTGAGAGTCTAATCAAGCAATCCAGCAATCGGGTAGCTCCAGCCCTACATCTCTATTGAATTGCTGATCTTTAGGTGTAAGATGGATGTGCAGTACCTCTTTCACAAGCAGTTCCCTCCATTTGCTGGCTCTATCACACAGGTCTCTTTCCAGACTTCTCAAGTTCTCGCTCTTCCTGCATGCATATTTTATGTTTCTTTATCTGGGCCTCAAGTCTTCCTTGTCTCACAAACATTCACTTTTCCACAGCTTCAGTAAAGTCTATACAAAACTGATGAGTTTATGGTAGTTTTTTATTTATCTTTAACCATGATTATAAAGTCATATCTGATTTTAAAACAACTGATATAAATTTTCCACAAACACGTCTGATGTGCTCACTTGGCCATTTGAAAAATAAATCTCTAGTGTTATAGTAGTAATGTTTAGGAGTGCTGTGGTGAAGTATACCTTAATATCCACAGGAAATGCAGCCCTACTGGAAAGCTGAGTAGAGCAGCTAGATGGGGGGAAAAGCACAGGTAAGTGATCTAATGAAGGATATGAAAACGTGAAAAAAGTTTTTATTCACAAGCCCGTCTATAGCTATCATGGGAGCTAGCGCAGCTAGTGGTCATGTACCATTACCCTTCCTTTAAAAGGAAACAGTGTTGTCAATCCTGATCCTTGGGTGACTCCAAGGTACATCACTCTCACTTTCTTCATCTTTGTCATTAGAAGTGTCTTTCTCACACATAAGCCCTAACCCTCTCCCCAGCCTCAAATCCCCTTCAGCCCCCACCATATATTCTTCACATTCAAGGTTAGATTTATTCATAGCATAGTTGTCTCTAATATCAATTAATTAAGTTGATGTGGACATATTTGCTGAGGTTCCTTTTATATAATGCTATTATGTATACAACACTCTCAGAAGAGGGCCTGAAGTTGCTGCCACATCATGGATGACATAGACATGGACATCAATGATGTAAATGTTGAGAGTTATGTGGAAGGAAACGTATTTGCTATAGTGGTGATAGTGACAAAACAATTGTATACACAATCATAAGTACAACTTAGCATTGGAGACTTCTGTGCCAGGAAGATGAAGGTGAACAGCATATAATTACTGTTAACAAGGATGAAGGTGAGGAGAGTGATGGTCTGGAAGTCACCCTTCTTCTTTCACTGGACCTATAAAATATCTAAGTTAAGAGGGATCACTCAACGCTTTTGAGCAGATGTTCAAACCTCAGATTGTCAACTTTTTCTGACTGGAAACAAACAGATCTGCAGGAGCACTTTGAGTCTCACTCAAGAGCACTGACTCATATTTTATTGCTGTATTAAAATTAGTTCGGGTGAGTGTAACATGTAACCATACTGCTAAAGTAATTATAATATGCTTACTCGTTAACATATATTCTTCTGGAAAATTTTAAAAAAAGTTTGAATATTTAATATGATATTGTAATAGAATACTCATTATTCGTGAATGAAGTTCTGGTCAAATAAAAAAGCAATGGCAACAACAGCAAAAAACAAAATTGAGCCCTTTACAACAGCCACCAATTTAAAGATGTAACAGACTTACTCAATCAACTTTGCTATATACTTGATATTAATTTTCATCCAGGTCCTTTACCTGTATCCCCAAAATGGCCGACATGTCAGCAAGTGCTGTGTTGTTTCTGGCAATGGTGGCTTCTAGCAACATCACCCACCAATAATCAACTTTCCTACTTGATAATTCATCTATATAGGTGTTTTACCTTATCAGGAATAATAGAGCATCGGCTTAAACATTGACAGGCAAAAATTCAAAGCTAATTATTGAGAAAGTCAACTTAGTCAATTGAGGTTGAGGATGTTTTTTTTAAATTCTGTGGTGTCTTACATGTTGCCCCATAGTAGCATTCATGTTGCCCCATAGTGTCATACATGTTGCCCCATAGTATAAAACATGTTGCCCCATAGTAGCAGACATGTTGCCCCATAGTAGCATACATGTTGCCATGTTGAATTTAAAGTTTATTACCTCTGCCAAGGAAGTGATGTTTTCACACCAGTTTGTTTGTTTGTTTGTTTGTCTGTTCAAGTGATTTTCAAGAAGTTTTATGGACAGGTTAAGCATTGGTCAAGAGCCAATCTGTTGCACCTTGGTGGTGATCCATGTTGCTGCTTGAACTGGTGGCTCTGCTTGGCCTGCCTGAACTGGTGGCTCTGCCTGAACTGGTGGCTCTGCCTGAACTGGTGGCTCTGCCTGAACTGGTGGCTCTGCCTGAACTGGTGGCCTGCCTGAACTAGTGATTCTGCTGTTTTATTTTCACCCCCTGCCATAGTTAAAGTATTGGGTTAGCAGTCAACTGGAAATCACCACAGATTTTAATATTCCTTTTTTTAATTTTCAAGAATGGCAACAATTGGTGCATCCCACTCAGAAAACTCGACAGGTTCCAGTTTCCCATTGTTTCACTAACCTGTTCAACTTCTCTCTCATCGAATATGGCATTGTTTGCGCCTTGCAAAAACATGCTGTAGCTTTAGAGTCTACATGGCTTATTTGCTTGAAATCCCTGCAGATTACCTAACCCAAGGAATATTTCCTCGTATCTTTTCCAAGAAGTCATGCACAGCAGCACGTAGACTAATTTAACTTCTTCCCAGTAAGATTGGTCCAATCACCTGACTTACCAGAGGCAGCTGTGCTATCTGACTTTCATAAGACACCTTCAATTAGTACTAATAATCATAATCAGTAGTAGACAAGCTCCTCCGTGGCCACAAACATTTGTATGTGATCTCTGCCATAATTGACGATAAATGCACCTGTGTCTACCTCCATGGGAATTCTCTACCCCAACTTGAACCTTCAATGGTGGTAGTGTGCTATTACGTCCAGATGTAACATGACACAAGGGCAGTTTCTCTGATAGCTACTCTTTTAACATAACATTCAACTAATTGGTCAGGGGCGATGTGTCTTGTATGGATGACCTCTTCTGTTTGCTTCTGCTTGGCTACCCATTTCAAGTGGCCTTTTTCACCATACTGATTAAATACAGGTGACCTCTTTAAATTTGCATTGAGATGCAAGATGATGTTCGGCAATACCACAACGAAAACACTGTTACTGTATCAGTACTACTACCTGTCGCTTCACAGTAGATATCCTGTTGTATGTTTATGCTAGTGCTAACATTGCCTGGCTCCCACTTGATGACTGGTTTCAGTTCCTTTGCATTATTTGCTACAGTTTTCAATCCTTGACACAACTTAAAAGCTTTTTTACGAGTTATAGTTGCCTTAGTTGTGTTCCTTCATCATCACTCCCCACACACTAGCTGATCACGTAGCATGTCTTCCATCACTGTTCTGAAATTTCAGAATTCAGCCAGAGCTCATAGTTCAGCATTACAGATTCTCCTATTTTCCTGAATCTGCTGTGGAATTGAAATCTCTGCATGAACTTGGATGGCTTTGGGCTGCAATTCTTCTCCAAGACCTTTACCATGGTAGTGAAGGATTCATCCTCAAGCTTATCTGGAGTATTCATAGGAGCTTATAGAAGGCAGGTCCAATAACTGAGAGAAAAATAGAGCACTTCCTATCATCTGTAATGATAGTGTTCTCTGCAAAGAAGTGTCCCAGTCACTCAAAGCATTGAGGCCACTCCCCTTGCTCTTAGCTGTCAATCTTCCAAAGATTGCAACCTTCAAATCTCTTCTACTTGTCAAAATATGTTACGTATTAAAAGTTTAAACTCGTATATGCAGACATACAACACAACTGAATTTCAACACACTCAAGTATTCATAAAAAAGAAGTGGGGGATGCTCCACATTAACATGACACAATATACCACAGATACAGAACATGCACAGGTCAGTGACATTTGTGTGACACAGTATTATTCCAAAATGGTAAAAGATTAATCCATGCATTTTGTACGTGAAATATCTGTCGATATTTATAGCAAAGATAAAATAATTATGTAAGTGGGAGTGTTACATACCCAATGTGGCATGACTATTATTGCTATATGCAAATGTGTGTTACTGCCTACATTCATACTAAGTGGTTACATAGATTCCTCGATGTTGCAAATCTTGTGCTCCTGTTCGGAGCATACACAATAGCCAGCTGACTACTCAGGACAAATATAACTGCACTGCTTCAATTGTTTCTGAAAAATGTACAAAAATGAATTTTTAGGTCAAAAACTACCACGTGTTAACTCCTCCTTCAAATTTATAATGCTTGGTGGTAAATACTATCTTTATTATTACACCTTATTTGGTTGAAATGAAATAAAATGGTACAGTCTAAAGTGTAGCATAGTCAAAACAAAGGCCATTTAAGATACACCTTGCTGGTGGCAACTTAGTGGTAGTTATCCAATATGAGTGCAGCAGACCTTAAGAACAAATGAAAATTCTCCAACTTACTACGATATCTGTATCTCCTTTGGTCCATGCACTATTATGTTGCCAGATGTGTGTATATTAACTCTCTCACTTATCACTAGTGTCAAATATTGAGTGTGATTATTGTGTTTATAATTTTGACTGATTTCGTGTTTTATTTGATCAAGAAACAAATTAGTTGCTGCAAAGCATTGGAAATCGGAAATTGGTAAAACTTTTGTCTTGCGGTACATTTGGAGGGAGAGTAGATGATAGATTGTTGATCTTTGGAGTGAATTTTACGGTTTTGGGATGGCTGCCAGTTTACTATCTTCGCTAAGAATTCAAGATGTGCGGAAATTTTTTTAGAGCTAAAATTGGCCGAAACCACCATTTAAAGAAGTGAGTTCTAGCTGAGAAATGACCTTTGTTTTGTGTGTGTGTGTGGAAAGTCATTTCTATATCTCTATTAGCGTAATTACGACTCTTGTGAGCAGCTAACAAAGCATAAAAACACTTCAAGATGTTTTAGAAAAACAACCCCTCAAATTCAAGCCATGTACTTTGGTGATGGTTACGTATTCGTTTTGGCCTCCCAGAATATGCTAGACTTACATTGACCACCCACCGCATCATATGATGTTAAAATGTAATACAACTTTAAAATGTTATTCTGACTGTAGAACTAAGACCTTTATCTGCACAGTCAGTTTCTGTATAGCTCCTCCTGCTCTTCTGGCTGGACTACATTTAAAGGGAAACAGGAGGAAAGGCTTCGTAGTGAATGGGATTGGCCAGCATCTCCTTCATGTAGTGCACGATTGCCGGGAACACTTCTTGTGCTGTGGGCAAGATCTGGGGAGGGTGTGTGGTTAAGAGGGAATTGATGAGGTTACCATTGCGAGTGGACTCATGTATATTAAAAAATATGTGCAAATATTTTTCCTGAGGTCGGTTAACACATGCTACAGCTTGTCTTCAAGATGTCTATTGTCACAGGGTGTTCCTGGACAAGACTCTAACTGAACCCTTACACATCACACTGATTACTGTCATGCAGTCCGTTGTTAATTAAGTGTGAATAGGTATTTAATGACTGTAACCCATTGCATGTTTAGTCTGACTGGTCCCTATAAAAGGAGCCTAGTTAAGAGTTACCAAGAGAGTTGATTGCGAGCATACAGCTGTCTATCTTATGTATATAACTTTGGCCATAAAGGTCTTTGAGACAACATCTGAATCAGACTTGTAACATGGTAGTCAGTCTACCTGGTGGCAGCAATTACCAGTTAAACGATACATCGTTGGGTGATATCCGAGTCACCCTGCGACAACTGGTGGCAGCGGTGGGATCCTGCCAACCGATATCAACCGTCGTGTAGCCAATCCTCCGTACAGGAACTGCACAAACAGATACCGTCGTGTAGCCAATCCGCCGTACAGGAACTGCACAAACAGATACCGTCGTGTAGCCAATCCTCCGTACAGGAACTGCACAAACAGATACCGTCGTGTAGCCAATCCTCCGTACAGGAACTACACAAACAGATACCGTCGTGTAGCCAATCCTCTGTACAGGAACTGCACAAACAGATACCGTCGTGTAGCCAATCCTCCGTACAGGAACTGGCCGAGGTTGATGGAACTCTTTAGATTAATTATTTATTGTTCTTACTTACTTACTTAAAAGGACGTTGTACTCTATACTGCATTGTATTGTCTGCATGTTTTATTTTATGAATAATTGAATCTTAAAAAAAAACTGCACAAACAGATACCGTCGTGTAGCCAATTTTCCGTACAGGAACTGCACAAACAGATACTGTCGTGTAGCCAATCCTCCGTATAGGAACTGCACAAACAGATACCGTCGTGTAGCCAATCCTCCGTACAGGAACTGCACAAACAGATTCACTGTCGTGTAGCAAATCCTCCGTACAGGATCTGCACAAACTGATTCAATCGTACCGTTAATCACTATTACCGAGTAGAGCCACTAGTCAAGAGCAATGACAGACAGCACTACTAACAGTACCTACAATCTGAGGACCCGTCCAGTCAATGAAGATGAGTCTACACCCCCCCCCCTCAATGTCGAGGACAGAGAGTACAGGCCAGTGCCCATTCAAATGAATTTGCCACCCACCGAAGGGCAAAAATTTCTTTGCAACTTGATGAATCCCCTGTGATGTTGCAAATTTTGTCACAACTTCTTGTTTTTGTCCGTTACATATGTGGAAAAGAATTGAAGAATGAATTTCTCTTCTGTGAACATCTCCAACAAACCACAAAGGCTACTGATATAATGCAGAACACACAAGACTTCTTTGAAAGGAACAATCTCACATGGAACATTGTTGGTTCAATCTGTACTGTTGGAGCCCCAGCCATGATGGGAGTGAGATCAGGCTTCACTGCACTTGTGAAGCAAAATGTGCTAATAACACATTGTGTTCTTCACAGACATGCATTGGCTGCAAAAATGCTTCCTGAAAATCTGAAAATGGTTTTGCAGAAAGTTGTCAAGGCTGTTAATTTCATTCGTGCCTGAGCACTGAATCACCGTTTGTTCAAAACTTTTTGTGATGAGATGGGTTCTGAGCATTGGACTCTTTTGCTTCATACCGAGGTGAGCTGGCTTTCATGTGGACTTATTCTTAATCATGTGTTTGAGCTCCGTACTTGAGGTAGAGATTTATCTTCGTGACCGGGATTCAAAGCTGTGTGAAAACTTTGCTGATCCCAAGTTCATCGCCTGTTAAGGGTACCTCTCAGATATATTTACCCATCTTAACCAAATCAACACAAACAACTCCAGGGAACATCAGTAACCATTGTTGAAGCAAATGAAAAGATGACAGCATTGCAGACAAAGCTGGACTTATGGGCATGAAGAGTTCATCAAAGTAACTTGGCAAATTTTCCAAACTTGGATGAGTCATTACTGAAAAGACCACGTATGTTTGTTAACTGAGATAAATGAAGACATCACAGATCATTTGAAAATCTTGAAGGAAAACTTCACTGGCTACTTTTCAAAAGATATGATTTCTACAGAGAGATGGATAATAAGACCTTTTATCACTGAAGTCAGAAATGAAAGATGACGACCCAGCAAAAGTTGAGCTGATTGATCTTCAATCCTCTGCTGATCTTAGAGAAGAATTTGAAAAGGTTGGTGTTGATTTTTGGATAAAACTCAGATTCATTCCCCAACTTCTTACTCAGCGTGCCTTCCAAGTGCTTCTTCCTTTTGTCACTACATACTTAAGTGAATCAGGGTTCTCAACTTTAGTAGCGATGAAGACAAAGGCCAGGAATCGCGTGAAAACCGATGACGATATGAGAGTAGTGTTGTCATCAACAGCACCTCGAATAAATAAACTGGTTGGACTCAATGAATCAGCAGTGTTCCCACTGATAATGCTTCTGGTGTTTCTGTTTGATTTTTTTTTAGTGATACGAATGGACCATATAATTTCTTCCTTTATCAAAGTATATTAGTATATTTTATGCAAAACCTAGACAATAAATGTGTTTTCTTATTTTCTTACTTTTCTGTGCCTTTCTGATGGCTATGTATTTTTTGTATGGGAGTAAGGGGGTAAATGTCGAAATACATCAGACTGAGGGTGTAAATGATGGAGGAATGGTTGAGAATCCCTGTTCTAGACAGTGTATGCCACTGGTAAAGTCAAGTCATAGTGTTTCAAGATGTCACAGAAGAAACTTGGAAGTTATTTTAAATTAGCTTCCCAATCTAACTTGGAATCTCAGGGAGATAGTTGAACACAGCCAGCTAATTCTTTTGATAACAATCTCAGCTAATTCTTTTGATAACAATCTGTCAAAATCTAGGTGCCACCTGTGAAGCTGATAGTGTTTCATGCAAGAAACTTGAAATATCAGAAACTTGAAATATCAGCTTCTCAATCTGAATGTCAAGATGACAGCGGTATTCTACTAGGGCTATGAATACACACAGCTTGCTAAATATTTTAATAAAATCAAATCTAGGTGGCACTTGTGACTCTGGTACTGAAGGATGTAATGGTGAACCAGGCCCACATGACTGTCAGTGTCAATGTTGTATTGACTTGACCACTCTTAATCAAACATCTGATATTACAGAGTCAGTAACCTTCTACACTGATAAGAAAAGCGGCCATAAAAAATCAGAATACAACCATGTTGGTTTAAACTGTACCCCTGGATCACAGTTTGTACATCCAAACACAGAGTTTTCTGCATACATTGTCGTAATGCCTTATTGACCTTTCCTAACTATCAAAAATCAGCATTTATTACTGAAGGGTTTGCAAATTGGAAGAAAGCCCTTCAAAAGTTAGGGAGCATGAGAGCAGCTGCATGCACAGAGAAGCTTTGCTAAAATTGGCTGCTTCCAATACTCAGACCCTAGGAGTTGGTGCAAAGTTAGCTATATACTCAGCATGCTACCAACCAAAAGCAAAAGCATCACAGATTTATGTTGATGAAACTTCTTACTAGCATTCAATATCTAGTACGACAGGGGCTTCCTCTTCTAGGGCACAAAGAAGATAATGACAATTTTTATACCAACTTTTGCTGCTCTTAACTAAAGATTGTGAGTGAAAACATGGATTCAAAAAAGGGAGTACATTTCTATATCAATGAACTTATAAATATTATGGGCCAAAATGTTTTGAGAACAATACTAGCAGAAATTAAGACTGCTTTGTGGTTTGCTATTATAGCTGATGAGGCTACCTATGTTTCACACCATGAACAGATGTCTCTCTCAATTCGATGGGTGGATGATATTTATCACATCCATGAAGACACTATAGGTCTTATTCAATTGCCATACTAAGGCAGAAACCATATTTAGTGCTATAAAGCTATCTTAAAAGGGGGAAAGAAGGCTGCGTATCGCGTGGTCTCATATAAAGTACCATATCTTTGCTCGCATTCACTCTAGTTGCCCGATTTATATATCAAATTATAGCTTGCAGTCTATACTTTCTAATGGTAAGTTTCTTTTATTTTGTTTTGCCATAATTTTTTCCTAGCTCATTATAAAGGCTCTTCCAGTGCGGACCGTAAGCCGTTAAGTAAACCACGTTGCAGTAACCTTTGCGAGGCTCTTATTCGGTCCATTAGTCAATCATAATGAGCACTACAAACTGCGCGTCTTGAAATTTTGAATAAATATTTTTTTCACTCATTTTCTGAACATAGCTTTATGACATCACGTTACAGTGTCATCTATAGGTCTTTTTTAGTAATGCTATCAAACAAAAACTCTCGCGCAAGTTGTAGAATATAAAAATTGCTTTCAAATGATATTTTTTTTTAAATCAAAGGATAAAAAATATTCAAGTTATCATTTGAACGGTTTTTCAAAAATCACTTCAGAGATATTGAGCCTTGAAGTCCAAGCAGTTTGTAATCACATCCCAGCTGCCAGAAACACCCCCTGTTCACCAGAATACATCCCTCATTACTAGAATTGTGTGTACAAACAAAATGTTTGACTTTTCAGTCCTTTATTTTTTCAACAACAGCAGTATCCTACATCCTAACTACAACCTGAAAACCAACAATATATATATATATACATACATACACATAAATTAAAGACGCATCAGACTTGTTACATGTATGTTGCTTTGCTAATATTGAATTAGCAAACATAAACACGTCATCATTTGCAGGGCTCCCATGCCCAGGTCCATCCATCGTCACCCTCCACACATGTCTTCCGACACCCTCCAGTAATCCCTGAAAAACAATAGAACACAAACAAAAGTCATCCTCCACTAATTCCTAAGCTTGACAAAAAGACACATAAACAAAAGTATCTTCCAGTAATCTCTGTTTGACAATAGAAAGCAAAAGACACATAACAAAATAAAATGTTACAGGTCCCCCATGCCAGGACCATACAATGCTCCGCCCTCCATTGAACTCTGTTGCCTCTCGACAGCAAGCCTGACACTTGTTGCACTCATATGTTCTGTCTTACCCGCTCTACTCCATACAACAGAATTAAACTCATTTTGGTTGTGTATAACCAACCACCTAAACATTTGCACAAAAGATCCTCGGACATTAATTTATCAAAAACCTCCTAGCCTTGTCCAGAGCAATCATAGGCCTATCGGTACTGTTGGTACCTCACCTTTAGCACAAGCTGGATTAAACTTACACCAACTCAAAACTCGATCCTCGGACATTAATTTATCAAAAACCTCCTAGACTTGTCCAGAGCAATCATAGGCCTATCGGTACTGGTGGTAGAGCAATCATAGGCCTATCGGTACTGTTGGTACCTCACCTTTAGCACAAGCTGGATTAAACTTACACCAACTCAAAACTCGATCCTCGGACATTAATTTATCAAAAACCTCCTAGACTTGTCCAGAGCAATCATAGGCCTATCGGTACTGGTGGTACCTCACCTTTAGCACAAGCTGGATTAAACTTACACCAACTCAAAACTCCTGTAGGACAATACTCGTGTTGGGATGTTCCATAGTTGACTAAGAGTGATAAAAAATCGCTTTCACATCGCAAATCATCCCCTCTAGGTTGTCCTTTCTAATTGCTCCCCTATAGTAGGTTTGCATTTTAACTATAGACACACGACTAACCCCCCTAGCACCACCCAAAGACACTAGGACCGTAAGGCTCGACTTCAAACAACCGTTTATGTGCATTTGTATACCCATCACTAATTTATGTGTGTGTACCTAAGCTTCAGTCTCTCCACTGAACGCTAAAAAAGTTTGTGTTCCTACAACTTCCATAGAACCCGAAGATCCATCAAAATTGGCTTCACAATTTTTACCTTGTGACCCTCAAACCATTCCGTGTAACTTGCTACTGTTTCATCTTCAGGTCTTCGCGCACAAGCTTGACAGAACTTAGACATAAGATAATAATCTAAAACTTCTCCAGTGTCCCAAGACATCACCGCAACCAAGCCATAATTTGATTTGTGGCCCTGTCTAAGCCATGTGCCGTCAACAGTAATACTAACATCAATGATGTCTTCATGCCTAACCCTATAAAAATCATGTAACCTATGAGCGGCATCCAACATAATACTCTGTTACTGCATTTGCATCACTCCATGTAACCTATGAGCGGCATCCAACATAATATTCTGTTACTGCATTTGCGTCACTCCCTATTGACCTAGTATATTTAAAAAAACAAGTGGAACCAAGAGGGGGCAACATATCCAGGACTGCAGTGATATCTTCCAGACCAGAATGACTAATTCCAGTAATGCGAGCGCACCCAGTACTGACTGGATGTTCAAAGAATGCTTCTACAGATACAGGGTTTGAGATGTCTCGAGTGTTACTACAATTTGAACAAAAAGTGAGACACCATGCCTGCCCTACGGGCTTCAGTTGCAAGGGAGCTCAGTTACCACATTGAATACACTTATTACACCTTTCTATGACCTCTCTAAGCTTATCTAAGTTTATTATACGATTATCCTTACCTAGTTCTCCAACACCACCCGAGTCCAAAGAGGTAGAGCCAGTAGATCCAGTAGCAACAGCCACAGAAGCAGCCGAACGATCCATGAGAGCCAACTTCTTCCTGGGCATAGTCACTGGTCATAGTCACAAATGGAACTGGCCTCTCTTCAGACATTTGCAATTGATTGGAAGGTAAGTGAAGGTTCACAGAAGGCGCTATCCCACCTACAGGATCCAAGAGACTCACTAACAAAGGAAGGAAACAGCTAGTAACTTTTTAGTACGGAGATAAACATTAAAACTTGCCTGGCGCGGCTACTGTGACAGGCTCAACAACAGCCGCCTGTAGGGCTTTCTTCTTCTTGTCGTCACTCTTCTTGAATCCTTGGCCTTTCTGTTTAAAATGCTTCTCTGTTCTCTTCCCCATAACTCAACAGTGTGAAAGTTTCAAGCGAACCGACTAAAAAACACGTGAAAAAACGTGCTTGTCTTAGAGGTTGCGCACTACCCCCCCGCCTGGCCAATTCATTGCGCAAACGACTGGTAAGGGTCTCCATGAAATTGGCAACATTTTGATATATAAAAACTGTATTTTGGGTAGGCGATCATCGCCGACCGCCCGATTGTAGCCAGGTAAGACTGGGAGAGAACCTCTTCCAATGTGAAGTGAAATGAAATGAAATGGAATAATAATGCACTGTATAAAAATGGCTATATCTTCTGATGCAAGTATTCACTTGCTCTGAAACTTGAAACTCAAACTCCAGACATACTATGAACCCTTTTGGGCCCCAAAAATCTTTTTTGAAAAAATATGTGTTTTCAGCCCTCTTCCCCCCTTAATCAGATGTTCATTGCCTATTTTGCAGTGCCATGGACAGGCTTTTGATGGTGCATCAAAATGAGTGGCATACGAAATGGTGTACAAGCATTGGTTAAAAAGGAGCCGCTTTATGTTCACTGCTTGGCCCACAGTTTGAATTTGTGCTTAAAAGATGTCACCAAAAATTACAAATTTATGAGAGATATCATGGGTTTTATTCATGATTTAGTTCAGTTAATAAGATTTTCTCCAAAGAGGCTATCTTTGTTTGATTCTTTAAGAAAAGCTGTAAGCATTAACACTCGAGAAATGTTGCTTTCATTAAGATTGCTTTGCCCAACTCGATTGACCATAAGACATACATCAATAGATAGTATCCTAAAGAATTATGAGATCTTACAATCTGCTTTAGAAGAGATTGAAAGTGGCAATGATGAGTATGCAGCAAAGGGTAGTGGACTTTTGACATCCATGCAGAAGTTTGATACTTTATTTGCTTTAAAACTTGCTTAGCTACCTGATTTTTTCGGCAGCTGAACAGCTTTCATGCAATCTCCAAGAAAAGGATACAACAGTTCAGGAAGCATTGCGTGGGGCTGATCTTCTTTGTTCACATTTAAACTCTATGAGAACTGAGGAAAAGATCAAGTCCAATACATTTTATGATCAAGTTCTCCAGGAGTCTGCCACTTTGACTGATGAGCCAGATCTTCCACGGGGAAGGAAACGTCATCGAAGATTTGATGATGGAGCAAGCCCTCATATGTATCAATCCCCCAGAGATATGCATATTTTGAAGTTCTTGAAGTAGTTGTTGGTGAGGTAAAAAGGTTTGATCAGGCTGATCTCTATGTCATGAATGATATAGCAACCATTTTACTAAAAGCTGCTAATGGTGAAAACTTCATAGTACCAGATGATGTAAATGAACAAAGATGTTGATCAAGACCAGTTGATGATTCACCTTTCAATGTTTCCTGATGCCATCAAAACTGCACGTTCAACTTGTGTTGTTACAAAAATAACAAGCATACAAACTATTACAGATGCTATGAATCAACCAGAAATCTATAAAGGCATGCTGGGTGAAGTTGATAAACTCTTAAAACTGTATTTCACTTGCCCAGTTACCTCTGCCACAGCAGAACGTTCGTTTTCATCTCTTTATGTAATACTTGAGAAGTTCAATGACCCACTGCAGACTGAATAACTTGTTTTTATTATATATACATCAATCAAAAACTGATTCAATTGACTTACGAGAGATAGCGGAACAATTGTGAACACAAGGAGGAAGGATGGATTTTTTTTGTAATAATTATAATATTGTATTCTTATATTGTAAAACATAGTCATTGCATATTATATAATCACTAAAAAAAATCATCCACATCTCTGGGTTACTAATGTGGGCCCCCCTAACCAAATGATGTTCCTACTCCACTGGTTAAGGTTTCCAAACCTTTCTAAGCTAATGGCTGCCTCCATATACACTCTGATGGTGGATTCTCAATTCACACTGATTAAGGTCCAATTTAGACCAGACAACGGTAGTTTCTCTGATGTCTCTAAAGTTTAACTCTGATAATTGCGGTCACAATATACCAGCTTACCAATACAACAATACCTAACAAGTTAATAAAAGGGTGTGGATAAAAGGGTTCCTTAGGCGTTCCTGAAAATTTGGAGACTGCGTAACGTTAAGATCACTCCAGCGTAGCTGACCGTCCTTGGATAACGAGTCTGCATAGCAGCTAACAGCAAGGAGGAGGGCGAAGAAAAAGGACGCTTTACAACTACGGCCATTCCGTATTTGTAGTGAAGCGAAGCTAAATAAAATCTAGATCAGCAGCTCGAGTGAATCTTCAACTTTTGTCCCAGGGATCAGGCTGAGAGTGCAGTTGATTTTTCTGGTCAGTGTCTTGGGAAGACTCTGTCTTGGAAAATATGCCAGCAGAGCTTGTTATAGAGGAGAAGTACTATATAGTGAAATGGTAATAATTTATAATAAAAATGCCAAATATTTATGAAGACCATTTCTCTCTCTCCTCTCTCTTGTCTTCTCAGTTCTGGTCTGAAGAGAGAAGCATTGGAGAGTCTGATAGAGGCTGAAGGTGTGGATGTGTGGTATGTGGGAGTTGGCGGGAACGCGGACATGAGAATGTCTAGGCACAAGTTCAGGAAGATGAAGGGAAGACTGCCAGGCTGTAGGGAGGAGGGGAGTGTGGAAAGGCTGGTGGAGCAGGCAAGAATGCTGGCCACAAAACAAGCAGTCAACCGAACAGAGCAGGGTTGGTTTGAAAATTATGTAAGCTCATATAAGTAAAAGATCCTAAGCTTAGAAAAACTAGACTTGGCTCTATTTTGTACTGTTTAGCATCCCTATCAGTATGGAGTAATGGTGGACTGGTACAGAGAGCTTGCTCAGAAGTTTCCTGACTTAGTGAAGTTTGTGGAGTCCATTGGTGAATCTATTGAGGGGAGAAAGATGCCAACCATTCACATCACAGCTAGAAGAAACTCTAAGAAGTTCTTCTTCCAGTGCCAGATCCATGCAAGTACATAAGTGTAATACTACAATGCAGATTATATAGCAGACATTCGACATGCATGAAGTCGTAAATCCTTCCTTCTCTATCTCTCAGTCTATACTGAAGCTGGGAATGTCGAGAGAATCGTCACTCATGCTGATTCTATTTCTCTGCTCAGTGTCTCGACTTTAGCATGGTTCAAACCGCTCCCACAAGCAAGCAGACACTTATTATCCTTTTTCATTACTCAGTTTGCCGCTTGACAGCCTGAAATCATTGTCCAAAAGTATTATCAGCGCTTCACTTAGACGCCATCAATTCAGCTGTGATGCTGGTTTTAGCGACCTAACGATTATGGACTAGGAGTTTTCCCGGCTTCCAGAGCTATGCTTTAGGCATGCGCTGATCTATTAAGCTAAGCGCTAAGTTAAAAAATGACCTGAAATGTGGTCTTGGTAGCATTTTGAAACTGCCACATAGCATTTACACCGGTGAATGGGTGTGTTCATTGAGTTCATATTTTCACTCCCAAATTGTGTGCGCCATCTCTCACCACACAAATGCTCTAATTCAAATGTACGTATTCTACACGTCTGAGTTAATGATTTTTTTTTTAACAACCAGGAGAGTGGATTTCTGGAGCTACTTGTTCTTTCATTGCCAACTACCTGGTTGAAAACTATAATAAGAAATTAAGAGTAAGTTTCTGTAATTGGAACATGTGATATATATTATAACAAGTTTCTCAAAAATCAATTTAAATTTTCTCCTCCATGTTTTGGCTATATAACTGCTCTAGCCTTCTTGAGATTATCACATTCTTGCTGATGAAGTCTAGAACATCTAGCCTAAATGTCGAGGAGAGAAATGAAGTTGATTGTTGTGAAAGTTGTTATATCAACTGAGAGTTTGTTGAGAGTATATAATATTGATATAAATAATGTTCGTATATTCTGTATGAATATATATCATATGTATATGCATATGCAGGTATGTATAGCTCTGTCTGTCTGTCTGTCTATACGTACATCTGCTATGCTTGGCCGAATGGAAGGTTGGATCCGGACAAAACTTGACCTAACGAACTGGATAGATGACTGGATTTTTTTTTTTGTAAAGTGGATCTGGACTGGAAGCCTTCATCTAACTACATGGCACTTGGCTTTATCAGCCAATCAGCCAATATTTTATGAATACACCTGCATGTACGGTTTTCATGTTCCCGATGACAGATGATGCAACATGGCAGCACTACCAACTAATTACGCTAGTGATGTTAGACCTCACCTAATGCAAGGATTGCTAGTGAGGCTGCTTCTAGCTCTATTCTATTAAAAAAACACCATATTCATTGAAATGGCAAGATTTACTGAGGCCAGTGTTGCCTACGACTGGTTTGACAAAACAAGTGTTTGGGAGAGTAATGTTGGGGGTTAACACCTGGGGGAGATCGCACCCTCATTCTATTTTGTGCTCTGCTTGACATTTTATCCCTGGGCAATCCTGTGTACCTCTGCTAGTATTTATGTATATATGTAGGTATACTATATCTATTACAATGTTGAAATAGGTGACAAAGCTTATTGATGAGGCTGAGTTTATCATACTCCCATTTGCTAATCCTGATGGCTATGATGTAAGTGCATCTCCTATTTGATGACCATGTTCAGGTTTGTAGTGATGATTAGATGTGCAATGATCTGCTAGGATATGCAG
Source organism: Cladorhizidae sp. MBARI D1340-BT2 (assembly GCA_028752905.1). Lineage (NCBI taxonomy): Eukaryota > Metazoa > Porifera > Demospongiae > Poecilosclerida > Cladorhizidae > Cladorhizidae sp. MBARI D1340-BT2. The sequence goes on along the minus strand of JAQNBH010000009.1, from coordinate 43,956,965 downwards.
TACACATGGTCCAACGACAGATTGTGGCGCAAGAACAGGAGGACAAGCACAAAATGTGATGGAGTGGACTTGAACAGGAATTACCCTGACCACTGGGCAGAGGTAAGGAGCTCATGGGTGGAGTGAGAGAGAGAGTGAGGAGAGAGAGAGAAAAGGAAGGAGGAAGATGAGGGAAGGAATTGAGGTGTGAATGAGTGGTGTGTGGAAGAGAGAGAAGAAAGGTGGACAGAGAAATATAATATTAGAGCAGAAGTGTTTGAAATGTATGAGGGAAAAAATATGACAACGTCCATTGTCCATCCTTCTCACCTGGCAGGGAGGTACCACCAACCCATGCATTGAGTTTTACCATGGCACCAGTGCAGCCTCAGAGCCAGAGATCAGGGCCATCATGAACTACTTCAGGACTCAAACCTCTCCCAGTAACCCTGTGATTGGAGTTATTGACTGGCACTCTTATAACCAGTTGATCCTGAGGCCCTATGGTAGGTGTTACTAACCCACGCCTTAATTTTACCCAGATAATCGCCTTCACTGGTGTAAGTTGTCAATTAATTTACAGGGTGGACTTCAGAGGATGCTCCCGATGAAGACCGTCTGAGAGAGCTAGGAAATAGCATGTCAGATTCCATATATGCCATAAACAGGCGGCGGTACAGCAGCAAGAAATGGATGAAACTGTATCCAGCCACAGGCACTGCTGAAGACTGGTTCTACTCCGACGATGCTAACGAGCTTAACGGAGAAGTTAGGTCGGCAGTTTTTACCATTGAACTTCCAGACAACGGCTTGTATGGATTCCTTCTACCACCCCAAGAGGCAAGAGTTCAAAATGTTGTCATTCACTTCCAAAAATATGTGATTCACAAAATATTTAAAGCTAAAATAATTGATGACTGCTATAGTGTAATGCTCAACATTAGAGGCTTGAAATACTAGTAAGATATACGTGTCTGTATCCCAAATTTTAGACTTGCTAAAACGTATAATATATTTACAATAGCATTAGTAGATAGTTATATATGAAGTCATTTAGTGTATTTCACATCTTGTAATTGATGTATAGGGTGGCTTCAGGTGTGGTGTACATATTAAGGATTGCTCTATTACTTGCTGCAGATCATTCCTACGGGCAAGGAGGCAGTGGCAGCTGTACTCACATTTGCTGAATCACTCATTAGAGAACCTCTGAAGAAGAAGGAAAGCTACTTTGTGTTCTGAAAGGATTACAACTATTTCTTTAAACTTTTTACTCAAATATGTTTGTAATCTGTTCATATCAGTAATCTGTTCATATCAATTTTATTTCTTCAAAATCTTCTTGGAAAACCACTCATCACTCTGTCTGAAGCCACAGCCTGAAGTTGTATGACACAAGGGAGGTGAGTGAATATAACAACCTGACAAATGTCAGTTTCTCACCTCATTGAGCAGCTGGCTGGCTTTGGGGTCTCGTCTGGAGAGCTCACGGAATGTTTCCCCTCCAACAAAACAAATCTCATGGCCATCCTCTAATATATATATATACAACCACAAGATCATTGTTAGGATGAGAAGGGTCTATTATAAAATGCCAAAAATGTCACTGGCTGTAGCTGAAAAGTGGCGGTATTGTGAAATGAGGTATAGGGGGGTGTTTATTAACTTACTGAATCTGCCACAATAACAAGTCATGGAGTGTCCAGACTCACCAGAGGAGTGAGAACCTTATAGTTGGCATCTTCAGATGCACTTCTGGATACCCGGAGCTAAATGCAATACACACTTCAATATATGCACAATAGTGCACACATTGTACAGAGCAACGGAGACACTTGGTGGGTGTTTGCACTCGGAATGCAACCACCATCTGTTCACTTCATCAGTGCGCTGTCTGCTGCATGCTCGAAAAAAGTTCCAATTTTTTTCCTAAGCAAGTGGAACCAGAAGAACCTCCCAATAATCATCTTACTTCATTGTCTGGGCAAGAGAAAGCAATCCTCCCAAATGCCTCTGCACGATCAATGGGTTCCGATAACTTGACCAGTTCCACTCGAGTCTGGCAGGCAAAACAAAGAACAACAAGTATTGTAATGATGACAATATCTGACTTTGACTTGGCGAGAGAGACCTGGTTGTCCCCACATCCAACGACAAAGTTATTGTCATTCTTGGAATATAGTTTCATAAGCATGATTCTGCTCCAGTATATCATTTCTCTCGAGATTGGAGACACCCAGGGATACACAGAAGACTGGATCTTAAAGGGAGAAAACAAGTCTCAAGGGAAAAAGAACGAAAAAATGAATTAAAAAACTTGTCCCAACTTAGGAATTCCATAGCTACCATGCATTGTATTTCATGAATGTAAAATGCAACTGCTAACTGTGTTTAAATACTTTATGGAGCAGTTCCTAGTATATACTAATCACAAGCACTTGCACTAAGTTTGCACGAGAAGAACAAGCAAGGGCTGAGCATCTGTTTCTAGGCGGGTTTGAAGAACTATATATGATGACTAGGAATGGGAGGAGTTCAGGCAGTGGGGCCTCACTAATGGTTATTTGGATGCATCTGATTGTCGGATCATGGAGGGCAAGGATGTTATGTCCCTCAAATAAGAAATGATTTCCCACATCAGTCATTGAATCTGACCTTAGTATTGTGTTTGTGTTCAGTGTAAAATATGCTCCTCATTGAGCAGACATTACAGATGTCTTTCTTTTTTTGACCACTTGTCACTAGTGTGAAAATCTCCTTAATTTATTCCTGCTTTAACGATCAAATTTTTCTGTCTTGCAAAGTTATTGATCGTGACCCATAGAAAATTTTATAAAAGATTTCCATCACTTATTTTATAGCACTCGAGATACGTTACCCACACCAGCAATTAAAAGGCAATACAAAATCTTAGTAGTCTTGTGGAGCGGCGAAGGCATTTTTGACAAAACCACACTAGAAAGACAACAAAACAAGTTTAGACTTGCTAGATTTCAATTTTCAAGGTTGGTCACTAGGGCATAGTTTTATGCTTTATAATACCCAATGTTTGCTGTCAATATCCTCAGAACTGCCATCCCATCCCAGTGCCAAAACCACGTGCGAATATTAAACTCACATCCTGTATATAAGTGGATAGCTACACAGACCTCATACATCTCTGTAGAAAGTGTCCTAATTCATCAGCCACCTTGAACATGAAATGACGAGCCCTACTGATGCCCAAGTCTGTCATTGCTACAAAGGCTCACTTCCTTCTAAGGTGCGTGCATGATAAACGAGGGATGTAACCGGTTAGCTTTCTCCTTATTTGCAGGCGTTTAATCGACCTCAATATTCTGCTACATGCTCTAGCCATCAACTAGTGCATCTAGTCAAAGAAAGTTGATAATGGAGAAGTCATTGTGATTTTGTTATGTCAACTGAGAGTTCATTGAGAATTTGTAATGCAGAAAAAGAAGGGAAAAAAGAAAAGATACTAATTCTTTTTGCTTGAAATCATAATAACTATATAGTTAGATTGCATTGCTCTAGCCACTCCCCGCTTCTAGATCTGACATTATTGGTGATCATGATTTTGCAATGCTTGGACCTTAATTTTAGTGCAGTGTATTTCCTATATATCAGGTATATGGTGCTTTCTCAGAGTACTAAAGGAAAGACTATGCAGAAGCTGACAAGAACTTGGAAGTGATAGTTTGCACTCCTGAGACTGTTAGTGTCTTCAGTAGCTATATCTTCCATCATTAGCACATCTCTCCTCTATGACTATGTGCATCCAGTATCCCTCCTATATATGCCAACTATTTCTCTGTCATAGAGAGTGGCAGTCAATTTGCTTAGCTACCCTACCAAGGGAATAGTTTCTGCATCATAACAAAAAAGGTGTATCCCACCTCGATAGGACATTTTCACTAGTGAATTGTATCACCCAGTATATTTGTGTCTTATAGGGACAGGACATTCACTGAGAATGGGACATTATTCACTATAACAACAGCCATGTTATGGTTTCAAGTAAGATTTTTATACTCAGCACACTTGACCTGGATAGCTCGCATCTATTAAATACTGGGCTCATATATAGCATGTAGAGTAAAGTACTGCTGTTGGCCACTGGGTTGTTTCCAACCAGATATGATATCTGATGTCATAATGTTCGCTAGAAGCTAAAGAGTTGATTGTACAGATCAGCATGCTAGATTCTACATATTGATTTGGATGATGCAGATGCAAGAGTTGAACAAATCATACTCTTGCATTTGAAATCCATTCCATTATCCAGTCAATTGGATTTGGAATGGTGCCGTAGATTGCCTTCTCATAATGTGAATGGCTGCTCAAGAGTGTGGAATGGCTTTTTCTAAATTTAAATTTAGCAAAAGAGGATGACAGAGACATAGAGCCAGCTATGTTTTGGTTGTTTCGGACAAACAACCCTGATGTATCCACTGTAAACTCGTGAGTCTGGGATTCCCCAGTAACCGGTGCATGGGCACATTTTGCATGGAATCATGCAATTGCTTTAAAAATGATGCACAAGGAGAGTGTATATAGCATACAGGAAGCTGAAGCTGTATGTGGTTGATCACGAGGCATCAACCATTATACAATTACTTTCACCACTGACTTCATAAAAAGGACTGTAGATTTCCAGTTTTGTGGGCCTAAGTCTCAACAGAATGCTTCCATCCTCATCAGGTGGGAAAAACAACAACAACAAAACAACAACACTGAAGACAATGCATTTATGCTTCCTTCGATGCATCTATGCTTCCTTCGATGCATCTATGCTTCCTTCGATGCATCTATGCTTCCTTCGATGCATCTATGCTTCCTTCGATGCATCTATGCTTCCTTCGATGCATCTATGCTTCCTTCGATGCATCTATGCTTCCTTAGATGCATCTATGCTTCCTTCGATGCAAGAAAACCAGCGCCTATTAACGATGAGCGTTTAACAAAGAGAGCAAGCACCCACAAGGCTAACTCATGTTTAAATTCATGAAGTATAGATTGTTGCAGCTTCAGAATGATGAAGAAGCAGCTGAAGCTAGCGATGGCCTCTCTAATGTCAGCTACAGTGGGACACCCTACAAAATCTTGTACAAGGGAATCACATAAAACCTATCTGGTCGCTCTTCGTCAGAGAAAGGCTTCGTGTCTCCAAGCAAGAATGTAATTCCGTGCTGTAAGTGTTATGAAGGAGCTGGATATCTTGGCCACAGTGCCGGGAGAATTTTCTAGAGCTTTCAGAGTAGTAACCAGAAACAGAAAAATTCCTTTCTCTCTAAGTGCTCTTCTAAGTGTCAGCAATTACACTCGCTATGGTGGCATTCATTTGGCACACATGCATCCACTAATGGGCATATGCGCTGTCAATTATGTGAAATAAAATTATGCACATTCCAAAAAAGTACTTGTAGAGAACAGTACCTAATATCACGATCAGGATAGTCGCTAATAAATGAGGGATCACTTAACAACCAAGTTTTACCGTATACTCTACCTTGAACTGCTATATATGTATGTGCATACATACTGTACCTGATATATGTACGTGCATACATACTGAGCCTGATATATGTACATGCATACATACTGTACCTGATACATGTACGTGCATACATACTGTACCTGATATATGTACGTGCATACATACTGTACCAGATATATGTACGTGCATACATAATGTACCTGATATATGTACGTGCATACATACTGTGCCTGATATATGTATATGCATACATACTGTACCTGATATATGTACGTGCATACATACTGTACCTGATATATGTATGTGCATACATACTGTACCTGATATATGTACGTACATACATACTGTACCTGAATACATACTGTACCTGATATATGTACGAGCATACATACTGTACCTGATATATGTACGAGCAAACATACTGTAGCTGATATATGTACATGCATACATACTAAGCCAGATATATGTATGTGCATACATACTGTACCTGATGTACGAGCATACATACTGTACCTGATATATGTACGTGCATACATACTGTACCTGATATATGTACGAGCATACATACTGTACCTGATATATGTACGAGCATACATACTGTATCTGATATATGTACGAGCATACATACTATACCTGGTATATGTACGTGCATACATACTGTACCTGATATATGTACATGCATACATACTGTACCTGATATATGTATGTGAATACATACTGTAGCTGGTATATGTATGTGCATACATACTGTACCTGATATATGTACATGCATACATACCGTACCTGATATATGTACGTGCATACATACTGTACCTGATATATGTACGTGCATACATACTGTACCGGATATATGTACATCGCATACATACTGTACCAGATATATGCACGTGCATACATACTGTACCTGATATATGTACGTGCATACATACTGTACCTGATATATGTACGTGCATACATACTGTAACTGATATATGTACGTGCATACATACTGTACCTGATATATGTACATTGCATACATACTGTACCTGATATATGTACGTGCATACATACTGTACCTGATATATATACGTGCATACATACTGTACCTGATATATGTACTTTCATACATACCGTACCTGATATATGTACATGCATACATACTGTACCTGATATATGTGCGTGCATACATACTATGCCTGATATATGTATGTGCATACATACTGTACCTGATATATGTACGTGCATACAAACTATAGCTGGTATATGTACGTGCATACATACTGTACCTGATATATGTACGTGCGTACAAACTGTACCTGATATATGTACGTGCATACATACTGTAGCTGGTATATGTACGTGCATACATACTGTACCTGATATATGTACGTGCATACATACTGTACCTGATATATGTACGTGCATACATACTGTACCTGATATATGTACGTGCATACATACTGTACCTGATATATGTACATTGCATACATACTGTACCAGATATATGTACGTGCATACATACTGTACCTGATATATGTACGTGCATACATACCATACCTGATATATGTACGTGCATACATACTGTACTTGATATATGTACTTGCATACATACCGTACCTGATATATGTACATGCATACATACTGTACCTGATATATGTGCGTGCATACATACTATGCCTGATATATGTATGTGCATACATACTGTACCTGATATATGTACGTGCATACATACTCTACCTGAAATATGTACGTGCTGTACCTGCGTGCATACATACTCTGCCTGATACATGTACGTTCATACATACTGTACCTGATATATGTACGTGCATACATACTGTACCTGGTGTATGTACGTGCATTCATACTATGACTGATATATGTACATGCATACATACTAGGCCTGATGTATGTAGGTGCATACATACTGTACCTGATGTATGTATGTGCATACATACTGTACCTGATATATGCACATGCATACATACTGTACCTGATATATATACGTGCATACATACTGTACCTGATATATGCACGTGCATACATAGCTCAGCATTCAGATTATATTTCCTCCTCAACAGTATAATATTCTTCCCTTCATCCTATCCCCCATCATTCTTAACTTGTCTGCCACATTTTTTATCAGTCTTTTGGCGTCCTCTAGATTGCAGGACTGAATTACTATGATGTAATTATAATAGACCTTCTTAATGATTTGAACTTTACCCAATAGATATTCAGTATTGATGATATTCAATTGCTAAATGATATTCGAATGCTAAATGGTGACCCCGACGAGGAAAAGCCCCCTCTACTGACTTCGCTGACTGTCTCACGACAAACAGCGGCCTTCCCGACTGCCCTCCACTGCTCCAGTAAAAATTAAACAAACGAGGACAGAGACATCAGGTCAGAAGCGTCCCTTTACCTATGGATCTCACAACTCAAGCAAAGCTCGTCGCTGATCTGGCAGCCACAGTGCCAGGCAAGGATGACATTATCGCCGCAGTAGTAGCTGCACAAGCAGCCCACGATACAGCACATCCCCCGGCCCAGGCTCCACAAGTAAATGCAGCCGGGATTGAGCTTCCTGAGCTAGACCTCGATGACGCGCAGTTAAACCTTCGAGGCATTACAGCTGATATTACTAAGTAAGACTATATTGTAGGCCGGTTCGATAAGACAGTACAGAAATGTATGCGGTCTAAGCTGCAGAAGACTCCAGACACCGACAAGTATGAGTACATCAAGACAGCTGTGCTAAAGATCTATGGACAGACAGCTCAGAAGAAGGCCATGGCCTTTTTCTCCAGCTCTGAAACCCACAACCTAGGTGACAGGCGCCCTTCAGACTTGCTTGACCACCTTCGTGGCCTCTTCAATGCCGAAGACATCTTTCGCCAAGGTTTCCTCATGCACCTACCTGAGCATGTATGAATGCAGCTTGATGGCAGAACAGGCACCCTGGAAGAATTGGCTGAGAGAGCAGATGCCATCATGGAAGGTCAGTCAGCATTACCAGCGATTACCGCATTCCTTGGGAACCCAGCTAGAATGACGAAAACAGCAGGAAGTTCTCAATACCAGAGTCAGAAGAAACCCAAGAGACCATCGGGTTCTCACTCTGACACTGGATTTTGCTGGTACCACCTCAAGTTTGGACAAAATTCCCACAGGTGCGTCAAACCCTGCAAGTTTCAACATCAGACACAAAAAGCAATCATATACATTGATCCATTGGAAAACTGCTTGGCCGGGCACTAGTGGCATCTGTGTCTGGCCTTCAAACAAACAATCCTAATCGCCTCTTTTACATGTATGACCAGAACTCATCCCGGCGCTTCCTTGTTGATTCAGGAGCCCAGATTAGTGTGTTCCCTGCATCCAAACTTGACAAACGGGCTGGTCAACATGGTGAAAGCCTAATTGCGGCCAATGGGTCCCACATCATGACCTTCGGGAAGCGCACAATGTCACTACAATTTGGCCCACGCCATTTCACCTGTGAATTTCTCCTCGCAGATGTGACACAGCCAATTCTCGGTGCTAACTTCTTTTGCAATGAGAACTTACTCATTGACTGAAAGAACAGATGCTTGGTTGATGTCAGCACCTACGAGACCATGCCAACTCAGTTAGCCCCCAACAAACTTGCAACAAGATTTCGAGGCCTGCACCAACTGGTTGTAGTTAACAGTGCAGAAAAAGGCACAGCAGATGACACCCTTTTCCACCACAAACACCAAACATAGTGTACAACACCACATCCCAACAGATGACTGACCACCTTCGCATACCAAAGCACGGCGCCTCTCACCTGCTAAATTGGCTGTAGCAAGGAGGGAGTTCTTGGCCATGGAAAAGTTGGGCATCGTTTGCCGCTCTGACAGCCCTTGGGCTTCACCCTTGCACCTTGTCCCTAAGCCTGATGGATCATGGCGCCCATGTGGCGACTACCGCCAATTGAATGAGAAGACCCAGCCTGACTGTTATCCTGTCCCACATGTCCAGGATTTTGCAGCCAACCTTCACGGCAAGAACTTCTTCAGCAAGATTGACCTGGTTAAAGGTTTCCATCAGATACCTGTTCGGCCTCAGGATATTCCCGTGATCACACCATTTGGGCTGTTTGAATATTTGAGAATGCCATTTGGACTTAAAAATGCAGCACAAACATTTCAGCGATTTATGGATCAGGTATGTTCTAGTTTGGAGGGTTTCCTTTTCGTCTACCTTGACGATGTACTGGGACGGCATCCAAGCACCGTCGACATCTCAGAATGTTTTTTAAACGTCTGGCCCAGCATGGGCTTGTGGTGCCAAAAAATGTGTGTGTTTGGAGTCAGCAGTTTGGACTTCTTAGGGCACCGTGTCTCAGCAAAGGGTGCAGCACCACTTCCTGACAGAGTTCAAGCCATAAAAAATTTCCCTACACCAATCACCACCAAGAGCATGCTGGAGTGGCTCGGCATGATCAATTTTTACCACTGATTCATTCCGCATGCAGCTGATCTAATGAAGCCCATGCACGAGGCTGTGCACACAAAGCCGTTCCGTTGGTCTGAGAAACTCCAGACGGTCTTCGAAGCGGCCAAGGCTGGACTTTCATCTGCAGCCTTTTTAGCACACCCAAGCCACAACTCACCCACCAGCATCACAGTCGATGCTTCAGATACAGCAGTCCTTGAACAATTCTGGGATGGAGATTGGCGCCCCATTGCCTTCTTCTCCAAACAGCTTGATCCAGCTCAATCCTGGTATAGTACATTTGATCGTGAACTGCTGGCAATGTACCTGGTGGTACGCCACTTTCTCTACTTTGTTGAAGTTCGTACTCTACACAGACCACAAAGCATTAACCTTTGCTTTTGCCAAACAGGCTGGCAAGTATACCCCAAGACAACAGCGCCACCTTGCCTATGTCATCGAATTCACTACCGATGTCCGACACATCAGTGGGAAAGACCATGCAGCAGCAGATACGCTTTCCAGAGTGTTTCCAGGCGGAAGCCCAACCGAGGAGCCACAATCAACTGACACAGGATCTTTGGACATAACTGCCATCCATATGCCAGAAGTGGACTTCGTAGCCATGGCACAGGACCAACTGACTGACCCAGAGGTATGGGCCACACGTACAGCCATCACTGATCTTAGTGATGAGTCTCTGCCCAACACTGATCTCACCCTACTTTGTGACAGGCTAACAGGACAACTAAGGCCGTTGGTCCCTCGCACTTGGCGTAGACGAGACTGTTTGATACGGTCCACGGTCTCTCTCACACAGGCATACGTACTTCACCCAGCATGATGGTAGACAGATTTGTCTGGCATGGCATCAATAAAGATGTGGAACACTGGGCAAAGACCTGCATGAGACGCCCGAAGGCAAAAGTGCACCGACATGTCCGAACTACGGTACAACATGGACAATTACACAGCCGAAGATTTGAGCAGCTGCACGCGGACATTGTTGGCCCTCTGCCAGAGTCTCGGGGCATGAAATGTCTGTTCACAGTAGTCGATCGGTTCACCAGATGGACAGAGGCCTTTGCAATGGCTGAACAGACTGCCAATCCTGTGCCAGAGCACTTCTAGAACACATTGCCAGTTTCGGTGTTCCAAGTGACATATCCTCGGATAGAGGTCAGCAGTTCACATCCTATCTATGGGGTCAGCTCAATGCTCTCTTAGGATCACGGAAGCACCAAACCACCAGTTACCACCCACAGAGTAATGGCATCATTGAGCAATTCCATCGTCAGCTCAAGGCCTCTCTAAAGGCACGACTGGATGGCCCACACTGGATGCACGAGCTCCTCATTGTCATGCTTGGCATTTGGACAGCACCCATGGATGACCTATCAGCTGAGTTGGTGTATGGTGAGACATTAAGATTGCCGGGAGAGTTTTTTTAAACCGGACCACTGCCAAACAACCCCTCCACTGAGTTGTTGCCACACCTGCGGGAGGCGGCCATGAGGAAACTGCATCCGACAATAACAACACACCATAGACAGCCATCATGTCATTTACCTACTGCTCTGCTCACTTGCAAGTTTGTGTTCGTCCTCCGAGATACCCATAGGACTCCATTACAATGCCCCTACGAGGGACCATTTCATGTCCTGTAGAAGACAGACAAGTTCTACATATTGGACATGAATGAAAGGTCTGACACTGTATCAATTGACCGCAAGCCAGCCTTTTTGGAAGCCGAATCTAAGTCCACAGCTGCCCAGGCAGTAATACCTCCAATTACAGTACCTCAAACTTCATCTACTGCTCCATCCTATGCAGAATTCACTGGCAGACAGGAACATCTGGTTCCACTACCTCGAACAACTCGCTCTGGACGTGCAATCAGGACACCTGTACGATTCCTCCATGCCACAGCCATTTAGGTTGCTAGGGAGGGTAGTGTGGCGTCTTCTAGATTGCAGGAGATGAGATTAACTTGGTCGATTTAGATGAGGATGGCGTTCTCAGAGCTGATGAATGCTTGAGCATTGGAGATGATACCTGGCTTTCAAGAACTGATAAAGAAATGGACATGAAACCTTTTCCCCCCCAACTGCAAGGCAGTTTAAGTTGGCCACTCTTAAAAACCTTTTGGAGACCCCATTCTCAAAGACATGGGAATTGTTCAGCTTGATAAGACAAAATCTTACTCTTTTGCCACAACAAAAATACTTACAAAACGGTATCCTCAAATTGTATCGGCTTCTTCTAGTTTCCTTGAGCTTCTTGCTGAAGAATTTATGGAATTTCTGCTTTCACCAGGAAATCTTTCAGCTCCTAGGTCTTACCAAGATTGTGAAAGAACAGAGAAATCTTGCCAGTGAGCCATTCTGGTGGTAAGTCTGGCAAGATTAAAACAATCTAGGGGCAGTTAACAGTGGCATAGGAACAGGGGGGGCCAGGGCCCCCCAAATTTTTATAAATTAACATTACAATGTAGAGCTGTACCATTTTACATTTTACACTGACCTTCTGTGTGCACTTGACTTTACCATAATTATGATTGGCATGCCAAGACATGATGAGGTCATTTTATGATGTGGTTATGGCTTTCATTTACAGGTGCTCACAGATCTCAATCTCTTCAAAAGATCGATGAATTTCTCACTTGCATGACCTTTGCATGATCTCATGCACGAGTGACCTTATAACTCATGCTTGACCTCATGTTCTAGACCAGGGATTCTCAACCAGGGGTAAATTTCCCCCCTGGGGGTAAAAAATTACATGGCATGGGGTAAATAACTGCCATACCTGATAGATAATTGAATAAGGAAAAGGTTTATAGACCTCTAAGCAGGTTGGTGTATATCACTTACCTGAGCTTACTATTTCTATTCAGACTATTCCCTTTGGTCTGTGATTGTTTTTCTTGTTTTACTATGTAACAGTCTGGGAAAGTTTTCATTGCTATTCACGCATAATGTCCCTTACTGGCATATCCATTCATGAAAAACTCATTACAAACCAAAATTTATATTTACTATAGCTATAGTTAGCTAGCTCTAGTTTAAGCTAGCAGCTGCTGGAGATCAGAGAACAACCAAGGTATATAACATATGAACTATGGCTACTAGGTCTACAACTAATATACTACCTTTGACCTTGGTCTCAGGTAGCATATTAGTTGAATAGACCTAGTAGCCATAGTTTATATATTACATAATCAGATTTTGCCATGTCCAAGAAACGTACATACCTGGATTCATATATACAATATGGCTTTGAGTTTGTTGTTGTGGATGGTGTGGAGAAGCCTCAGTGTCTGCTGTGCTCAAAAATTCTTGGAAATGGGTCACTGAAACCTTCAATACGGAAACAGCATCTGGAAGTCATCCTGCCCATGCATCTAACGACCGTGCTAAATTTGAGGTAAAGAGAGCTAGGTTTAGGGCTGGGAAGAACACTGCCTACACTTGGCTTCGTAAAGAGGAAACCAATGCTTGCAGCTTCCTATCATGTAGCACAACGAATAGCAAATGCAATGAAACCTCATGGCATTGCCGTGAAGCTGATTAAACCTTGTCCTTAGACATGGTTGAACATGATTGTGTGTTGGAAGGAAGCGAAACAGAAGATTTAAGACATTCCTCTTTCTAATGACACAAATCGATGTATTATTGAAATGTCTCAAGATATTTGTCAACAAGTTATTGAACAGATCGAATCTAGCCCAGCAAAAATTTCTTTGCAACTTGATGAATCCTGTGATGTTGCAAATTTGTCACAACTTCTTGTTTTTGTCCATTACATATGTGGAAAAGAATTGAAGAATGAATTTCTCTTCTGTGAACATCTCCAACAAACCACAAAGGCTACTGATATAATGCAGAAAACACAAGACTTCTTTGAAAGGAACAATCTCACGTGGAACATTGTTGGTTCAATCTGTACTGTTGGAGCCCCAGCCATGATGGGAGTGAGATCAGGCTTCACTGCACTTGTGAAGCAAAAAGCACCCAATGTGCTAATAACACATTGTGTTCTTCACAGACATGCATTGGCTGCAAAAATGCTTCCTGAAAATCTGATAATGGTTTTGCAGAAAGTTGTCAAGGCTGTTAATTTCATTCGTGCCCGAGCACTGAATCACCGTTTGTTCAAAGCTTTTTGTGATGAGATGGGTTCTGAGCATTTGACTCTTTTGCTTCATACCGAGGTGAGCTGGCTTTCATGTGGACTTATTCTTAATCATGTGTTTGAGCTCCGTACTGAGGTAGAGATTTTTCTTCGTGACCGGGATTCAAAGCTGTGTGAAAACTTTGTTGATTCCAAGTTCATCGCCTATTTAGGGTCCATCTTAACCAAATCAACACAAACAACTCCAGGGAACATCAGTAACCATTGTTGAAGCAAGTGAAAAGATGACAGCATTGCAGACAAAGCTGGACTTATGGGCATGAAGAGTTCATCAGAGTGACTTGGCAAATTTTCCAAACTTGGATGAGGTCATTAGTGAAAGACCTAGTGTGTTTGTTAACTGAGATAAATGAAGACATCACAGATCATTTGAAAATCTTGAAGGAAAACTTCACTGGCTACTTTTCAAAAGACATGATTCCTACATAACGACTCAGCAAAAGTTGAGCTGATTGAACTTCAATCCTCTGCTAATCTTAGAGAAGAATTTGAAAAGGTTGGTGTTGATTTTTGGATAAAACTCACAGATTCATTCCCTAACTTCTTACTCAGCGTGCCTTCCAAGTGCTTCTTCCTTTTGTCACTACATACTTATGTGAATCAGGGTTCTCGAATGGACTATATAATTTCTTTCTTTATCAACTATATTTTATGCAAAACCTAGAGTTTTCTTATCTTCTTACTTTTCTGTGCCCTTCTGATGGCTATGCATTTTTTGTATGGGAGTAAGGGGGTAAATGTCGAAATACATCAGACTGAGGGGGTAAATGATGGAGGAATGGCTGTTCTAGACAGTGTATGCCACTGGTAAAGTCAAGTCATAGTGTTTCAAGATGTCACAGAAGAAACTTGGAAGTTATTTTAAATTAGCTTCCTAATCTCAATCTCATAACTTGGAATCTCAGGGAGACAAAGGTAATTCTTTTGATAACAATCTGTCAAAATCTAGGTGCCACCTGTAAAGTTGATAGTGTTTCACGGAAGAAACTTGAAAGATCAGCTTCTCAAAAGATGACAGAGGTATTCTACTAGGGCTATGAATACACACAGCTTGCTAAATATTTTAATAAAATAAAATCTAGGTGGCACTTGTGACTCTGGTACTGAAGGATGTAATGGTTGAACCAGGCCCACATGACTGTCAGTGTCAATGTTGTATTGACTTAACCACTCTTAATCAACCATCTGATATTACAGAGTCAGTAACCTTCTACACTGATAAGAAAAGCAGCCATAAAAAAACACATTTAAGGCGAATACAACCATGTTGGTTTAAACTGTACTACTGGATCACAGTTTGTACATCCAAACACAGAGTTTTCTGCATACATTGTCGTAATGCCTTATTGACCTTTCCTAACTATCAAAAATCAACATTTATTTCTGAAGGGTTTGCGAATTGGAAGAAAGCCCTTCAAAAGTTTAGGGAGCATGAGAGCAGCTGCATGCACAGAGAAGCTTTGCTAAAATTGGCTGCTTCCAATACTCAGACCCTCAGAGTTGGTGCAAAGTTAGCTATATACTCAGCATGCTACCAACCAAAAGCATCACAGATTTATGTTGATGAAACTTCTTACTAGCATTCAATATCTGTACGACAGGGGCTTCCTCTTCGAGGGCACAAAGAAGATAATGACAATTTTTATACCAACTTTTGCTGCTCTTAACTAAAGATTGTGAGTGAAAACATGGATTCAAAAAAGGGAGTACATTTCTCCTGATATAATTAATGAACTTATAAATATTATGGGCCAAAATGTTTTGAGATCAATACTGGCAGAAATTAAGACTGCTTTGTGGTTTGCTATTATAGCTGATGAGGCTACCGATGTTTCACACCATGAACAGATGTCTCTCTCAATTCGATGGGTGGATGATATTTATCACATCCATGAAGACACTATAAGTCTTATTCAATTGCCAAATACTAAGGCAGAAACCATATTTAGTGCTATTAAAGCTATCTTAATCAGATGTTCATTGCCTATTTTGCAGTGCAGTGGACAGGCTTTTGATGGTGCATCAAATATGAGTGGCATACGAAATGGTCTACAAGCATTGGTTAAAAAGGATCCACCTTCATATCATTGGAAACATTGATCCACCTTCATGTCATTGGAAACATTGATCTACTTTCAAGTCATTGGAAGCATTGATCCACCTTCATGTCATTAGAAACATTGATCCACCTTCATGTCATTAGAAACATTGATCCACCTTCATGTCATTAGAAACATTGATCCAGCCAAATCAAGCGCTTTATGTTCACTGCTTGGCCCACAGTTTGAATTTGTGCTTAAAAGATGTCACCAAAAATTGCAAATTTATGAGAGATATCATGGGTTTTATTCATGATTTAGTTCAGTTAATAAGATTTTCTCCAAAGAGGCTATCTTTGTTTGATTCTTTAAGAAAAGCTGTAAGCATTATCACTGGAGAAACGTTGCCTTCATTAAGATTGCTTTGCCCAACTCGATGGACCATAAGACATACATCAATAGATAGTATCCTAAAGAATTATGAGATCTTACAATCTGCTTTAGAAGAGATTGAAAGTGGCAATGATGAGTATGCAGCAAAGGGTAGTGGACTTTTGACATCCATGCAGAAGTTTGATACTTTATTTGCTTTTTGCTTACCTGATTTTTTCGGCAGCTGAACAGCTTTCATGCAATCTCCAAGCAAAGGATACAACAGTTCAAGAAACATTGCATGGGGCTGATCTTCTTTGTTCACATTTAAAACTCTATGAGAACTGAGGAAAAGATCAAGTCCAATACATTTTATGATCAAGTTCTCCAGGAGTCTGCCACTTTGACTGATGAGCCAGATCTTCCACGGGGAAGGAAACGTCATCGAAGATTTGATGATGGAGCAAGCCCTCATATGTATCAATCCCCCAGAGATATGCATATTTTGAAGTTCTTGAAGTAGTTGTTGGTGAGGTAAAAAGGTTTGATCAGGCTGATCTCTATGTCATGAATGATATAGCAACCATTTTACTAAAAGCTGCTAATGGTGAAAACTTCATAGTACCAGATGATGTAAATGAACAAAGATGTTGATCAAGACCAGTTGATGATTCACCTTTCAATGTTTCCTGATTCCATCAAAATTGCACATTCGACTTGTGCTGTTACAAACATAACAAGTATACGAACTATTACAGATGCTATGAATCAATAAGAAATCTATATAGACATGCTGGGTGAAGTTGATAAACTCTTAAAACTGTATTTCACTTGCCCCCACAGCAGAACGTTCGTTTTCATCTTTACGTAGAATAAAAACATACTTGAGAAGTTCAATGACCCACTGCAGACTGAATAACTTGTTTTTATTCAATCAAAAACTGATTCACTTGACTTACGAGAGATAGCGGAACAACTATTTTGGATTTTTTTGTAATAATTATAATTATAATTGTAAAACATAGTCATTGCCAATTATAATATAATCACTAAAAAAATCATCCACATCTCTAGGTTACTAATGTGGGCCCCCCTAACCAAATGATCTTCCTACGTCACTGGTTAAGGTTTCCAAACCTTTCTAAGCTAATGGCTGGACTTATGTCTATTCCCTCCAATATAGACTCTGATGGTGGATTCTCAATTCACACTGATTAAGGTCCAATTTAGACCAGACAACGGTAGTAGTTTATCTGATGTCTCTAAAGTTTAACTCTGATAATTGCGGTCACAATATATTAGCTTTACCACTACAACAATACCCTAACAAGTTAAATAAAAGGGTGTGGAATAAAGGGGGTGTGGGTTCCTATTAGGCGTTCCGTAACGTTGAGATCACTCCGCTGACCGTCCTCGGATAACGAAGCACAGAGTCTGAATAGCAGCTAACAGCAAGGAGGAGGAAGAAGAAAAAGGACGCTTTTACAACTACGGCCATTCCGTATTTGTAGTGAAGCGAAGCTAAATAAAATCTAGATCGGTAGCTAATTGCAGCTCGAGTGAATCTTCAACTTTTGTCCCAGGGATGAGGCTGGGAGTGCAGTTGGTTTTTCTGGTCAGTGTCTTGGGAAGACTCTGTCTTGGAAAATATGCCAGCATAGGAGGAGAAGTACTAGTGAAATGGTAATAATTTATAATAAAAATGCCAAATATTTATGAAGACCATTTCTCTCTCTCCCTCTCTCTTGTCTTCTCAGTTCTGGTCTGAAGAGAGAAGCATTGGAGAGTCTGATGGAGGCTGAAGGTGTGGATGTGTGGTATGTGGGAGTTGGCGGGAACGTGGACATGAGAATGTCTAGGCACGAGTTCAGGAAGATGAAGGGAAGACTGCCAGGCTGTATGGAGGAGGGGAGTGTGGAAAGGCTGGTGAAACAGGCAAGAATGCTGGCCACAAAACAAGCAGTCAACCGAACAGAGCAGGGTTGGTTTGAAAATTATGTAAGCTCATATAAGTAAAGCTTAGAAAAACTAGACTTGGCTCTATTTTGTATTGTTTAGCATCCCTATGGAGTAATAGTGGACTGGTACAGAGAGCTTGCTCAGAAGTTTCCTGACTTAGTGAAGTTTGTGGAATCCGTTGGTGAATCTATTGAGGGGAGAAAGATGCCAGCCATTCACATCACAGCTAGAAGAAACTCTAAGAAGTTCTTCTTCCAGTGCCAGATCCATGCAAGTAAGTGTAATACTACAATGCAGATTATATAGCAGACATTCAACATGCATGAAGTTATGAGAGTCTTATGAGAGTCGTAAATTGGAAAATTCAACACTGAATTTCATAATCATGAATTTTTCCAGAAACCAGAAAAATGAGTTTTCTCTGTATTCAGGTGAAAACTTTTGTTATCAGCTCTTCAACTAACACGAGATCCGCATTCACAAATATCATGGCATGTGATTCTGAGTCAAGGTAAGGTCCAGAGAAGTGGAAGTATCAAGAAGAAGGGATCAGAGAGGAGACAAACAAGTTAAATCCATGGATGTCAAACAATCTCGATTTAAACGAACTCTCGTTGACATAATTACTTGAAATTTACTCTCTTGATATTTCGCTCTAGTAATGAAGGCCAGAGCATCTAGTCAAAACATCGAGAGAGTAAATTTCAAGTTGATTATTAAGAAGGCTATTCTAATCTTCATCTAGTCACCCTACATTACAGTCAGTCCAGTTGTGGCAAAGCTTGAGCTCAATTGAGGTAGACCGATACCATAAACTAGTACATGTTAAAAAAACCTTGGATACCACTTTATAGCTCCATAGATTCTGCACACTTCATGGTATCGACTTAATATATAGCTCAAAAGATAGGTCTCTCTGTGTGCTCTCTTTTGATATTAAACATTTTTCATATATATATATAACTATACCCAAGTTACTGGAGCTAAAGTGGAGGTTCAAAACCTGGGTGTCTGAAAATAATCCAGATTGCCAAGTGCTATAGTTGAAATTTGCACACTGGTTAGAGGAAGTCCTACTTCATACGAGTTATTTGATTAGGTGCTAAAACTTGATCATGGTCAAGCTCGTGGCTGGAAAATGAAAATAAGGAATTTTAACAATCCATAATTATAGATGCACTACTAACTCAGGTAAAATTAGTCTTCACACTTGGATGTAATATGTTCACATAGAAACAGACATAAGTTCTTAGTGGTGATCTTTATTCATCTACCTAACATTATTGACATCCATTTCTTTAAATTGAGAAAGTTCATTGAGTTCATATTTTCATCACCCAAATTGTGTGCGCCACATCTCACCACACAAATGCAAATGTACGTATTCTACACGTCAGTACATGACTGAGTTAATGATTTTTTTTAACAACCAGGAGAGTGGATTTCTGGAGCTACGTGTTCTTTCGTTGCCAACTACCTGGTTGAAAACTATAATAAGAAATTAAGGGTAAGTTTCTGTAATTAGAATGTGATTTATATAGTATAACAACTTTCTCAGTCAACTTAAATTTTCCCATCCATGTTTTGCTGCTCTAGCCTTCATGAGATTATCACATTCTTGCTGATGAAGTCTAGAACATCTAGCCTAAATGTCGAGGAGAGAAATGAAGTTGATTGTTGGGAAAGTTGTTATATCAACTGAGAGTTTGTTGAGAGGATATCATATTGATATAATGTATATTCTGCAACAATAATCATCTTGAAATTGTACTCTCTCTTTCTCTCGATGTTTCGACCAGATGCTCTAGCCTAGCCTTCATAGGACAAGGAAGTAAGCTGCTCGCATGCAGGTATATATATATATGCTATATGCATGTCTGCTATGCTTGGCCGAACGGAAGGTTGGATCCGGACAAAATTTGACCTAGCGAACTGGATAGATGACTGGCTATAAACTTTGGTCTGGATCTGGATGGAAGCCTCCATCGAACTGCATGGCACTTGGCATTATCTGCCATTTTGTTTAGGAATATACCTGCTATGCATTTTTCACGTCGTTGGACACAAATGACGCGATTTGGCAGCAACTATGCTAGTGATGTTAGACCTCACCTAATGCAAAGTTTGTTAGTGAGGCTACTTCTAGCCCTACTCTATTAGAAAAATACCATATTCTTTATTTACTGAGGCCAGTGTCATCTATGACAAAACAAGTGTTTGGGAGAGTAATGTTGGAGGTCAACACCTGGGGAAGACCACACCCTCATTCCATTTTGTGCTCCTCTGCTCGACATTTTATCCCTGGGTAATCCTGTGTACCTCGGCTAGTATGTACGTATATATGTAGGTATACTATATCTATTACAATGTTGAAATAGGTGACAAAGCTTCTTGATGAGGCCGAGTTTATCATACTCCCATTTGCTAATCCTGATGGCTATGCTGTAAGTGCACCTCCTATTTGATGACCATGTTCAGGTTTGTAGTGATGATTAGATGTGCAATGATCTGCTTGGATATGTAGTACACATGGTCCAATGACAGATTGTGGCGCAAGAACAGGAGGACAAGCACAAAATGTGAAGGAGTGGACTTGAACAGGAATTACCCTGACCACTGGGCAGAGGTAAGTAGCTGAAGGGTGGAGTGAGAGAGAGAGTGAGGAGAGAGAGAGAAAAGGAAGGAGGAAGATGAGGGAAGGAATTGAGAAGGTGTGAATGAGTGGTGCGTGGAAGAGAGAGAAGAAAGGTAATATAATATTAGAGGAGAAGTGTTTGAAATGTATGAGGGGAAAAATATGACAAAGTCCATTCTCCCATCCTTCTCACGTGGCAGGGAGGTAGTTCCACCAACCCATGCAGTGAGGTTTACCATGGCACCAGTGCAGCCTCAGAGCCAGAGATCAGGGCCATCATGGACTACTTCAGGACTCAAACCTCCCCCAGTAACCCTGTGATTGGAGTTATTGACTGGCACTCTTATAGCCAGTTGATCCTGAGGCCCTATGGTAGGTGTTACTAACCCATGCCTTAATTTTACCCAGATAATCGCCTTCACTGGTGTTAATTTACAGGGTGGACTTCAGAGGATGTTCCCGATGAAGACCGTCTGAAAGAACTAGGAAATAGCATGTCATATTCCATATATGCCATAAATGGACGAACATACATCAGCCAGAAGACGACGAAACTGTATCCATCCACAGGCACTGCTAAAGACTGGTTCTACTCTGACGATGCTAACGAGCTTAATGGAGAAGTTAGGCCGGCAGTTTTTACCATTGAACTTCCAGACAATGGCTGGCATGGATTCTTTCTACCACCCCAAGAGGCAAGAGTTTAAAATGCTGTCATTCACTTCCAAAAATATGTGATTCACAAAATTTTTAAAGCTAAAATAATTGATGACTGCTATAGTGTAATGCTCAACATTAGAGGCCCTCTTGAAATACTAGTAAGATATACGTGTCTGTATCCCAAGTTTTAGACTTGCTAAAACGTATAATATATTTACAATAGATGGTTATAGAAGTCATTTAGTGTATTTCACATCTTGTAATTGATGTATAGGGCGGCTTCAGGTGTAATGTACATATTAAGGATTGCTCTATTACTTGCTGCAGATCATTCGTACGGGCAAGGAGGCAGTGGCAGCTGTACTCACATTTGCTGAATCACTCATTAGAGAACCTCTGAAGAAGAAGGAAAGCTTCTTTGTGTTCTAAAAGGATTACAACTATTTTTTTAAACTTTTTACTCAAATATGTTTGTAATCTGTTCATATCAGTAATCTGTTCATATCAATTTTATTTCTTCAAAATCTTCTTGGGAAACCACTCATCATTCTGTCTGAAGCCACAGCCTGAAGTTGTATGACACAAGGGAGGTGAGTGAATATAACAACCTGACAAATGTCAGTTTCTCACCTCATTGAGCAGCTGGCTGGCTTTGGGGTCTCGTCTGGAGAGCTCACGGAATGTTTCCCCTCCAACAAAACAAATCTCATGGCCATCCTCTAATATATATATATACAACCACAAGATGATTGTTAGGATGAGAAGGGTCTATTATAAAATGCCAAAAATGTCACTGGCTGTAGCTGAAAAGTGGCGGTATTGTGAAATGAGGTATAGGGGTGTGTTTATCAACTTACTGAATCTGCCACAATAACAAGTCATGGAGTGTCCAGACTCACCAGAGGAGTGAGAACCTTATAGTTGGCATCTTCAGATGCACTTCTGGATACCCGGCAGCTAAATGCAATACACACTTCAATATATGCACAATAGTGCACACATTGTATATACATAGCAACGGAGACACTTGGTGGGTGTTTGCACTCGAAATGTAACCACCATCTGTTTACTTCATCAGTGCGCTGTCTGCTGCATGCTCGAAAAAAGTCCCAATTTTTGTCTAAGCAAGTGGAACCAGAAGAACCTCCCAATATCATCTTACTTCATTGTCTGGGCAAGAGAAAGCAATCCTCCCAAATGCCTCTGCACGATCAATGGGTTCCGATAACTTGACCAGTTCCACTCGAGTCTGACAGGCAAAGCAAAGAACAACAAGTATTGTAATGATGACAATATCTGACTTTGACTTGGCGAGAGAGACCTGGTTGTCCCCACATCCAACGACAAAGTTATTGTCATTCTTGGAATATAGTTTCATAAGCATGATTCTGCTCCAGTATATCATTTCTCTCGTGATTGGAGACACCCAGGGATACACAGAAGACTGGATCTTAAAGCAGGAAAACAAGCCTCAAGGGAAAAAGAACGAAAAAATGAATTAAAAAACTTATCCCAACTTAGGAACTCCATAGCTACTACCATGCATTGTATTTCATGAATGTAAAATGCAACTGCTAACTGTGTTTACAATACTTTTATGGAGCAGTTCCTAGTACTAATCACAAGCAAGTTTGCACGAGAAGAACAAGCAAGGGCTGAGCATCTGTTTCTAGGCGGGTTTGAAGAACTATATATGATGAGACTAGGAATGGGAGGAGTTCAGGCAGTGTGGTTTCACTGCTGATTATTTGGATGTAGCTGATTGTCGGATCATGGAGGGCAAGGATGTTATGTCCCTCAAATAAGAAATTATTTCCCACTTCAGTCATCGAATCTGACCTTAGTATTGTGTTTGTGTTCAGTGTAAAATATGCTCCTCATTGAGCAGACATTACAGATGTCTTTCTTTTTTCATTCTTGTTTTGACCACTTGTCACTACTGTGAAAATCTCCTTAATTTATTCCTGCTTTAACAAAACCACACTACAAAGACAACAAAACAAGTTTAGACTTGCATAATAGATTTCAATTTTCAAGGTTGGTCACTAGGGCATAGTTTTATGCTTTCTAAATAATACCCAATGTTTGCTGTCAATATCCTCAGAACTGCCATCCCATCCCAGTGCCAAAACCACGTGCGAATATTTGTAAGTGGATAGCTACACACACCAACGACATCTCTGTAGAAAGTGTCCTAATTCATCAGCCACCTTGAACATGAAATGACGAGCCCTACTGATGCCCAAGTCTGTCATTGCTCACTTCCTTCTAAGGTGCGTGCATGATAAACGAGGGATGTAACCGGTTAGTTTTGTCCTTATTTGCAGGTGTTTAATCGACCTCAATATTCTACTACATGCTCTAGCCATCAGCTAGTGCATCTAGTCAAAGAAAGATGATAATGGAGAAGTTATTGTGATTTTGTTATGTCAACTGAGAGTTCATTGAGAATTTGTAATGCAGAAAAAGAAAAGAAAAAGAAAAGATACTAATTCTTTTTGCTTGAAATCCTAATAACTATATAGTTAGATTGCATTGCTCTAGCCACTCTCCTGCTTCTAGATCTGACTGGTGATCATAATTTTGCAATGCTTGGACCTTAATTTTAGTACAGTGTATTTCCTATCAGGTATATAGTGCTTTTTCAGAGTACTAAAGGAAAGACTATGCAGAAGCTGACAAGAACTTGGAATTGATAGTTTGCACTCCTGAGACTGTTAGAGTCTTCAGTAGCTATATCTTCCATCATTAGCACATCTCTCCTCTATGACTATGTGCATCCAGTATCCCTCCTATATATGCCAACTATTTCTCTGTCATAGAGAGTGGCAGTCCATTTGCTTAGCTACCCTACCAAGATTGATAGGTAATAGTTTCTGCATCATAACAAAAATGGTGTATCCCATCTCGATAGGACATTTTCACTAGTGAATTGTATCACCCAGTATATTTGTATCTTATAGGGACAGGATATTCACTGAGAATGGGACATTATTCACTATAACAACAGCCATGTTATGGTTTCAAGTAAGATTTTTATACTCAGCACACTTGACCTGGATAGCTCGCATCTATTAATTACTGGGCTCATAGCATGTAGAGTAAAGTACTGCTATTGGCCACTGGGTGAATGGCTGCTCAAGAGTGTGGAATGGCTTTTTCTAAATCTAAATTTAGCAAAAGAGGATGACAGAGACATAGAGCCAGCTATGTTATGGTTGTTTTGGACAAACAACCCTGATGTATCCACTGTAAACTCGTGAGTCTGGGATTCCCCAGTAACCGGTGCATGGGCACATTTTGCATGGAATCATGCAATTGCTTTAAAAATGATGCACAAGGAGAGTGTATATAGCATACAGGAAGCTGAAGCTGCATGTGGTTGATCACGAGGCATCAACCATTATACAATTACTTTCAATTGACTTCATAAAAAGGACTGTAGATTTCCAGTTTTTTGGGGCCTAAGTCTCAACCGAATGCTTCCATCCTCATCAGGTGTAAAAAACAACAACAACAAAACAACAACACTGAAGACAATGCATTTATGCTTCCTTCAATGCATTTATGCTTCCTTCGATGCATCTATGCTTCCTTCGATGCATCTATGCTTCCTTCGATGCATCTATGCTTCCTTCGATGCATCTATGCTTCCTTCGATACATCTTGCTTACTTCGATGCATTTATGCTTCCTTCGATGCATTTATGCTTCCTTCGATGCATTTATGCTTCCTTCGATGCATTTATGCTTCCTTCGATGCATTTATGCTTCCTTCGATGCATTTATGCTTCCTTCGATGCATTTATGCTTCCTTCGATGCATTTATGCTTCCTTCGATGCATTTATGCTTCCTTCGATGCATTTATGCTTCCTTCGATGCATTTATGCTTCCTTCGATGCATTTATGCTTCCTTCGATGCATTTCCCCCAAAATGCACTGATTCAAGATCACTGAATGTTAGAGTGTATTAGCAGTAATGTATCACATAGATAATGATGGGCATGATTTCATTTGCTTAGTCTTGAGAGTCTAATCAAGCAATCCAGCAATCGGGTAGCTCCAGCCCTACATCTCTTTGAATTGCCGATCTTTAGGTGTAAGATGGATGTGCAGTACCTCTTTCACAAGCAGTTCTTTCCATTTGCTGGCTCTATCACACAGGTCTCTTTCCAGACTTCTCAAGTTCTCCCTCTCCTTGCATGCATATTTATGCTTCTTTATCTGGGCCACAAGCATTCACTTTCCGACAGTTTCAGGAAATTCTATACAAAACTGATGTGTTTGTGGTAGTTTTTAAGTTATCTTTAACCATGATAAACTGAGATTATAGAGTCATATCTGATTTTAAAACAACTGATTTAAATTTTTCACAAACACGTCTGATGTGCTCACTTAGGCCATTTGAAAAATAAATCTCTAGTGTTATAGTAGTAATGTTTAGGAGTGCTGTGGTGAAGTAGACCTTAATTTCCACTGGATGAGTCAAATGCAGCCCAACTGGAAAGCTGAGTAGAGCAGCTAGATGGGGGGGGGGGGGGGGGGGGGGGGGGGAGTGGGGGAAAGCAAAGGTAAGTGATCTAATGAAGGATATGAAAACATGCAAAAATATCACTGTATTTTTATTCACAAGCCTGTCTACAGCTAGCATGGGAGCTAGCGCAGCTAGTAGTCATGTACCATCACCCTTCCTTTAAAAGGAAACAGTGTTGTCAATCCTGATCCTTGGGTGACTCCAAGGTATATCACTCTCACTTTCTTCATCTTTGTCATTAGAAGTGTCTTTCTCACACTCACTGTACATAATCCTTAACCCTCTCCCCAGCCTCAAATCCCCTTCAGCCTCCACCATATATTCTTCACATTCAAGGTCAGATTTATTCATAGTATAGTTGTCTCTAATATCAATTAATTAAGTTGATGTGGACATATTAGCTGGTGTTCCTTTTATACAAAGCTATTATGTATACAACACTCTCAGAAGAGGGCCTGAAGTTGCTTATAATTTCTGCCACATCATGGACAGTGACATCAATGATGAAAATGTTGACAGTTATGTGGAAGGAAACATATTTGCTATAGTGGTGATAGTGACAAAACAATTGTATACACAATCGTAAGTCCAACTTAGCATTTTCAGATATTGGAGACTTCTGTCCCAGAAAGATGAAGGTGAACAGCATATAATTACTGTTAACAAGGATGAAGGTGAGAAGAGTGATGGTCTGGAAGTCACCCTTCTTCTTTCACTGGACCTATAAAGTTAAGAGTGATCACTCAATGCTTTTGAGCAGATGTTCAAACCCAACTTTTCTGACTGGAAACAAACAGATCTGCAGGAGCACCTTGAGTTTCACTCAAGAGCACTGACTCATATTTTATCGCTGTATTAAAATTAATTCGTGTGCATGTAATATGTAACCATACTGCTAAAGTAATTATAATATGCTTACTCGTTAACATATATTCTTCTGGAAAAATAAAAAATAAAAGTTTGAATATTAGTTTTTTTTAAAGATATGATATTACTTATTATTCGTGAATAAAGTTCTGGTCAAATAAAAAAAGCAAATGGCAACAACAGCAAAAAACAAAATCGAGCCCTTTACAACAGCCACCAATTTAAAGATGTAACAATGACTTACTCAATAATCAACTTTGCCACTTGACATTTCATCCAGGTCCTTTACCTGTACCCCCAAAATGGCCGACAATGCCAGCAAGTGCTGTGTTGTTTCTGGCAATGGTGGCTTCTAGCAACTTGGATCACCACCAATAATCAACTTTGCTACTTGATATTTCATCTATATATATATAGGTGTTTTACCTTATCAGGAATAATAGAGCATCTGCTGAAACATTGACAGGCAAAAATTCTACTGAGAAAGTAAACTGAGAGTCAATTGAGTTTGAGGATGTCTTTTTATTCTGTGGTGTCTTACATGTTGCCCCATAGTAGCATACATGTTGCCCCATAGTATCATACATGTTGCCCCATAGTATCAAACATGTTGCCCCATAGTAGCATACATGTTGCCTTGTTGAATTTATAGTTTATTACTTCTGCCAAGGAAGTTATGTTTTCACACCAGTTTGTTTGTTTGTTTGTTTGTCTGTTCATCAAGTGATTTTCAAGAAGTTTTATGGACAGGTTAAGCATTGTTCAAGAACCAATCTGTTGCACCTTGGTGGTGACCCATGTTGCTGCCTGAACTGGTGGCTCTTCCTGAACTGGTGACTCTGCCTGAACTGGTGGCCTGCCTGAACTGGTGGCCTGCCTGAACTGGTGGCTCTGCCTGAACTGGTGGCTCTGCCTGAACTGGTGGCTCTGTCTAAACTGGTGGCTCTGCCTGAACTGGTGGCGTCCCTGAACTGGTGGCTCTGTCTAAACTGGTGGCTCTGCCTGAACTGGTGGCTCTGCTGTTTTAGTTTCACCCCCTGCCATAGTTAAAGTATTGGGTTAGCAGTCAACTGGGAATCACCACAGATTTTAATATTTCTTTTTTTACTTTTCAAGAATGGCAACAATTGGTGCATCCCACTCAGAAAACTCGACAGGTTCCAGTTTCCCATTGTTTAACTAACCTGTTCAACTTCTCTATCTCTCTCATCGAGTATGGCATTGTTTGAGCCTTGCAAAAGCATGCTGTAGCTTTAGAGTCTACATGGGTTATTTGCTTGAAATCCTTGCAGATTACCTAACCCAAGGAATATTTGCTCGTATCTTTTCCAAGAAGTCATGCACAGCAGCACTTGGAGTGTAGTAGACTAATTTAACTTCTTCCCAGTAAGATTGGTCCATCACTTCTGACTTATCAGAGGCAGATGTGCTATCTGATGACTTTCATAAGACACCTTCAATTAGTACTAATAAGTAGGGTATTGATAATCATAATCAGTAGTAGACAAGCTCCTCCTTAGCCACAAACATTTGTATGTGATCTCTGCCATAATTGACGATAAATGCACCTGCATGGGAATTCTCTACCCAACTTGAACCTTCAATGGTGGTAGTGTGTTATTACGTCCAGATGTAACATGACACAAGTGCAGTTTCTCTGATAGCTACACTTTAAAAATAACATTCAACTAACTGGTCAGGGACGATGTGTCTTGTGTGGATTTCCTCTTCTGTTTGCTTCTGCATGGCTACCCATTTCAAGTGGCCTTCTTCACCACACTGATTACAGGTGAACTCTTTAAATTTGCATCGAGATGCAAGATGTTCGGCAATATCACAATGAAAACACTGTAACTGTGTCAGTACTACTACCCGTTGCTTCGCAGTAGATATCCTGTTGTATGTTTGTGCTTGTGCTAATATTATCTGGCTTCCACTTGATGAGACTGGTTTCAGTTCCTTTGCATTATTTGCTACTGTCCTCAATCCTTGACACAACTTAAAAGCTTTTGTACGAGTTATAGTAGCCTTTGTTGTGTTCCTTCACCATTCACTCCCCACACACTAGCTGATCACGTAGCATGTCTTCCATCACTGTTCTGAAATTTCAGAATTCAGCCAGAGCTCATAGTTCAGCTATGTAATTCACTACAGATTCTCCTATTTTCCTGAATCTGCTGTGGAATTGAAATCTCTGCAGTGAACTTGGATGGCTTTGGGCTGCAATTCTTCTCCAAGACCTTTACCATGGTAGTGAAGGATTCGTCCTCAAGCTTATCTGGAGACTTCATAGGAGCTTATAGAAGGCAGGTCCAATAACCGAGAGAAAAATAGAGCACTTCCTATCATCTGCAATGTTAGTGTTCTCTGCAAAGAAGTGTCCCATTCACTCAAAGCATTGAGGCCACTCCCCTTGCTCTTAGCTGTCAATCTTCCCAAAGATTGCAACCTTCAAAATCTCTTCTACTTGTCAAAATATGTTACGTATTAAAAGTTTCAACTCGTATATGTAGACATACAACACAACTGAATTTCAACACAATCAAGTATATATTCATAAAAAGAAGTGGGGGATGCTCCGCATTAACATGACACAATAGACCACAGATACAGAACATGCACAGGTCAGTGACATTAGTTTGACACAGCATTATTCCAAAATGGTAAAAGATTAATCCATGCATTTTGTACGTGAAATATCTGTCGATATTTGTAGCAAAGATAAAATAATTATGTAAGTGGGAGTGTTACATACCCAATGTGGCATGACTATTATTGCTATATGCATTTGTGTGTTACTGCCTACATTCATACTAAGTGGTTACATAGATTCCTCAATGTTGCAAATCTTGAGCTCCTGTTCGGAGCATACACAATAGCCAGCAGACTACTCAGGACAAATATAACTGCACTGCTTCAATTGTTTCTGAAAAATGTGAATTTTTAGGTCAAAAACGACCACATGTTAAACCCCCCTTCAAATTTGTGGTAAATACTATCTTTATTATTACACCTTATTTGGTTGAAATGAAATAAAATGGTACAGTCTAAAGTGTAGCATAGTCAAAACGAAGGCCATTTAAGATACACCTTGCAGGTGGCAACTTAGTGGTAGTTATCCAATAATGAGTGCAGACTTTAAGAACAAAATGAAAATTCTCCCACTTACTATGATATCTGTGTATCTCCTTTGGTCCATACACTATTATGTTGCCAGATGTGTGCATATTAACTCTCTCACTTATCACTAGTGTCAAATATTGAGTGTTATTATTGTGTTTATAATTTTGACTGATTTCGTATTTATTTGATCAAGAAACAAATTAGTTGCTGCAAAGCATTGGAAATTGTTTTTGTCTTGCGGTACATTTGGAGGGAGAGTAGATGATAGATTGTTGATCTTTGGAGTGAATTTTACAGTTTTTGGATGGCTGCCAGTTTACTACTATATTCGCTAAGAATTCAAGATGTGCGGGGAAAACGTTTTAGAGCTAAAATTGGCCGAAACCACCATTTAAAGAAGTGAGTTCTAGCTGAGAAATGAGCTTTGTTTTTTGTGTGTGTGCGTGTGTGGAAACTCATTTCTATATCTCTATTAGCGTAATTATTGGACTCTTGTGAGCAGCTAACAAAGCATAAAAACCCTTTCAAGATGTTTTAGAAATGGCCATTAAAACAACCCCTCAAATTCAAGCCATGTACTTTGATGATGGTTACGTATTCGTTTTGGCCTCCCAGAATATGCTAGACTTACATTGACCACCCCCCGCATCATATGATGTTAAAATGTAATACAACTTTAAAATGTTATTCTGACTACAGAACTAAGACCTTTATCTGCACAGTCAGTTTCTGTATAGCTCCTCCTGCTCCTCTGGCTGGACTATATACATTTAAAGGGAAACAGGAGGAAAGTCTTCGTAGTGAATGGCATCTCGTTCATGTAGTACACGATTGCCAGGAACACTTCTTGTACTGTGGGCAAGATCTGGGGAGGGTGTGTGGTTAAGAGGGAATTGATGAGGTTACCATTGCGAGTGGACGTAAACATATATTAATTATTATAATATGTGTGCAAATTTTTTTTCTGGGGTTGGCCAACACAAGGTGACTGACCTGCAGCTTGTCTTCAAGATGTCTATACTTTTAGGAGTGGAGATTGTTGTGCGAGCCAGAAACTGAGATGTACATGCTGTAAAACTTTCTCAACCTAAATGGCACAAACTGGTAAGAAAACCAGCGCCTATTAACTATGAGTGTTTAACAAAGAGAGTAAGCACCCACAAGGCTAACTCATGTTTAAATTCATGAAGTATCGATTGTTGCACCTTCAGAATGATGAAGAAGCAGCTGAAGCTAGCGATGGCCTCTCTAATGTCAGCTACAGTGGGACACCCTGCAAAATCTTGTACAAGGGAAACACATAAAACTGTCTGGTCGCTCTTCGTCAGACAAAGGCTTCGTGTCTCCAAGCAAGAATGTAATTCCGTGCTGTAAGTGTTATGAAGGAGCTGGATATCTTGGCCACAGTGCCGGGAGAATTTTCTAGAGCTTTCAGAGTAGTAACCAGAAACAGAAAAATTCCTTTCTCTATAAGTGCTCTTCTAAGTGTCAGCAATTTCACTCGCTATGGTGGCATTCATTTGGCACACATGCATCCACTAATGTGCAAATGCGCTGTCAATTATGTGAAATAAAATTATGCACATTCCAAAAAAGTACTTGTAGAGGGCAGTACCTAACATCACGATCAGGATAGTCGCTAATAAATGAGGGATCACTTAACAACCAAGTTTTACCATATACTATACCTAGAACTGCTATATATGTGCGTGCATACATACTGTGCCTGATATATGTACGTGCATATATACTGTACCTGATATATGTACGTGCATAATACTATGCCTAATATATGTTTGTGCATACATACTAGGCCTGATATATGTACGTACATACATACTCTACCTGATATATGCACAAGCATACATACTGTACCTGATATATGTATGTAGGTGCATACCTGATATATGTACGTGCATACATACTGTACCTGATATATGTAAGTGCATACATACTGCATATGAAATATGTACGTGCTGTACCTGGTATATGTACGTGCATACATACTGTGCCTGATACATGTACGAGCATACATACTGTACTGATATATGTACATGCATTCATACTAAGCCTGAAATATGTAAGTTCATACATACTGTACCTTATGTACGAGCATACATACTGTTTCTGATATATGTACGAACATACATACTGTACCTGATATATGTATGAGCATACCTACTGTACCTGTTATATGTACGTGCATACATACTGTACCTGATATATGTACTTGCATACATACCGAACCTGATATATGTACGAGCATACATACTGTTCCTGATATATGTACGAGCATACATACTGTACCTGATATATGTATGTGCATACATACTGTACCTGTTATATGTACGTGCATACATACTGTACCTGATATATGTACTTGCATACATATCGTACCTGATATATATACGTGTATACATACTGTACCTGATATATGTACGTGCATACATACTGTACATTAAATATGTATGTGTTGTACCTGATATATGTATGTGCAAACATACTGTATCTGATATATGTACGTGCATACATACTGTACCTGTTATATGTACGTGCATACATACTGTACATGATGTATGTACGTGCATACATACTCTACCTGGTATATGTACGTGCATACATACTATACCTGGTATATGCACGTGCATACATACTGTACCTGATATATGTACGTGCATACATACTGTACCTGATATATGCACGTGCATACATAGCTCAGCATTCAGATCGTATTTCCTCCTCAACAGTATATATTCTTCCATCATCCAACCCCCATCATTCTTAACTTGTCTGCCACATTTTTTATCAGTCTTGTGGCGTCCTGTAGATTGCAGGACTGAATTACTAAGACGACCTTAATGTTTTGAACTTTACTAAATAGATATTCAGTATTGATGATATTCAATTGCTAAATGATAAATGGTGAACCCGACAAGGAAAAGTACCCTCTACTGACTGTCTCACGACATACAGCGGCCTTCCCGACTGTCCTCCACTGCTCCAGTAAAAACTAAACAAACGAGGACAGAGACATCAGGTCAGAAGCGTCCCTTTACCTATGGATCTCACAACTCAAGCAAAGCTCATCGCCAATCTGGCAGCCGCAGTGCCAGGCAAGGATGACATTATCGCCACAGTAGTAGCTGCACAAGCAGCCCATGATACAGCACATCCCCCGTCCCAGGCTCCACAAGTAAATGCAGCCAGGATTGAGCTTCCTGAGCTAGACCTCGATGACCCTGATTACTGGTTCCTTGCTGCTGAGGTGCAGTTCCACCTTCGAGGCATTACAGCTGATATTACTAAGTACTACTATATTGTAGGCCGGTTCGATAAGACATTACAGAAATGCATGCGGTCTACGCTACAGAAGACTCCAGACACCGACAAGTATGAGTACTTCAAGACAGCTGTGCTAAAGATATATGGACAGACAGCTCAGAAGAAGGTCATAGCCTTTTTCTCCAGCTGTGAAGCCCGCAACCTAGGTGACAGGCGCCCTTCAGACCTGCTTGACCAGCTTCGTGGCCTCTTCAATGCCGAAGACATCTTTCGCCAAGGTTTCCTCATGCACCTACCTGAGCATGTACGAATGCAGCTTGATGGCAGAACAGGCACCCTGGAAGAATTGGCTGAGAGAGCAGATGCCATCATGGAAGGTCAGTCAGCATTACCAGCGATTACCGCATTCGTTGGGAACCCAGCTAGAATGACGGAAACAGCAGGAAGTTCCCTATACCAGAGTCAGAAGAAACCCAAGAGACCATCGGGTTCTCACTCTGACACTGGATTTTGCTGGTACCACCTCAAGTTTGGACAAAATTCCTACAGGTGCGTCAAACCCTGCAAATTTCAACATCAGACACAAAAAGTGATCAAATACATTGATCCATCGGAAAACTGCTTGGCCGGGTGCTAGTGGCGTCTGCGTCCAGCCTTCAAACAAACAATCCTAATCGCCTCTTTTACATGTATGACCAGAACTCATCCTGGCGCTTCTTTGTTGATTCAGGAGCCCAG
The DNA here is from genome assembly GCA_028752905.1 of Cladorhizidae sp. MBARI D1340-BT2. Lineage (NCBI taxonomy): Eukaryota > Metazoa > Porifera > Demospongiae > Poecilosclerida > Cladorhizidae > Cladorhizidae sp. MBARI D1340-BT2. Next base: position 43,922,643 of record JAQNBH010000009.1, on the reverse strand, counting down.
ATTAGTGTATTTCCTGCATCCAAACTTGACAAACAGGCTGGTCAACATGGTGAAAGCCTAATTGCGGCCAATGGGTCCCACATCATGACCTCCGGGAAGCGCACAATGTCACTACAATTTGGCCCACGCCATTTCACCTGTGAATTTCTCCTCGCAGATGTGACACAGCCAATTCTCGGTGCTAACTTCTTTTGCAATGAGAACCTACACATTGACTGCAAGAACAGACGCTTGGTTGATGTCAGCACCTACGAGACCATGCCAACTCAGTTAGCCCCCAACAACCTTGCAACAAGATTTCGAGGCCTGCACCAAATGGCTGTAGTTAACAGTGCAGAAAAAGGCACAGCAGATGACACACTTGCTGTCATCCTCTCAGAGTTTCCCACACTCACTCTCCTCCACTTTTCCAACACAAACACCAAACATGGTGTACAACACCACATCCCAACAGATGACCAACCACCTTCGCATGCCAAAGCACAGCGCCTCTCACCGGCTGTAGCAAGGACTGAGTTCTTGGCCATGGAAAAGTTGGGCATCGTTCGCCGCTCTGACAACCCTTGGGCTTCACCCTTGCACCTTGTCCCTAAGCCTGATGGATCATGGCGCGCATGTGGCGATTACCGCCAATTGAATGAGAAGACCCAGCTTGACCGTTATCCTGTCCCACATGTCCAGGATTTTGCACAACCTTCACGGCAAGAACTTCTTCAGCAGATACCTGTTCGGCCACGGCCCTGATCACACCATTTGGGCTATTTGAATATTTGAGAATGCTGTTTGGGCTAAAAAATGCAGCACAAACATTTCAGCGATTTATGGATCAGGTATGTTCTGGTTTGGAGGGTTTCCTTTTCGTCTACCTAGACGATGTACTGGTGGCCAGTGAAACGGCATCCGAGCACCATCGACATCTCAGAATGTTTTTTAAACGTCTGGCTTGTGGTGAAACCAATTTTTTTTTTTTGAGTCAGCAGTTTGGACTTCTTAGGGCACCGTGTCTCAGCAAAGGGTGCAGCACCACTTCCTGACAGAGTTCAAGCCATAAAAAATTTCCCTGCACCATTCACCACCAAGAGCATGCTAGAGTGGCTTGGCATAATTTTTACCACCGATTCATTCTGCATGCAGCTGATCTAATGAAGCCCATGCACGAGGCTATGCACACGAAGCCGTTCCGTTGGTCTGGAAAACTCCAGACGGTCTTCGAAGTGGCCAAAGCTGGACTTTCATCTGCAGCCCTTTTAGCACACCCAAGCCACAACGCACCCACCAGCATCACAGTCGATGCTTCAGATACAGCTGTTGGCGGAGTCCGCCAATTCGTGGACGGAGATTGGCACCCCATTGCCTTCTTCTCCAAACAGCTGGATCCAGCTCAATGCTGGTATAGTGCATTTGATCGTGAACTGCTGGCAATGTACCTGGCGGTACGCCACTTTCTCTACTTTGTTGAAGGCAGACCTTTCGTCCTCTACACAGACCACAAAGCATTAACCTTTGCTTTTGCCAAACAGGCTGGCAAGTATACCCCAAGACAACAGCGCCACCTTGCCTATGTCAACGAATTCACTACCGACATCAGACACATCAGTGGGAAAGACAATGCAACAGCAAATGCGCTTTCGAGAGTGTTACCGGGCTGAAGCCCAACCGAGGAGCCACAATCAACTGACACCGGCTCTTTGGAAATAACTGCCATCCATATGCCAGAAGTGGATTTCATAGCCATGGCACAGGACCAACTGACTGACCCAGAAGTATGGGCCACACGTACAGCCATCACTGATCTTATTCTCAGTGATGAGCCTCTGCCCAACACTGATCTCACCCTACTTTGTGACAGGTCAACAGGACAACTAAGGCCGTTGGTCCCTCGCACTTGGCTGTTTGATACAGTCCACTGTCTCTCACCCAGGCATACATACTTCATGCAGGATGATAGTAGACAGATTTGTCTGGCATGGGATCAACAAAGATGTGGGACACTGGGCAAAGACCTGCACGAGATGCCAGAAGGCAAAAGTGCACCAACATGTCCGAACTCCGGTATAACATGGACAATTACCCAGCCGAAGATTTGAGCAGCTGCACGTGGACATTGTTGGCCCTCTGCCAGAGTCTTGGGGCATGAAATATCTGTTCACAGTAGTCGATCGGTTCACCAGATGGACAGAGGCTTTTCCAATGGCTGAACAGATTGCCACATCCTGTGCTAGAGCACTCCTAGAACACATTGCCAGTTTCGGTGTTCCAAGTGACATATCCTCGGATAGAGGTCGGCAGTTCACATCCGATCTATGGGGTCAGCTCAATGCTCTCTTAGGATCATGGAAGCACCAAACCACCAGTTACCACCCACAGAGTAATGGCATCATTGAGCGAATCCATCGTCAGCTCAAGGCCTCTCTAAAGGCACGACTGGATGGCCCACACTGGATGCACGAGCTCCCCATTATCATGCTTGGCATTCGGACAGCACCCAAGGATGACTCATCAGCTGAGTTGGTGTATGGTGAGACATTAAGATTGCCGGGAGAGTTTTTTGAAACCGGACCACTGCCAGACAACCCCTCCACTGAGTTGTTGCCACACCTGCGGGAGGCCACGAGGAAACTGCGTCCGACAATAACAACACACCATAGCCAGCCATCATGCCATTTACCTACTGATCTGCTCACTTGCAAGTTTGTGTTCGTCCGCCGAGATACCCATAGGACTCCATTACAATGCCCCTATGAGGGACCATTTCATGTCCTGCAGATGACTGACAAGTTCTACACATTGGACATGAATGGAAGGTCTGATACTGTATCAATTGACCACCTCAAGCCAGCCTTTTTGTAAGCTGAATCTAATTCCACAGCTGCCCAGGCAGTAATACCTCCAATTACAGTACCTCAACCTTCATCTACTGCTCCATCCTTTGCAGAAGCCACTGGCAGACAGGAACATCCGGTTCCACATCCTCGAACAACTCGCTCTGGACGTGCAATCGGGACACCTGTACGATTCCTCCATGCCACAACCATTTAGGTTGGTAGTGTGTGGCATCCTCTAGATTGCAGGACTGAATTACTATGATGTAATTAAAATAGACCTTCTTAATGTTTTGAACTTTACACAATAGATATTCAGTATTGATGGTATTCAATTGCTAAATGATATTCGATTGCTAAAGTCTACTTCCTCCACCTGCGCAAGCCTACTACCAAGGAGAATTTGTTTCTCTTCCCTTCTCTCGGCCAACTTCTCCATCTCAAGTCCCCCAGAACTGCCATTCCTGCCACTATGTTGCTATATAGATCCTAATAAGTTTCTTCCTACTGAATGAGCTATCACTACTTCCACACTTATGCTTGTGCACTGACACTGTTCAAACTTCAGGTCATCACTACTTCCACACTTATACACCCACACTTGTGCACTGACACTGTTCAAACTTCAACTCCAAGTGATCTGTCCTCCTGTCAGCCACAATTCGGCAGCATGTTCAAGGCTTGGTCTAGCCAACAGGTCCCACATCATCCTGCCTCTATCCACTTCAGTTTTTCCATTCACTTTACTCATCCACTCCGCCTTTCCAATGCTTTAATCTTCCAAGTGTACATTACCTCTCAGTTTCTCATCAAACCAGAAACCAAAGTATCTGAAAGCTTCACTACTTCTAGCTCCTCTTCATCAATATTCCACTTCACACTATTCCTCCCTTTCCCAATGACCACTACCCTACTCTTCTTCTCATTAAACTTCAACTTCAATCTTATCGCATAGTTCTGCACCATATCCAATATCTCTTGCAACTCCACTCCTGTACATATTAAACTCTCCCTGTGGCAATAGTCTGGTGATCCTTGAGTGAAACCCAAATTTATGTAATTCAAAGTGTTATTACAATATGTTAAAGCAATAATATTGACAAAAATGAAAGCACCTAGAAACCTATACCTAGGATGTAGTATATACAGGACCAGCATAAACAGCAAACCATAAACCTTACTTACAATATATAGATAAATGAAAGTGCTGGTGACAGAGATTAAGCAGTGATACCAGTGCAGGACCATCAGCTCAGGCCACTCGGATCTCTTCTCTGGCTGTGAAAATTGGTGGCATTAGATTTCAAGTTTCCCAGCATTATCAAATATGACGTAGTTTTCATGTGTCTCGAGATCCCAGGAAGAACTCACCTATACTCTCCAAAGGTCTGCAGAAGTTGATAGTTCTGTCATTTTATTTGCATCAGTGTCTGAAATGCAGCGGTGGCAGGGAGGGCTTGAGCCCCCCTAAATTTTCATAATGTGTCATATGATTTTTGCTGACATTAATACAACTGTAAAAGTTAAATTGCCACATTTCGTTGAGCCTACTTCTTCATTGTGTACATAGATCTGCTTGATTGTCTCATATCACACTTCCTTTCTTCTACTGAACAAACAGCCAAGGTAGAAAGCATTTTGGAGAGATTTCAGAATTCTCTATTCTTCCCTTTCTTAAATATGTTCTTTGATCTAAGGATCACTTTAATAGGTCTTTTCAAATGTCCAACGAAAACATAACGTGTGAGTTGTATACTGAGGTAGCTAGGCTTGTGAAGGTTTATGAACCAAAGTCCTTATTGAAGAAGCAGTTCTTGAAGCTGGTGATGAGATTAACTTGGTCGATTTAGATGAGGATGGCATTCTCAGAGCTAATGAATGCTTGAGCATTGGGGATGATACCTGGCTTTCAAGAACTGATAAAGAAATGGACATGAAACCTTTTCCCCCCAACTGTAAGGCAGTTTAACTTGGCCACTCTTAAAAACCTTTTGGAGACCCCATTCTCAAAGACATGGGAATTGTTCAGCTTGATAAGACAAAATCTTACTCTGTTGCTACAACAAAAATACTTACAAAACGGTTTCCTCAAATTGAATTGGCTTCTTCTAGTTCCTTTGAGATTCTTGCTAAAGAATTTATGGAATTTCTGCTTTCACCAGGAAATCTTCCAGCTCCTAGGTCTTACCAAGATTGTGAAAGAACAGAGAAATCTTGCCAGTGAGCCATTCTGGTGGTAAGTCTGGCAAGATTAAAACAATCTTGGGGCAGTTAACAGTGGCGTAGGAACAGGGGGGGCCAGGGCCCCCCAAATTTTTATAAATTAACATTACAATGTAGAGCTGTACCATTTTACACTGACCTTCTGTGTATATATATAGCACTTGACTTTACCATAATTATGATTGGCATGCACTGCCAAGACATGATGAGGTCATTTTATGATGCTTTCATTTACAGCAGGTGCTCACAGATCTCAATCTTCAAAAGATCAATGAATTTCTCACTTGCATGACCATTGCATGATCTCATGCATGAGTGAACTTATAACTCATGCTTGACCTCATGTTCTAGACCAGGGATTCTCAATCAGGGGTAAATTTCCCCCCTGGGGGTAAAAAATGACATGGCATGGGGTAAATAACTGCCATACCTGATAATTGAATAAGGAAAAAGGCTTATAGACCTCTAAGCAGGTTGGTGTATATCACTTACCTGAGCTTACTATTTATTATTCAGACTATTCCCTTTGGTCTGTTATTGTTTTCATTGTTTGACTATGTCTGGGAAAGTTTTCATTGCTATTCAGCATAATGTCCCTTACTGGCATATCCATTCACATTACAAACCAAAATTTATATTTAATATAGCTATAGCTAGCTAGCTCATAGCTCAGAGAAAATAGCTAGCTCACAATAGCTCAATAGTTCAGCTGCTGGAGATCAGAGAACAACCAAGGTATATAACATGAACTATGGCTACTAGGTCTACAACTAATATACTACCTTTGACCTTGGTCTCAGGTAGCATATTAGTTGAATAGACCTAGTAGCCATAGACTTAGTTTATAACATATGTATATTACATAATCAGATTTTGCCATGTCCAAGAAACGTACATACCTGGATTCATATATACAATATGGCTTTGACTTTGTTGTTGTGGATGGTGTGGAGAAGCCTCAGTCAGTGTCTGCTGTGCTCAAAAGTTCTTGGAAATGGGTCATTGAAACCTTCAATACTGAAACAGCATCTGGAAGCTACACATCCTGCCCATGCATCTAACGACCGTGGTAAATTTGAGGTAAACAGAGCTAGGTTTAGGGCTGGCAAGAACACTGCCTACACTTGGCTTCGTATCTAAGAAGAAACCAATGCTTGCAGCTTCCTATCATGTAGCGCAACGAATAGCAAAGGCAATGAAACCTCATGACATTGCCGAGAAGCTGATTAAACCTTGTCCTTAGACATGGTTGAACATGATTGTGTGTGGGAAGGAAGCGAAACAGAAGATTCAAGACATTCCTCTTTCTAATGACACAAATCAATGTATTATTGAAATGTCGCAAGATATTTGTCAACAAGTTATTGAACAGATCAAATCTAGCCCACCAAATATTTCTTTGCAACTTGATGAATCACAAATTTGTCACAACTTCTTGTTTTTGTCCGTTACATATGTGGAAAAGAATTGAAGAGTGAATTTCTCTTCTGTGAACATCTCCAACAAACCACAAAGGCTACTGATATAATGCAGAAAACACAAGACTTCTTTGAAAGGAACAATCTCACATGGAACATTGGTGGTGTTGGAGCCCCAGCCATGATGGGAGTGAGATCAGCACTTGTGAAGCAAAAAGCACCCAATGTGCTAATAACACATTGTGTTCTTCACAGACATGCATTGGCTGCAAAAATGCTTCCTGAAAATCTGAAAATGGTTTTGCATAAATTGTCAAGGCTGTTAATTTCATTCGTGCCCGAGCACTGAATCACCGTTTGTTCAAAGCTTTTTGTGGAGATGGGTTTGAGCATTCGACTCTTTTGCTTCATACCGAGGTGAGCTGGCTTTCATGTGGACTTATTCTTAATCATGTGTTTGAGCTCCGAACTGAGGTAGAGATTTTTCTTCGTGACCGGGATTCAAAGCTGTGTGAAAACTTTGCTGATCCCAAGTTCATTGCCTGTTTAGGGTACCTCTCAGATATATTTACCCACAGATAATTTGAAAATCTTGAAGGAAAACTTCACTGGCTACTTTTCAAAAGACATGATTCCTACAGAGAGATGGACCTTTTAACACTGAAGTCAGAAATGAAAGATGACGACCCAGCAAAAGTTGAGCTGATTGATCTTCAATCCTCTGCTAATCTTAGAGAAGAATTTGAAAAGGTTGGTGTTGATTTTTGGATAAAACTCACAGATTCATTCCCCAACTTCTTACTCAGCGTGCTTTCCAAGTGCTTCTTCCTTTTGTCACTACATACTTAATTAAGTGAATCAACTTTAGTAGCAATGAAGACAAAGGCCAGGAATCGCGTGAAAATCGATGACGGTATGAGAGTAGCGTTGTCATCAACAGCACCTCGAATAAATAAACTGTTTGGATTCAATGAATCAGCAGTGTTCCCACTGGTAATGCTTCTGGTGTTTCTGTTAGATTTTTTTTTAGTGATACGAATGGACCATATAATTTCTTCCTTTATCAAAGTATATTAGTATATTTTATGCAAAACCTAGACAATAAATGTGTTTTCTTATCTTCTTACTTTTCTGTGCCTTTCTGATGGCTATGCATTTTTTGTATGGGAGTAAGGGGGTAAATGTCGAAATACATCAGACTGAGGGGGTAAATGATGGAGGAATGGTTGAGAATCCCTGTTCTAGACAGTGTATGCCACTGGTGAAGTCAAGTCATAGTGTTTCAAGATGTCACAGAAGAAACTTGGAAGTCATTTTAAATTAGCTTCTCAATCTAACTTGGAATCTCAGGGAGACACTTGAACACAGCCAGCTAATTCTTTTGATAACAATCTGTCAAAATCTAGGTGCCACCTGTGAAGCTGATAGTGTTTCACGGAAGAAACTTGAAAGATCAGCTTCTCAATCTGAATGTCAAGATGACAGAGGTATTCTACTAGGGCTATGAATACACACAGCTTGCTAAATATTTTAATAAAATAAATCTAGGTGGCACTTGTGACTCTGGTACTGAAGGATGTAATGGTGAACCAGGCCCACATGACTGTCAGTGTCAATGTTGTATTGACTTGACCACTCTTAATCAACCATCTGATATTACAGAGTCAGTAACCTTCTACACTGATAAGAAAAGCAGCCATAAAAAATCAGAATACAACCATGTTGGTTTAAACTGTACCCCTGGATCACAGTTTGTACATCCAAACACAGAGTTTTCTGCATTACATTGTCGTATGTCGTAATGCCTTATTGACCTTTCCTAACTATCAAAAATCAGCATTTATTACTGAAGGGTTTGCAAATTGGAAGAAAGCCCTTCAAAAGTTTAGGGAGCATGAGAGCAGCTGCATGCACAGAGAAGCTTTGCTAAAATTGCTGCTTCCAATACTCAGACCCTAGGAGTTGGTGCAAAGTTAGCTATATACTCAGCATGCCACCAACCAAAAGCATCACAGATTTATGTTGATGAAACTTCTTACTAGCATTCAATATCTAGTACGACAGGGGCTTCCTCTTCGAGGGCACAAAGAAGATATGACAATTTTTATACCAACTTTTGCTGCTCTTAACTAAAGATTGTGAGTGAAAACATGGATTCAAAAAAGGGAGTACATTTCTCCTGATATAATTAATGAACTTATAAATATTATGGGCCAAAATTATTTTGAGAACAATACTGGCATAAATTAAGACTGCTTTGTGGTTTGCTATTATAGCTGATGAGGCTACCGATGTTTCACATCATGAACAGATGTCTCTCTCAATTCGATGGGTGCAGTGGCGGATCTAGGGGGGGGGGGGGGGGGGGGGGTTTGGGGGGTCAGAACACCCCCTCAAGAATATAACCACACCCACTAAATTATACTCAAACTCTGTGCAAATGCACAACACATGCATAGGACATGAGAATGTGGCATGTTTGTTGGTGAAGTATTGAGTGATTGATAAGGTGTGAATGAAGCCATCTGAAACCCAGCCGCTTATGAATGAGTCTATGTTACTGAACTTGAGGGTGATGAATCTACCTTCAATGACTGGAGTTGGGACAGGGAAACGCGTATTAAAGCTCAAGGACTATGCAAACTCAATGCCATGCTATTTGTTTAACAACTGTGATGTTTGCTCTTGAATCAATAAAGCCAATAACAGTCAAGCTTCAGAAGAGAAATCAAGATATCTATCAAGCCTATAAGCAAGTGGATGAAACTATTGACTCTTCATCAAGTCTAGACGTGCTGATATTGACAATGTATTTGATCAGTGGTATAAAGAAGCAAGTGCTTTACTAACATTTGTTGGAGTTGAAGAAGTAATTCTTCCAAGGAGAGTGGAGAGGCAAGCCCATAGAAATAACCATCCTGGTGGTTCTGCTCAAGAATATTATAAAAGGATTATAGCTATTCCCTTCCTTGACACCATCATCTGTCAACTGGAGTCACGGTTCAACAAGGAAAGCAGAATTTGTGCTGAGCTTTTGCTTCTCACTCTAGCCATTTCTGTCACTGATAAATTTGACCCAGTGTCCGAAGTCGCTCACATGCTTACATGGGAGTGCCATCCAGTGTCCGAAGTCGCTCACATGCTTACATGGGAGTGCCATCCAGTGTCCGAAGTCGCTCACATGCTTACATGGGAGTGCCATCTTCCTTCTCCAGTACAGCTCCAAAATGAGATCTCAAGATGGAAAATATTCTGGCAAAGAAGATTGGATGCAGGTGATGAAGTTCCTAACAGCTTGCTAAATGCAATTAGTGCTATTCGCAGAGAAGATCCCCCCAACATATTATACCCTTTTGTGTATTGCTTGCGTCCTACCTATTACCAGTTGTGAAGCAGAGCGTAGTTTCTCTACTCTTCGGCGGACAGAAAATTACCGTCGAAACACTACGCTTACGTCCAGGCTGTCATCTCTCGTACTTATGGCTCAGCATAGTACCAACTTCAACAGAGATAAAATATTTGAAATATTTGTCAACAAACATGCCCAATGTTTAGCTCGTTTATTTTGTGTGCGTAATGACTTCCACTGACAATATTATTGATGCTGTACTTATTGTGTATGTATGTATATAAAACTTTCTTTAACCAGAAAAAAACACTCAAAAGAGCTAAAGGTGACAATACAAATTTTTTACTGTCAACAAGTCAACCCCCCCTAGTCAAATTGTCTAGATCTGCCCCTGCAACAATACCAATACATGTCTAACAAGTTAAATAAAAGGGTTGGATAAAAGGGTGTATTTAGTCGGTGTGGGTTCCTTGGCGTTCCTGAAAATTGGAGACTCTGCGATCACTCCAGCGTAGCTGACCGTCCTTGGATAACGAAGCACAGAGTCTGCATAGTAGCTAACAGCAAGGAGGAGGGCGAAGAAAGAGGACACTACGGCCATTCCGTATTTTTAGTGAAGCGAAGCTAAATAAAATCTAGATCGGTAGCTAATTGCAGCTCGAGTGAATCTTCAACTTTTGTCCCAGGGATGAGGCTTGGAGTGCAGTTGGTTTTTCTGGTCAGTGTCTTGGGAAGACTCTGTCTTGGAAAATATGCCAGCATAGCTAGTTATAGAGGAGAAGTACTAGTGAAATGGTAATAATTTATAATAAAAATGCCAAATATTTATGAAGACCATTTCTCTCTCTCCCTCTCTCTTGTCTTCTCAGTTCTGGTCTGAAGAGAGAAGCATTGGAGAGTCTGATGGAGGCTGAAGGTGTGGATGTGTGGTATGTGGGAGTTGGCGGGAACGTGGACATGAGAATGTCTAGGCACGAGTTCAGGAAGATGAAGGGAAGACTGCCAGACTGTAGGGAGGAGGGGAGTGTGGAAAGGCTGGTGAAACAGGCAAGAATGCTGGCCACAAAACAAGCAGTCAACCGAACAGAGCAGGGTTGGTTTGAAAATTATGTAAGCTCATATAAGTAAAGCTTAGAAAAACTAGACTTGGCTCTATTTTGTATTGTTTAGCATCCCTATGGAGTAATAGTGGACTGGTACAGAGAGCTTGCTCAGAAGTTTCCTGACTTAGTGAAGTTTGTGGAATCCGTTGGTGAATCTATTGAGGGGAGAAAGATGCCAGCCATTCACATCACAGCTAGAAGAAACTCTAAGAAGTTCTTCTTCCAGTGCCAGATCCATGCAAGTAAGTGTAATACTACAATGCAGATTATATAGCAGACATTCAACATGCATGAAGTTATGAGAGTCTTATGAGAGTCGTAAATTGGAAAATTCAACACTGAATTTCATAATCATGAATTTTTCCAGAAACCAGAAAAATGAGTTTTCTCTGTATTCAGGTGAAAACTTTTGTTATCAGCTCTTCAACTAACACGAGATCCGCATTCACAAATATCATGGCATGTGATTCTGAGTCAAGGTAAGGTCCAGAGAAGTGGAAGTATCAAGAAGAAGGGATCAGAGAGGAGACAAACAAGTTAAATCCATGGATGTCAAACAATCTCGATTTAAACGAACTCTCGTTGACATAATTACTTGAAATTTACTCTCTTGATATTTCGCTCTAGTAATGAAGGCCAGAGCATCTAGTCAAAACATCGAGAGAGTAAATTTCAAGTTGATTATTAAGAAGGCTATTCTAATCTTCATCTAGTCACCCTACATTACAGTCAGTCCAGTTGTGGCAAAGCTTGAACTCAATTGAGGTAGACCGATACCATAAACTAGTACATGTTAAAAAAACCTTGGATACCACTTTATAGCTCCATAGATTCTGCACACTTCATGGTATCGACTTAATATATAGCTCAAAAGATAGGTCTCTCTGTGTGCTCTCTTTTGATATTAAACATTTTTCATATATATATATAACTATACCCAAGTTACTGGAGCTAAAGTGGAGGTTCAAAACCTGGGTGTCTGAAAATAATCCAGATTGCCAAGTGCTATAGTTGAAATTTGCACACTGGTTAGAGGAAGTCCTACTTCATACGAGTTATTTGATTAGGTGCTAAAACTTGATCATGGTCAAGCTCGTGGTTGGAAAATGAAAATAACAAAATTCGTTTTCCATAAGTATAGATGCACTAACTCAGGTAAAATTAGTCTTCACACTTGGATCTAATATGTTCACATAGAACCAGACATAAGTTCTTAGTGGTGATCTTTATTGACATTATTGACATCCATTTCTTTAAATTGAGAAAGTTCATTGAGTTCATATTTTCATCACCCAAATTGTGTGCGCCATCTCTCACCACACAAATGCAAATGTACGTATTCTACACGTCAGAGTTGATGGATTTTTTTAAACAACCAGGAGAGTGGATTTCTGGAGCTACTTGTTCTTTCATTGCCAACTACTTGGTTGAAAACTATAATAAGAAATTAAGGGTAAGTTTCTGTAATTAGAATGTGATATATAGTATAATCAGTCAACTTAAATTTTCCCATCCATGTTTTGGCTATATAGCTGCTCTAGCCTTCATGAGATTATCACATTCTTGCTGATGAAGTCTAGAACATCTAGCCTAAATGTCGAGGAGAGAAATGAAGTTGATTGTTGGGAAAGTTGTTATATCAACTGAGAGTTTGTTGAGAGTATATAATATTGATATAAATATGTTTGTATATTCTGTATGTATGTGCAATAACCTTCTCAATAATCATCTTGAAATTGTACTCTCTCTCTGTCGACGTTTCGACCAGATGCTCTAGCCTAGCCTTCATAGGACAAGGAAGTAAGCTGCTCGCATGCAGGTATATATATATAGCTCTATCTGTCTATATGCATGTCTGCTATGCTTGGCCGAATGGAAGGTTGTATCCGGACAAAATTTGAACTAGCGAACTGAATAGATGACTGGCTATAAACTTTGGTCTGGATCTGGATGGAAGCCTCCATCAAACTGCATGGCACTTGGCATTATCAGCCATTTTGTTTAGGAATATACCTGCTATGCATTTTTCACGTTGGACACAAATGACGCGACATGGCAGCAACTATGCTAGTGATGTTAGACCTCACCTAATGCAAAGTTTGTTAGTGAGGCTGCTTCTAGCCCTACTCTATTAGAAAAACACCATATTCTTTATTTACTGAGGCCAGTGTCTCATCTATGACAAAACAAGTGTTTGGGAGAGTAATGTTGGGTGTCAACACCTGGGGAAGACCACACCCTCATTCTATTTTGTGCTCCTCTGCTCGACATTTTATCCCTGGGCAATCCTGCGTACCTCTGCTAGTATGTATGTATATACAGGGGCGTATTCAGGGGGGGTTTCCTGTTGCCCAGAACCCCCCCCTGAGTACAAGCCATACCCATAAGCCATTTGACAGCTGCAGCTAGCATCAATCCTTGCTAATCCTACATATAAATTTGTACTATACTAATAATAGTGTACTCTTGAATTGCAAATTTAAGGCCTTAGAGGCTCATTAATTAACTTCTACAAACCACAAAACTTTTAGTACAGTACTCAAGCAGCTGTTTTCTTGTAGAAAACTATTTGCTTGGAGCTGGCAAGCCTATGAATATTAGTGAGTTTTTGCTAATCTCTTATAGGATTACCTTAGCCCAGCCCCTATTCCAGGAGGGTGCACTGTATTTGAGATTGTAGTAAAGCTTTGACATGGCCAAGAGGCAAATGTCTATTCTGTCATTTGGGGTGTCAGTGTCAAGCAGTGAGTCTGACAGTAGCACTGCTACTGATCCTAAGAAAGTCAGAGTTCAAGATCAAAGGGAAGTAAGTCATACTCAGTCTCTATCTCCTGATGATCTGGGAAATGTGTCAGGTGAAGGGTGTGTATCAGCTGCTAGGGTGCATGCATGTCCTCCTGGGGCTGTCCTTGGAAACTATAAACTTGAGGACATCAGAATTCTTAGTAATGACCAGAAGCTTTGGCTTCTGAAGAATGCCTTTAGACCAGGGTGTGACTTCAAGTTCCCTACTAAAATTGAGTACTCAAAGTCTACATCCTTCCAGAACTCCTGCTTGAAAGAGTACTCTTGGTTGGACTACTGCAATGGTAGCTTCTGTGTGAGCTGTTTACTCTTCACCAAGAATCGATCTATCCTACAGCTGGTCACCGTTCCAATGACTAATTTGACTCGAGCAAAGCAAACACTCGAGGAACACAGATTGCAGAAATCACACAGAGCAGCTATGGATGATATACTGTTACATTACTGGGCAAATGGAAGGAGGCCAAATTTTCATACAGCAACAGTTACATAGTCAAGCATCTGCTCAAGTTCAGAAGAATAGGGAAGATCTCAAGACGATCATTTTTTGTGATAAGCAAAACATAGCTCTTCATGGCCACCGAGAGGCTCTTTGGAGTGGTGTAAATTCTGGAAATTTTTTAGCCTTGCTTCAATTTCAGGTGATGCAGTTTTGACAAAACACTTTGCTTCTGCAGCCAGAAATGCCCCACTATCATGCCCCAATCATTCAAAATGAACCGATTCCAGCCATTGGTGAATGGATAAGAGAGAAAATTCTACACGAGGTTAGGCTAGCAAAGTACTTTTCTGTGTGTGCATCTAATAAAGAGCAGCTTCCTCTAGTCCTGCAATATGTTGACTCGGAAAATGTGGTGAGAGAAGAGTTTGTTGAATTTATTCTTTAAAGGTGGCACCACTGGAGTAGCTGTTTCTAAAATCATCCTAAATGCAATAAAAAATTATGCCTTACACCCAAATAATTTACGTGGGCAGGGCTATGATGGTGCCAGAAACATGGCTGGCAAGTACATGGGGTTGCTGCTCTAATCGAGAAACAATATCCAAAAGCAGTCTATGTTCACTGTGTGGCTCATACACTGAATATTTGTGTTGTGGCAGCATGTAACATCCAAGCTATTCAAAATATGCAAGGAACTCTTGTGGAGCTATGCCTTTTCTTTAGGTTTTCTCCCAAGAGGCAGCAGAACTAGAAAACAGATCAGTAAACTTCCACTGAGACTAACAGACAGAAACTGGTAAGCCTTTGCAAGACCCATTGGGTAGCTAGAATAGAGGCCTGTGAAGTATTTTCTAAGATGGTACCAGCTGTTATTAGTACCTTGGAGACAATCAGCACTGAAGATGGGTGGAACAGAGAGTCTGCTAAAGCTGCATCACTTTTAACAGCTACAACTCAGTTTGAGGCATTTATGGTGGTGTACCATGGCCTAGGCTCCATAAAAGGCTTAACAGTGTCTCCACAGAGCCGTTTGGAAGAGATTTGCAATGCTTATACTGAGGTATATTTAGTTGGGACTACTTTACATGAAGTTCGTGACAGCATTGATTCGCATCACAAGAAATGGTTTGATTCTGCAGTCACTCTAGCACAAAAAATCAGTGCATCACAGCCATCACTTCTACGTTGATGTGCAAGGCAAACAATTAGAAGCAATGTACCTGCCAACTCTGCTGAATATTATTACAGAAGATCTATTTCTGTTCCATTTCTGGATGAGATGATATCACATATTCACAGTCGTTTTTCTGAAACACAAAAGAAAGCAGTACGAGTTTTGAGCATAGTTCCATCTGTATTCATGGCCAATGCAGTCACTCGGAGTGAGTCTAATTTGATAAAGGAACTTTTGGATTTCTATGAAGATGATATGCCAAGTCCTTTATCTTTTGAACAGGAACTCCATTTGTGAAGATCTAAATGGAGTAGTTTCTCATTAGAATTGCCCCAAACTCCATCCCAGGCCTTGAACTGTGCAAATGAGAGCATGTTTCCGATTATTCACTGCTTACTCCGTATTGTTTGTACCCTACCCGTAACCAGCTATGAATGTGAATGTAGTGTCAGTGCACTTAGAAGATTCAAAACCTACTTGCGTACTATAATACTATGGGGCAGCAAAGGTTATCAGGACTGGCACTGATACATCCACTATGGCTTAAACTTTGACCTAGATGCTATTCTTAAAATTTTTGCTCGTCAACACCCTTGAAGAATGTTACTCCAGGACATTTTGAGTCATTAATGCAACAATAATGATCATTTCTGTAATTCTATGTTCTATAAACTATTGTGGGGTACAATCAGATAAAAGTGGTTGTGACCAGGTGATCTTTTTTACAAGCTTCACATGCATGAGATGGAAACCCCCCCTTTAAATTCCTAGATACGCCCCTGTATATGTAGGTATGCTATATCTATTCCAATGTTGAAATAGGTGACAAAGCTTCTTGATGAGGCCGAGTTTATCATACTCCCATTTGCTAATCCTGATGGCTATGCTGTAAGTGCACCTCCTATTTGATGACCATGTTCAGGTTTGTAGTGATGATTAGATGTGCAATGATCTGCTTGGATATGCAGTACACATGGTCAAACGACAGATTGTGGCGCAAGAACAGGAGGACAAGCACAAAATGTGATGGAGTGGACTTGAACAGGAATTACCCTGACCACTGGGCAGAGGTAAGTAGCTGATGGGTGGAGTGAGAGAGAGAGAGTGAGGAGAGAGAGAAAAGGAAGGAGGAAGATGAGGCAAGGAATTGAGGTGTGAATGAGTGGTGTGTGGAAGAGAGAGAAGAAAGGTGGACAGAGAAATATAATATTAGAGAAGTGTTAGTAATGTATGATGGGAAAAATATGATAAATGTCCATTGTCCATCCTTCTCACCCGGCAGGGAGGTAGTTCCACCAACCCATGCAGTCAGTTTTACCATGGCACCAGTGCAGCCTCAGAGCCAGAGATCAGGGCCGTCATGGACTACTTCAGGACTCAAACCTCCCCCAGTAACCCTGTGATTGGAGTTATTGACTGGCACTCTTATAGCCAGTTGATCCTGAGGCCCTATGGTAGGTGTTACTAACCCACGCCTTAATTTTACCCAGATAATCGCCTTCACTGGTGTAAGTTGTCAATTAATTTACAGGGTGGACTTCAAAGGATGTTCCCGATGAAGACCGTCTGAGAGTACTAGGAAATAGCATGTCATATGCCATAAATGGACGAAGATACATCAGCCAGAAGACGACGAAACTGTATCCAGCCACAGGCACTGCTGAAGACTGGTTCTACTCTGACAATGCTAATGAGCTTAATGGAGAAGTTAGGCCGGCAGTTTTTACCATTGAACTTC
Source organism: Cladorhizidae sp. MBARI D1340-BT2 (assembly GCA_028752905.1). NCBI lineage: Eukaryota > Metazoa > Porifera > Demospongiae > Poecilosclerida > Cladorhizidae > Cladorhizidae sp. MBARI D1340-BT2. The sequence goes on along the minus strand of JAQNBH010000009.1, from coordinate 43,905,569 downwards.
CAGACAATGGCTGGCATGGATTCTTTCTACCACCCCAAGAGGCAAGAGTTTAAAATGTTGTCATTCACTTCCAAAAATATGTGATTCACAAAAAATTTAAAGCTAATGACTGCTACAGTTTAATTCTCAACATTAGAGGCCCTCTAGAAATATTAGTAAGATATACGTGTCTGTATCCCAAGTTTTAGACTTGCTAAAACGTATAATATATTTACAATAGCATTAGTAGATGGTTATATATGAAGTCATTTAGTGTATTTCACATCTTGTAATTGATGTATAGGGTGGCTTCAGGTGTAGTGTACATATTAAGGATTGCTCTAATACTTACTGCAGATCATTCCTACGGGCAAGGAGGCAGTGGCAGCTGTACTCACATTTGCTGAATCACTCATTAGAGAACCTCTGAAGAAGAAGGAAAGCTACTTTGTGTTCTGAAAGGATTACAACTATTTTTTTAAACTTTTTACTCAAATATGTTTGTAGTCTGTTCATATCAGTAATCTGTTCATATCAATTTTATTTCTTCAAAATCTTCTTGGAAAACCACTCATCACTCTGTCTGAAGCCACAGCCTGAAGTTGTATGAGGTGAGTGAATATAACAACCTGACAAATGTCAGTTTCTCACCTCATTGAGCAGCTGGTTGGCTTTGGGGTCTCATCTGGAGAGCTTACGGAATGTTTCCCCTCCAATAAAATAAATCTCATGGCCATCCTCTAATAACCACAAGATGATTGTTAGGATGAGAAGGGTCTATTATAATATGCCAAAAATGTCACTGGCTGTATTTGCGGTATTGTGAAATGATGCTTAGCAGGTATAGGGGTGTGTTTATCAACTTACTGAATCTGCCACAATAACAAGTCACCTTTCTTGGAGTGTCCAGACTCACCAGAGGAGTGAGAACCTTATAGTTGGCATCTTCAGATGCACTTCTGGATACCCGGCAGCTAAATGCAATACACACTTCAATAAATATGCACAATAGTGCACACATTGTACAGAGCAACGGAGACACTTGGTGGGTGTTTGTACTCGGAATGCAACCACCATCTGTTCACTTCATCAGATGCATGCTCGAAAAAAGTCCCAATTTTTGTCTAAGCAAGTGGAACCAGAAGAACCTTCCAATATCATCTTACTTCATTGTCTGGGCAAGAGAAAGCAATCCTCCCAAATGCCTCTGCACGATCAATAGGTTCCGATAACTTGACCAGTTCCACTCGAGTCTGACAGGCAAAACAAAGAACAACAAGTATTGTAATGATGACAATATCTGACTTTGACTTGGCGAGAGAGACCTGGTTGTCCCCACATCCAACGACAAATCATTCTTGGAATATAGTTTCATAAGCATGCAGTATATCATTTCTCTCGAGATTGGAGACACCCAGGGATACACAGAAGACTGGCTCTTAAAGGGGGAAACAAGTCTCAAGGGAAAAAGAACGAAAAAATGAATTAAAAAACTTGTCCCAACTTAGAACTCCATAGCTACCATGCATTGTATTTCATGAATGTAAAATGCAAATGCTAACTGTGTTTACAATACTTTATGGAGCAGTTCCTAGTATATACTAATCACAAGCACTTGCACTAAGTTTGCACGAGAAGAACAAGCAAAGCAAGGGCTGAGCATCTGTTTCTAGGCGGGTTTGAAGAACTATATATGATGACTAGGAATGGGAGAAGTTCAGGCAGTGGGGCCTCACTAATGGTTATTTGTATGCAGCTGATTGTCGGATCATGGAGGGCAAGGATGTTATGTCCCTCAAATAAGAAATTATTTCCCACATCAGTCATCGAATCTGACCTTAGTATTGTGTTTGTGTTCAGTGTAAAATATGCTCCTCATTGAGCAGACATTACAGATGTCTTTCCTTTTTCATTCTTGTTTTGACCACTTGTCACTAGTGTGAAAATCTCCTTAATTTATTCCTGCTTTAACAAAACCACACTACAAAGACAACAAAACAAGTTTAGACTTGCATAATAGATTTCACATTTTCAAGGTTGGTTACTATGACATAGTTTTATGCTTTCTAAATAATACGCAATGTTTGCTGTCAATATCATCAGAACTGCCATCCCATCCCAGTGCCAAAACCACGTGTGAATATTAAACTCACATCCTGTAAGTGGATAGTTACACAGACCTCATCATACCAAGGACATCTCTGTAGAAAGTGTCCTAATTTATCAGCCACCTTGAACATGAAATGACGAGCCCTACTGATGCCCAAGTCTGTCATTGCTACAAAGGCTCACTTCCTTCTAAGGTGCGTGCATGATAAACGAGGGATGTAACCAGTTAGCTTTGTCCTTACTTGCAGGCGTTTAATCAACCTCAATCAGGCTAGAGCATCTAGTCAAAGAAAGTTGATAATGGAGAAGTTATTGTAATTTTGTTATGTCAACTGAGAGTTCATTGAGAATTTGTAATGCAGAAAAAGAAGGGAAAAAAGAAAAGATACTAATTCTTTTTGCTTGAAATCATAATAACTATATAGTTAGATTGCATTGCTCTAGCCACTCCCCGCTTCTAGATCTGACATTATTGGTGATCATGATTTTGCAATGCTTGGACCTTAATTTTAGTGCAGTGTATTTCCTATATATCAGGTATATGGTGCTTTCTCAGAGTACTAAAGGAAAGACTATGCAGAAGCTGACAAGAACTTGGAAGTGATAGTTTGCACTCCTGAGACTGTTAGTGTCTTCAGTAGCTATATCTTCCATCATTAGCACATCTCTCCTCTATGACTATGTGCATCCAGTATCCCTCCTATATATGCCTACTATTTCTCTGTCATAGAGAGTGGCAGTCCATTTGCTTAGCTACCCTACCAAGATTGATAGGGAATAGTTTCTGCATCATAACAAAAATGGTGTATCCCACCTCGATAGGACATTTTCATTAGTGAATTGTATCACCTGTGTCTTATAGGGACAGGATATTCACTGAGAATGGGACATTATACACATAATAACAACTATGTTATGGTTTAAGATTTTTATACTCAGCACACTTGACCTGAATAGCTCGCATCTATTAATTACTGGGCTCATAGCATGTAGAGTAAAGTACTGCTGTTGGTCACTGGGTTGTTTCCAACCAGATATGATATCTGATGTGAATGGCTGCTCAAGAGTGTGGAATGGCTTTTTCTAAATTTAAATTTAGCAAAAGAGGATGACAGAGACATAGAGCCAGCTATGTTTTGGTTGTTTCGGACAAACAACCCTGATGTATCCACTGTAAACTCGTGAGTCTGGGATTCCCCAGTAACCGGTGCATGGGCACATTTTGCATGGAATCATGCAAAAAATGATGCACAAGGAGAGTGTATATAGCATACAGGAAGCTGAAGCTGCATGTGGTTGATCACGAGGCATCAACCATTATACAATTACTTTCAACTGACTTCATAAAAAGGACTGTAGATTTCCAGTTTTTTGGGCCTAAGTCTCAACCGAATGCTTCCATCTTCATCAGGTGGAAAAAACAACAACAACAAAACAACAACACTGAAGACAATGCATTTATGCTTCCTTCAATGCATTTATGCTTCCTTCAATGCATTTATGCTTCCTTCAATGCATTTATGCTTCCTTCAATGCATTTATGCTTCCTTCAATGCATTTATGCTTCCTTCAATGCATTATGCTTCCTTCAATGCATTTATGCTTCCTTCAATGCATTTATGCTTCCTTCAATGCATTTATGCTTCCTTCAAGGCATTTATGCTTCCTTCAAGGCATTTAGGCTTCCTTCAATGCATTTATGCTTCCTTCAATGCATTTATGCTTCCTTCAATGCATTTATGCTTCCTTCAATGCATTTATGTTCCTTCAATGCATTTATGCTTCCTTCAATGCATTTATGCTTCCTTCAATGCATTTATGCTTCCTTCAATGCATTTATGCTTCCTTCAATGCATTTATGCTTCCTTCAATGCATTTATGCTTCCTTCAATCTTCAATGCATTTATGCTTCCTTCAATGCATTTATGCTTCCTTCAATGCATTTATGCTTCCTTCAATGCATTTATGTTCCTCCAATGCATTTATGCTTCCTCCAATGCATTTATGCTTCCTTCAATGCATTTATGCTTCCTTCAATGCATTTATGCTTCCTTCAATGCATTTATGCTTCCTTCAATGCATTTATGCTTCCTTCAATGCATTTATGCTTCCTTCAATGCATTTATGCTTCCTTCAATGCATTTATGTTCCTTCAATGCATTTATGCTTCCTTCAATGCTTATGCTTCCTTCAATCTTCAATGCATTTATGCTTCCTTCAATGCATTTATGCTTCCTTCAATGCATTTATGCTCCTTTCAATGCATTTGTGCTTCTTTCAATGCATTTGTGCTTCCTTCAATGCATTTATGCTTCCTTCAATGCATTTATGACATAGATAATGATGGGCATGATTTCATTTGCTTAGTCTTGAGAGTCTAATCAAGCAATCCAGCAATCGGGTAGCTCCAGCCCTACATCTCTATTGAATTGCTGATCTTTAGGTGTAAGATGGATGTGCAATACCTCTTTCACAAGCAGTTCCCTCCATTTGCTGGCTCTATCACATAGGTCTCTTTCCAGACTTCTCAAGTTCTCCCTCTTCCTGCATGCATATTTTATGTTTCTTTATCTAGGCCTCCAAAGTCTTCCTTGTCTCACAAACATTCACTTTCCCACAGCTTCAGGAAATTCTATACAAAACTGATGAGTTTATGGTAGTTTGTAATTTATCTTTAACCATGATAAACGAGTCATATCTGATTTTAAAATAATTGATTTAAATTTTTCACAAACACATCTGATGTGCTCACTTAGGCCATTTGAAAAATAAATCTCTAGTGATATAGTAGTAATGTTTAGGAGTGCTGTGGTGAAGTAGACCTTAATTTCCACCAGATGAGTCAAATTTAGCCCAACTGGAAAGCTGAGTAGAGCAGCTAGATGGGGGGAACAAGCAAAGGTAAGTGATCTAATGAAGGATATGAAAACATGCAAAAAGATCATTCACAAGCCCGTCTACAGCTAGCATGGGAGCTAGCACAGCTAGTAGTCATGTACCATCACCCTTCCCAGGGGCGTACCCAGGATTTAGAGAGGGGGGTGCTCTCTCCAAGGCCTTTGTAGTCAAAACCAAATAGAATAGGGTATATATATAGCTCAATTAAGTGTATTGCTGCATGCAGAAAACCAATTTGTGATCAGAATGGCTGGCACCAATTAAAAAATATATATCTTAGAAATATGTCCATATAGCTAACCGATCAAATCACTGGTATTACATTATATAAAGTACATCATATGACAAAAATAAATGATTAACGGGACTAGTTGAGAGGATTGAGTAGCAGCATTCTCCGTGGCTTAAGTTTTGCAAATCGGTCTATGACGTTATCAAGGTTTATGCTGTCAGAAATGTCTCTATGACAGAAGAGCAGAAGAAGGGCATATATCGGTTCTCTGTCATTGCATTTCTAAAGTCAAAAAGTGTAATTCTCTGCTTCTTTTTGGTGGCATTTCTGCTGAGATGTATATAGTTGGCAGCTCAAATCAAAAATCAACCACACAGTCAGTCACTGAGCTAGCTTGAGAACTTCTGTCATGGAACACGACTGGAGGTGGCTCTCTAGTTAATTACTCTTGGCCACACCTTTTTTTCTTCTTTTTCCTTTTTTTTCTCTTCCTTTTTTTCCCTTTTTTCTTCTTTTTGCTCTGGGGGGGGTGCGCGTGCTCCGAGCGCTATATGCTGGGTACGCCCCTGCTTCCTTTAAAAGAAACAATCCTGATCCTTGGGTGACTCCAAGGTCTCACTTTCTTCGTCTTTGTCATTAGAAGTGTCTTTCTCACACTCATTGTACATAAGCCCTAACCCTCTCCCCAGCCTCAAATCCCCTTCAGCCTCCACCATATATTCTTCACATTCAAGGTTAGATTTATTCATAGCATAGTTGTCTCTAATATCAATTAATTAAGTTGATGTGGACATATTAGCTGGGGTTCCTTTTATACAATGCTATTATGTATACAACACTCTCAGAAGAGGGCCTGAAGTTGCTTATAATTTTTGCCACATCATGATGACATAGACAGGGACATCAATGATGTAAATGTTGACAGTTATGTGGAAGGAAACGTATTTGCTATAGTGGTGATAGTGACAAAACAATTGTATACACAATCGTAAGTCCAACTTAGCATTTTCAGATATTGGAGACTTCTGTCCCAGGAAGATGAAGGTGAACAGCATATAATTACTGTTAACAAGGATGAAGGTGAGGAGAGTGATGGTCTGGAAGTCACCCTTCTTCTTTCACTGGACCTATAAAGTTAAGACAACGCTTTTGAGCAGATGTTCAAACCTGAGATTGTCAACTTTTTCTGACTGGAAACAAACAGATCTGCAGGAGCCCCTTGAGTCTCAGTCAAGAACACTGTCTCATATTTTATTGCTGTAGTAAAATTAATTCGTGTGTGTGTAATATGTAACCATACTGCTAAAGTAATTATAATAATTATGCTTACTCGTTAACATATATTCTTCTGGAAAAATAAAAAATAAAAGTTTGAATATTAGTTGTTTTTTAAGATATGATATTGTAATAGAATACTTATTATTCGTGAATAAAGTTCTGGTCAAATAAAAAAAGCAAATGGCAACAACAGCAAAAAACAAAATCGAGCCCTTTACAACAGCCACCAATTTAAAGATGTGACAATGACTTACTCAATAATCAACTTTGCCACTTGACATTTCATCCAGGTCCTTTACCTGTATCCCCAAAATGGCCGACAATGCCAGCAAGTGCTGTGTTGTTTCTGGCAATGGTCAACTTGGATCACCACCAATAATCAACTTTGCTAATTGATATTTCATCTATATATAGGTGTTTTACCTTATCAGGAATAATAGAGCATCTGCTGAAACATTGACAGGCAAAAATTCTATTGAGAAAGTAAACTGAGAGTCAATTGAGTTTGAGGATGTCTTTTTATTCTGTAGTGTCTTACATGTTGCCCCATAGTAGCATACATTTTCCCCATAGTATCATACATGTGCCCCATAGTATCAAACATGTTGCCCCATAGTAGCATACATGTTGCCTTGTTGAATTTAAAGTTTATTACCTCTGCCAAGGAAGTTATGTTTTCACACCAGTTTGTTTGTTTGTTTGTCTGTTCATCAAGTGATTTTCAAGAAGTTTTATGGACAGGTTAAGCATTGTTCAAGAACCAATCTGTTGCACCTTGGTGGTGACCCATGTTGCTGCCTGAACTGGTGGCTCTTCCTGAACTGGTGGCTCCGCCTGAACTGGTGGCTCTGCATGAACTGGGGCTCTGCCTGAACTGGTGGCTCTGCCTGAACTGGTGGCCTGCCTGAACTAGTGACTCTGCTGTTTTAGTTTCACCCCCTAAAGTATTGGGTTAGCAGTCAACTGGGAATCACCACAGATTTTAATATTCCTTTTTTTATTTTTCAAGAACGGCAACAATTGTTGCATCCCACTCAGAAAACTCGACAGGTTCCAGTTTCCCATTGTTTAACTAACCTGTTCAACTTCTCTTCTATCTCTCTCATCGAGTATGGCATTGTTTGAGCCTTGCAAAAACATGCTGTGTAGCTTTAGAGTCTACATGGGTTATTTGCTTGAAATCCCTGCAGATTACTCGTATCTTTTCCAAGAAGTCTACAGCAGCACTCGGAGTGTAGTAGACTAATTTAACTTCTTCCCAGTAAGATTGGTCCATCACTTCTGACTTATCAGAGGCAGATGTGCTATCTGACTTTCATAAGACACCTTCAATTAGTACTAATAAGTAGGGTTTTGATAGTCATAATCAGTAGTAGACAAGCTCCTCCTTGGCCACAAACATTTGTATGTGATCTCTGCCATAATTGACGATAAATGCACCTGTGTCTACCTCCATGGGAATTCTCTACCCCAACTTGAACCTTCAATGGTGGTAGTGTGCTATTACGTCCAGATGTAACATGACACAAGGGCAGTTTCTCTGATAGCTACACTTTTAACATAACATTCAACTAATTGGTCAGGGGCGATGTGTCTCATGTGGATGACCTCTTCTGTTTGCTTCTGCTTGGCTACCCATTTCAAGTGGCCTTTTTCACCATACTGATTACTTATAGAAGGCAGGTCCAATAACTGAGAGAAAAATAGAGCACTTCCTATTATCTGCAATGATAGTGTTCTCTGCAAAGAAGTGTCCCTGTCACTCAAAGCATTGAGGCCACTCCCCTTGCTCTTAGCTGTAATCTTCCAAAGATTGCAACCTTCAAATCTCTTCTACTTGTCAAAATATGTTACGTATTAAAAGTTTAAACTCATATATGCAGACATACAACACAACTGAATTTCAACACACTCAAGTATTCATAAAAAAGAAGTAGGGGATGCTCCGCATTAACATGACACAATAGACCACAGATACAGAACATGCACAGGTCAGTGACATTAGTGTGACACAGCATTATTCCAAAATGGTAAAAGATTAATCCATGCATTTTGTATGTGAAATATCTATCGATATTTATAGCAAAGATAAAATAATTATGTAAGTGGGAGTGTTACATACCCAATGTGGCATGACTATTGTTGCTATATGCAAATGTGTGTTACTGCCTACATTCATACTAAGTGGTTACATAGATTCCTCGATGTTGCAAATCTTGAGCTCCTGTTCGGAGCATACACAATAGCCAGCTGACTACTCAGGACAAATATAACTGCATTGCTTCAATTGTTTCTGAAAAATGTGAAAAAATGAATTTTTAGGTCAAAAACGACCACGTGTTAACCCCCCCTTCAAATTTATAATGCTTGGTGGTAAATACTATCTTTATTATTACACCTTATTTGGTTGAAATGAAATAAAATGCTACAGTCTAAAGTGTAGCATAGTCAAAACGAAGGCCATTTAAGATACACCTTGCAGGTGGCAACTTAGTGGTAGTTATCCAATAATGAGTGCAGACCTTAAGAACAAAATGAAAAATCTCCCACTTACTATGATATCTGTATCTCCTTTGGTCCATGCACTATTATGTTGCCAGATGTGTGCATATTAACTCTCTCACTTATCACTAGTGTCAAATATATAATTTTGACTGATTTTGTGTTTTATTTGATCAAGAAACAAATTAGTTGCTGCAAAGCATTGGAAATTGGTTTTTGTAAAAGGACACTTGCGGTACATTTGGAGGGAGAGTAGATGATAGATTGTTGATCTTTGGAGTGAATTTTACGGTTTTGGGATGGCTACCAGTTCACTATCTTCGCAAAGAATTCAAGAAGTGAGGAAAAAGTTTTAGAGCTAAAATAGGCCGAAACCACCATTTAAAGAAGCTGAGGTCTAGCTGAGAAATGAGCTTTGTTTTGTGTGTGTGTGTGTGGAAAGTCATTTCTATATCTCTATTAGCATAATTATTCGACTCTTGTGAGCAGCTAACAAAGCATAAAGATGTTTTAGAAATGGCCATTAAAACAATCCAACCATGTATTTTGGTGATGGTTATGTATTCGTTTTGGCCTCCCAGAATAACATTGACCACCCACCGCATCATATGATGTTAAAATGTAATACAACTTTAAAATGTTATTCTGACTGCATAACTAAGACCTTTATCTGCACAGTCAGTTTCTGTATAGCTCCGCCTGCTCCTCTGACTGGACTACATTTAAAGGGAAGCAGGAGGAAAGGCTTCGTAGTGAATGGGATTGGCCAGCATCTCCTTCATGTAGTGCACGATTGCCGGGAACACTTCTTGTGCTGTGGGCAAGATCTGGGGAGGGTGTGTGGTTAAGAGGGAATTGATGAGGTTACCATTGCGAGTGGACTCATGTTTATTATACATATATTAATTATTATAATATGTGTACAAATATTTTTCCTGAGGTCAGTCAACACAAGCTCACTGACCTGCAGCTTCTTCAAGATGTCTATACTTTTAGGAGTGGAGATTGTTGTGCGAGCCAGAAACTGCCATGTACATACTGTAAAACTTGGTTGTTGGCATCTCCACCTATGGCACAAACTGGTAAGAAAACCAGTGCCTATTAACGATGAGTGTTTAACAAAGAGAGTAAGCACCCACAAGGCTAACTCATGTTTAAATTCATGAAGTATCGATTGTTGCACCTTCAGAATGATGAAGAAGCAGCTGAAGCTAGCGATGGCCTATCTAATGTCAGCTACAGTGGGACACCCTGCAAAGTCGTGTACAAGGGAATCACATAAAACTGTCTGATCGCTCTTCATCAGAGAAAGGCTTTGTGTCTACAAGCAAGAAGGTAATTCCATGCAGTAAGTGTTATAAAATAACGTGGGTGCCAAAAAAGTGCTTGTACATCAACAAAGAGAGCAGTACCTAACATCATGATCAGGATAGTCGCTTATAAATGAGGGATCACTTAACAACCAAGTTTTACCGCATACTAAACCTAGAACTATACATAAGCTATATATGTACGTGCATACATACTGTACCTGATATATGTGTACGTACATACATACTGTACCTGATATATGCACATGCATGCATACTCTACCTGATATATGTACGTGCATACATACTGTACCTGATATATGTATGTGCATACATACTGTACCTGATATATGTATGAGCATACATACTGTACCTGATATATGTACGAGCATACATACTGTACCTGATATATGTACGTGCATACATACTGTACCTGGTATATGTACGTGTATACGTACTGTACCTGGTATATGTACGTGCATACATACTGTACCTGGTATATGTACGTGCATACATACTGTACCTGCTACGAGCATACATACTACTGTACCTGATTTGCAGGAAGTAGAAAGCCATACCTGCCATCTGCGCGACCTCTGAGCTCCAGGCAGAATGAGGCAGACCTATAGCCACGATTAGTCCTGGCTGCATCTTCACTGTACAGCCTACACAACATACACACCACACCCACCCACACACACACACACCACACACCACACACCACACACAAAGACTGTCATCATTACAGTCATCTAGGTGTCATCTAGAAGAAGGCGCCATGACTCAGTAGGTGAAACAAACTCTCATTCCCTTCATCTTTCTTACTGGTGAAAAGATATTAATCTCTCCAACCAATTTTATTTGTGTGAGCTTGTCCTAGCTACCTTTGTCCAGTAACATTATAGGTAGAGAGATTACCAGTCTCCTGTTGTCCCATAGCAAGAGTAGAGATCATATGTATGTTTTGAGGTATATGTCATTCCATGTACCTGTACCACAAATATAACATTCACATCATAAGATCAACAAAGAACTGTCACAAGACTATGTAAAACTTGAAGGAAGTGGTAAACATCTAGGTGTTATTCAACCTGCCTCAACCCAGTATGATGCTGGTTCAGTGTGTATCCCCACAGAGCTATTGTCAGCCTTCTTCAACCTGCCTCAACCCAGTGTGATACTGGTCTAGTGTGTGTCCCCACAGAGCTATTGTCAGCCTTCTTCAACCTGCCTCGACCCAGTGTGATGCTGGTCTAGTGTGTGTCCCCACAGAGCTATTGTCAGCCTACTCAACCTGCCTCAACCCAGTATGATGCTGGTCTAGTGTGTGCCCCCATAGAACTATCGTGTGTGTGTTTGTGTGTGCATGTGTGTAATATTAGCCACAGAGAATGATATCCACTACCAATAACTATAACACGACTGCCACTGAGCTCACTTTTTGTATGAGTTGCACCATCTTGTCTCCAATCTTCCTGTGGAGAGAATCGTCCATCGCTGTTGCTTTGGTCATTCCATATGGCCGAAGAATCAACTGCCCATAGGAGTGAACGTCTAGAGAGCCAATGATTGGAGCATTCTTTCGGAAGTTCTCAATGACATGCTGTGTTTCTGCCTCAGAGATGGCCCGAGGTCCTCCGTAATTCTGTGCACTCGGTTGACACTTCTATATGTTACATATACACAGACACGTGGTGCATCATGTGAGGTCTCTATAATGAGGCAGTGTCTTGGTTGACATATATATACATATATGCACAGACACATGGGGTATCATGTGAGGTCCCTACAATGAGGCAGTGTCTTGGTTGACACTTCTATATGTTATATATACATATATATATATATATACACAGATACATGGGGCACCATAAGAGAAGGTCTCTACAATGGGTACAGATGTAATCAATTTCTTATAGGCATGGATTGCTGAGTTTATGTACTGGGCTGGCTAGAAGGGATGGTGAATGTTGCAGAGCAGAGCCTAGAGAGTATCATATGTAGCCATTACTTCTAAAAATATGTCTAATCACCAGCAATGCAATGGATACAAATAGAGGCTGAAGTATTAGAGGAAGGGAAGGCAAGAGTCTATACTGGTAATGGTCATAGGCTGGTGGGAACATGCATGGGACAATGCCTATGATAGTGGACTATTTTGGCAGCGCAGCAACAAAGTTCTTTAGACTCTTCTTTCACAATATAATTATAATTGCAGACATACCCCCCCCCCCCCCCCCCAAAAAAAATAAGCTAAGACTCACTTTGGCAGCTTCTTGCTTTTGGATGCTTTAGCTTGAAAAAGACTCCCAGCGTGCCTTAAATCCTTCACTAAGATAGTAAACAAGCCGACTTAAAGACTATATTGGATTGCTATGGTGTAGAAGCATAGCAACATATCCAACAGATAATGATGGGCAGACTAATAGAAAGATGTTTGCATTGCTCTTTAGTGTCTATTTTTGCAGCATGGATTCTAATTTATTATATTTATATTTATAGGTTGAAGATAAATGGAATATTTCTGATATTTTTGGCTGTTTATGCTGACTTCTGTAGAATGTCATGTGGTGTGATGTTGATGGATGTAACAATAGCCAACAATCACTCACAATTTTGAATCCTTTGGGGAAGTTCCTGTTGATGTCCACCCCCACGCTGGTCTCCTGAGGGACTCCATTGCAGATGGTGCCATTGTGCTTCATCCGGTTCTTCCGCCACAATCTGTCGTTCGTCCACGAGTACTGCAAAACAATCAGGAACAAGATAACAAACATGAGAAAGTGTGGATCTCAGAGCTCCTCTCCACACCTCCCAACTCACAGCATAGCCATCAGGATTGACCATGGGCACGAGGACAATCTCAAGTGAATTCAAGAGGGCAGTGACGTCCTTCCTGACCCCGTACTCATTGACCATTCTTAAGGCTGTGTACATGCACACAGCCCCAGCAATCCACTCCCCTAGAAACACAAACAGCATTATCGTATTCATGTGAAGAGTAAGATAATTGCTAATAAGGATACACAAAATGCCTGCTACTTTTAGAGCAGGCATCATCTATGTACAGTAGAAATACTCTATTATTCCACACACACACACACCGACACACATACACCTGAATATCTTTCCTTTCTACAATGCTAATAAATGCAATATAGTAAACTTGTCATCATTTTATCAGTTCAAAATGGTCATTCCACCACCGTTTTCACCTTGACCCTCTTCAGGGTGAGTGAAAATGCACATAAGGTATTGTGTTTATATAGACTAGCCAACATGTCCAAAAGGGTCCCATAAGATGCATGTGATGACGTGCTATAGAATAGAAGCATAGCAGCATATCAGACAGATGATGGTGGTCATCATGTGTTGTTTTGTTAGGCTGCCTTGTCACTGCCCTTGAATGGAGAATACTATATACCATGAAGAGATCCAAAAACTGCGTTCTCCACAGCTTCTTCCTCATGGAAAAAGTACTCATTACATAATGCGTGATATAGCACTTAGATAGTTTACGGAGACTGAATAATTATTCCATAACACCGCAAGATTTCTTATTATGCAATGAAGCCTTGAAGCAGGTGTGTGAAACAGAGGCTGATATCTTGAAGGCTGTAAGTCTGGATTGTACATCAGTACATCAGTTTTTTCAAATATATGATTGGTTTTCACAAATTGGGTCACATATACTGTATAGGTAGTGGTATATTGGGTAGTCATCCTATCACATTTGTGAGAGGCATCTGTTTATGTCAAAAAACTTCTTGCCTGTACAAAAAAATCCTGACTATTGGTGAGTCCATATATCCATGTAGAATAAGCTCTGGTACAAGTTCTTATGATGGCTACCAGCCCAATATCCAGAGGGGCCTCAGTGTCTCTGCTATGTATGCCCCAGCTTTCAAGTTGTGGAGTTTGCAGAGAAGACTTTATACAGAGATAGTTCAGAATGCTAAACTCCTGGTACAGCCCTATCTTGAGAGGCACCTCATGGTTCACATCATCAATAGTGGTCTTTCAAGAAGGGTGGCCTTTCTCTAGGGGTTGAGTGGAATTTGAAGAATGGACTACTATATTTCTGGAAAGGCGTGGTTTCACAAATTTGCAAATGCTGTTCTTATTCTACTCCACATTATGAAAAATATGTACATCTCATGAATAGAGAATGCATGAATAACAGAGAGAGAAGAGTAGAGAAAGAGTAAGGAATACACACTTTACTATTTTGAACTCTCAGTTGATGTAGTATAAACAATTATCTCGTGAGCACATTTAGCTTGGTTATCGTGATTACTTTCATCAAACCAGATTATCGGTGAGTTCAGTTTGATCGGTTTGGCTCATCCAGAATCACACGTAAACTTCTCAATAGTAGCCTTGCTCTTACTGAAATATTCCAGCAACTCAGGATTTAGATGAGCAACAGCAAAGTCTCTTTGAAGCAAATATCTCTCAATTGAAGCAAATATCGCACAGTTGTTCCTGCAGACACAATTGGTTGTTGCTACACTATCACCATCATCTTCTTCCTCATCAGAAGAATAAGCAGAGGTATTGTCTCTGGCATCAGACAGAAGCTTCTTCTTCCAGTCCTTTTCTATTTTTGTTATTGACAAGGTCAGCACCAAAGCTCACATATTCTCCCCCAGGTCACACCAAGATTCTCTGCAAAGGCTTCAAGATTGCTGTCAACTTCAGCATCACTGACTTCTTGTACAAGTAGACTCATGATACTTGGCAAAAAACACTTCTCATTGTCATAGGTTGTACAGTGTCTTAAACACTCTTAAACAATCAGATAGCATCCGACACATTCACCTTTTTTGCTAAATCGGTGGCACATCTACATGTAGCTTCCCCAAACGGATCACACTAGCAGCTTCCTGAAGTGTCTTTTTTATGTTCTGGATAATTCCAGTGTCACATGACTGAAGTTTGATGTTATATTCAATGGTAGATAAAACAACCTTGGCATTGCTGTGGACAACATCAGGGTGGGCAGTACAGTTATCAAGTAAAAAAATAAAATTGAGTGGCCCCTCTGATCTCATTTTCTTGTCAAGCCACTGCTGGAATAACTCATTGCCTCGCTGTTCGAAGAAAATCTCACTGGGAGACAGAGAGAGCTAGCTAAACCCCTGAACTAGGATTAGCACCGTTCCCTATCACGAAAGGTGGCAGCTTCTCTCTAACAGCAGAACATGCAAGCAATACACTGATCCTGTCCTTCGACTTCTTTCCACCCTTGGTCTTATCTTTCTTTATCACTATTGAGCATTAAGGTAGAAGAGACCGGTCTCATCTGCATTAAAGATGTCTTTGAGACAGTAGCCTGTGCAATTGACTTTGAGCAGTTATCCACCACAGCTGGATCTACATCAGCAGCTTTTCCTGACAGAGTAATTATAAGTTCTTTTGCCCCTATCAAATCAAATATTAGAGACAGAAAAGCCTAAATGGCCCAGATCTCCTACGTATATCAGTGCCTCCTCCCGTGTACATATCAGTGCCAGCCACATATATCACAAATACTGGTTTGTTCAACTCCCCAGTATGGGCTCGCTTCACTCACTAATAAACACTGCCTTCCACAACACATGAACTAAGAGCAGCACGGGCCTCACTTGGTAATTGCTCTATCAAAATATAAAGAACATGAAGTTACTTGGCTTCCTCCTTCTCTCATCTCTCTCTCACTCATCTCTGTCCCCTATCACACTCACTATGTAAATTTCCTTGCACACACACTTCCTTTCTTCCTTGCTCATCTCTCTCACAACACACTCATCTCCGTCCCTCCCTCTGTACTCTTCTCCTCAACTCCCTCACAGGTCATCCTATCCTCCCTCCCTTCCCCCTACTCACTTGCATGTATCTGGCACTGAATGTAGAACTTCTTCCTAGAAGGATCTTTGGAGGCAGTGATGTGTACACAAGGCATGTTCCTTCCTTCAAATGTCTTACCAATGCTGGCTTTAAAAGTGACTAGTTCTCCATAGTTCTTCCCCAGATTCTTATACCATGCGACAATTGCATCATAGTCATGCTAGATGGATTGCATACAAGTAGATCAATGCAGGTTATTTTATATGGGGAAGAGGCATGTGAGTCATGTGTTATGCAGGGAAGTCCTTACATATTCTTCAAACCAAGATTTAGTGCTCTGCTTGCTGCTATCCCAGTCAGCAAATTGAGCCTCATACTCCTCCACATTACTCTGAAGGCAAAAAAAAAAAAAAAAGAAAGAAAGAGAGAGAAAGAAAGAGAGAAAGAAAGAGAGAGAAAGAAAGAGAGAAAGAAAGAAAGAAATGAGGAAGAAAATCAAAGAGTTGCAGAGAGGAAAGGGGAAAGCGAAGAAAGAGGTTATTAAGCTTAGTATTTCTTCCTGCATTTCCTTATTTCCTGGTTCCACACAAACACTGATTGCCATTACCTGTGTATGTAACATGTTCTAGTGACTCTGTCCTGCCCAGCATATCAGACTCACATTTGGCAGCACTGAGTGTACAACAGTCTCCATCCATGCATCCCGCTCAGCTTTTTTTCTTGGAAACATCCTCTCTTCAGCTTCCTGCACAGTTGCTTCCAAATCTTCTACGATGATAGTACATTCAGGGAAATATTTCTGCACATGAGCAAAGACATTATTCTTTAAGCGCACATCCACACTCTCTTTTCCTTTGTGCCACACATCCGAGTACTCTTGCAAAATCTGCACTGCAGGCTTGTTTTTATCTGGGCTGTGGAAAACAAGACAACTCCAGTAATTATTAGACATCTGACATAACCTGTTAAGCCCATGTTTCTACATGATTAGTCAACACATACATCAAGTCCTAAGTTAGACCTTGTGGTACTCCATAGTTAACACTCACCATCTAACTACAATCTCTCCTTCGTAGTTGACGCGTCTGGAATAAAGAATAGCTCCCGTAGAATCGAAGAGAAATCCAACAACTACACTCATACCCACTACCCAGCTCATAATGCCTGTGTACACTCCCGGTCGAGAATCTGCGACTATATATATAGACGAGTTGTTGTACTTGCGCACGTTTACTTGGCGTGCGGTAGCACGGCTACTGCGTACACTTTTTCGAGTGCGGTCCCTACAATGCAGTAAAAAGATCAGCTAAAACTCACTTTGGCAGCTTCTTAGTACCATAAACGGTGTCTACATTGGAGATTTTCTACATCACCTTGAAAAGCAAGGCCCTGTTTAGCCAGAAAAATTACTGCAGACAATTTGACGTTATGTGTTTGTTCTCATTCACTTGCAGAGCACTGCCAGTCATTACATCAATGAGAGAAGCTGGTTGTCAACTGTTGCCTTCAAAATATCAGCATATTGAAGACATTCTCGATGATAGTGAAGTGAAGAGTGGTTACTAATCACTCAGTAATGGCATTGCTAAGCTTACTCCATTGAGAATAAGACTCATTTACAAAGAAGCCTTTATCTCTTCTCCTAGTTCTAGCAAGGAGAAGTAAACATGGCCAACAAAATACACCATTTAATTTGGAACTGTATAGTAGCCACCAGGGATATCTTTCAAGCCAGGGAATATTGAACTTCCGGTTGCTACCATGAGATAGAGTAGATGGTAAAACATTAGGTGGTTCTATTATGATGATAAAGAAATGTGTACTTCTCATCATGGGAGAGGTTACTCACTACTTGACAAATGCTTTCAATAGACTGGGTTGGGTTATCAATATCATTGAACAGAGGTGGCTCCAGAAGTAATGAAGCTTGGCTTGAAGCTGGAATTGTGAGCTCAGGATGAACATTACATTCACCTTCATCAGCATCTGATGGTGGGATCTGGAGATGTTCCCTCCAAAGGATGCACTGGTACTTGTGGTGTTTCTGAGATTAAGAAAGTAATAACTCTAACTTAAAGCCATTAGCCTTGTCTTGTACTTAACCACTTTCCTCCAGAGATATATATTTGTTTGTTAAAAAAGGACCTGATGTTCTGTGAGTGACTTTGCCTCTTCTGACTAAACCATAGGCTTTAGCTACCAGTATAGTTTTGCTGATGCTAATAAAGCCAGCTGTCATGTTACATGTCATCAGCAGTGATCATCGTGAATCAACAGTACTTTATGCAGATTGTCACTTAGCTTTTAAGTAACAGCCGCATCAAATGTATGCATGCAAGAATTTACTTGCTCTTATCTAGTGTACTTTTCCAATACCATGCACCCCCTTGCATCCCCCTCCCCCTCCCCTCCCCTGCCTAAGGGCCTGCTATGCTATTTCTACACTGTTCTGTTTGTTCCTACTTATAGCAACTGAACTTGTCCTTGAGGAATAGACTGAACTGTGATTGCCTGACTTCAGCCATCTTGAGGGATCTCTTTCCCAACAGAGATAAGTGGCAATAAAAGTTACAGGAACATAATTAGCAACCAAGCTTGCTCAGACTACACAATGAGGCATCTCTTTCCAATCATAGACAAGTGCAATACAGTTGACACAGGCAACCAAATTTGCTCATACTACACTTATTCTACCTGTGATGTTAATTCTATCTGCAATGCTCCAGTCATTAACATCTATATTTGATTAATTTTGGTGTTAAATACACTGATCAACTTCTTGTAGGCGGCTGCTTGACTAAAAACAGAAACGAGACAAAAATATATTGGATTGACAAGAAATGCTGATTGACAAGAAATGCTTACCAAGGTAGACAACGAACATTTACAGATAGATGGTGCTAAATAGAAATGTATTAGTTCTGGCAATACAGTTTGGAGTCTTCTGGTATATAGTAAAATTATGACGAATATGTGCAAGTGATGTGTGGGGAGAAAAGTAACTATAGAAACATAGAAAGACATATAATATTGGATTGACTAGTGAATCAAGAATTTACCAAGGTATATTAGACAAAAAAAACATTTACATCTCTAAATATAATACAGATTTCAAAATATATTATAGTATCAGTCTTCATTAAGGTAAGGGATTCTGTGAATGTTTGTTGTCTACATTATTAAAAATCCTGTTTCATTTCTTTTCTGCAATATATATTTTTATTAAATCACTTTTTGTTTGTTATAGTCCAATAGCCACCTACAAGTTAGTCAATATAACACTAGAACTATATAACCAATCATGGATGTTAGACACACATGCCTTTAATACACATAGACACATGCATTATGTAAGTAGCTATCTGGTATTGTTGAAGGTCTGTGATGTTAACTATTGTCACAAGAGTGAACTTCTGTTCATGGTAGAAAAACATGTAGCTGACAATCCATCTTCAGGTGTTGGTGTAAATGGAGAACTGGGTTAGTTTTGCACAATTGGACAGTTAGTACAAAAATACATACTATACCGAGTTATGTCACTTATGTGTGTGTGGGAGGGGGGGGGATAAGATTTTATTTAAAACAAAAAATATATACAAAAAAAAATGAAACAGATTTACCAACAAAGGTGAATAGGACCCTTTACCTGAATTCTAAACACAATTCAGTATTAGTGTCCTGTAAATGTTTGCAACATTGGTAAATTCAAATTTCATTTCTTTTTTGACCCAATATATAATTAACATTTTTGTCTTGTTTCTATTTTATTCTCAAGCAGCCAATTACAATGACCTTCTCAATACTATTTATTACTCTCTCTACGTTTCAATTATGTAGACGCACAAACCTTCGAGATGCTAAGACTCGCATGAGTTTGTTATATACTGGTAGTTAGCTATCCACCACATGACACAAACCACACCCTGGCACACATGTTCAGCAGCACGTGAACCGGATGTGGAAAATACAATAAAGATAATTATTATTTATAATAAACACCAAAACACTTATGCAATAAATAATAGAATATAGAATAAAAAATTAATAATGACATAAAATAAAAAATAAGACAGGAAATATCAACGAGGAATGATAAATAACTAAATACAGAAAAATTATGCTAGCCATGGTTTCCAGTTCAGGCTCTTGAAGTAGCCACCTAGAAGCCAGGTAAGTCTATTCCACAATCTCGATTGAACCGCTCATACTTTGGTGTTAGGCTGATGTGCAATGGATCCTTCATAGCAGTGTCACTCAGTATATGTAGATGTTGATGACGGGAACATCATAGATAAAACTAACATCACATTCACACATAGGATTCCTATAACTGTATTGCACTTATCTCTGATGGGAAAGAGATGGCTGATTGGGAAAGAGATGGCTGGTTCTCAAGGACAAGTGAACTCTGCTCAGTTGTTACAAGTAGGAACAAACAGAACAGTACATAACACCGGATTGCTTAAGCCAGACTGTTATTGGTGAGCAACCTCAGTAGGGAGTTGAATGAAAAACTTGGCAATGATAGATCTATCTATGCATTCCCGGCATGTTGATTCCTTGCATGCTCATCCGCAAAAAGATGTGAAAGTGTCACACACCTTAAATAATGTAGGCTTAAGTAAATCAGGAATGGTCATCATAGTGAGGGGAATGATTAAGAAAATGGCCTCCAGCTGCCAACGCAGCGATTCGAAGCTACACTGGCCTGGCTATGCAAACTGGACAGGCAAATGAGAATGGACTGCAGTGTTAATAGCTGATGGAATCCCTTACCAAGCCAGCCAGAAATGGGACAAACAACAAACCAAGATTCTAATAAATCCCCACTCTCCAAAGCCACCTCCCCCATAGGCCCTCATATCTACAAAACAAAAAATATTTAATTGGTTGCATATGGAGGTGAGAAGGTGAGAATGAGCTGCATGATTAATTGGAACAGACGATGGACATAGTTATTCAGTTTACCTATTTCTTCGCTCATGCCTAGCATTCATTACTTGTAATGTTCTATGGTTGTCTTAGAAGAACATGATTATTTTCACAGACAAATGCTGCTGCAGAAGATTGCAGCTTCTAATGTACACCAGGGAGCAAGCTAGATTGCGGATGGTCTTTTTAAACTTGGGAACCTTTTCCAAAAGCAGGGACCAAATTGATTGCTGAGCGCATTTATTATACACTAGTATATTTATGGCATTATGATATTTACCGGTTTTGGGGGAGTTTTGTTAGTCCTGAATCGAGAAATGGATTAGCTGTAGTAAAATTAGAGCAGCAGACTACCGGTCACTAAAGCAGAGGGCAAGTAAAAGAGGAACCATCCACCGGTCGTAGCACCAAAATTCAGGACTGTACTGCTTACATCAGGCTGGTTGACCCATATGCACGCATTGGACTCTTCTGGTGGAAAATTATGGTTGAAATGGCTATATATATTGCGTGTAAGTTATGTGTGAGGGGGAAAAAGATATATAGATATATACAAGAGGAAATCACAGTTTTAAAGCTGGCAAAGTTAGTTTTAGATGAAATTTAAACGACAAAAATGTAAAATAAAATTTGAAAATGAAAAATTGATTGGCTAGTCAAAAAAAGTAACGAAACAAGAACGTACCAAGGTAGAAACAGGACCCTTTACCTAATCCACTCTAAATATAATATGGATTTCAGTGTATGTAGTATATAGACAATGATCAATCACTCTTTAAACATTCACTACAGAACTGGTGTGCTCTATCTTAGGAGTCACGCGATACTATACATCAATCAAATGTGTGTGTGTGTATAGATTCATAGTTGTGGTTAAACTACAGCTTCCTGTGTTTATGTAGTCTCAGCTATACTACATCCCTCCCTTATCGGATGACTAGCCCGTCAAGTCTTGAGCATGGCTACATTTCCTCGAGCAAACGCTGAGTCTTCCTGCTCCTGCGTGTAGATCTTCTCAGTCCTTCGATCACTGGTGATGGTGTCGTAACAGGATCGTGCTCTGTAGACGATGGCTCGGGGAGCCCATCTATTTCTGGGAATTCACTTGGCTCTTCTTCAGCTGGCTCTTCCTCAGACTGGACTGGGTGCTCCTCAGCCAGTTCATAAGGCAGTTGATGAAACATTGCTGCATTCCTAGTTACGAGCGAACCACCCTTGGCCCGTGCTGTTGCCTTTGTGTCTTGTAACGACCATGGATGGGGGTTGAATGGTGTGGATAGTTTTCCTTTTTTCCGTTGCTGCACCAAGACTACGTCCCCTCCCCTGATTGTGCTCTGTTGGGCTCTTGCTCGTCGATCAGCATATGATTTCATCCCCTTCTTAGTCACTGCATCTCTGTCTTTTACTAGATTCTTGTCAGGGTGCACTTTGCTTAACTCAGGCAGTTTCGTGCGAGGTTCTCTTCCGAACATCAACCTGTAAGGTGTGAAGGTAGTTGTTACATGTGGTGAGCAGCGATATGCACGGAGCATCCGTTGCAACTCGGGGAGCCATGCAAGGCCCTTGATGTTGGCTACCTTAAGAGGGGCTTGTTGAAGTTTTCTGCGTGTGCATTGGCCTGTGGCCATAGTGGCGTTACTCGGCGATGACGGACACCACACTTGTGCATAAAGCTTTTCCAACTGTGCCCCATGAATGGTGGTCCATTGTCTGTCTTGATGACCTCAGGGAATCCAAATAGACTGAATATTTTGTCGACTACAGGAATGACCTTGTCCCCTGAGGTGCCCTTGACAACTTCCACCACCGGATATCGTGAAAACTCATCGACAATGACAAGCAGATACTCACCAGTGGGTAGAGGTCCACAAAAATCCATACTGATATCCACCCAGGGTCCTCGAGGTAGTGGTGACATGGACAATGGTTCATTCATCCTATGTGCTGTATTAGCTTGACAGGGAATGCATCGTCTCACAGCTTCCTCTGCAGCCGCATCTATACCGGGGAACCACACTTTGGAGTGAAGTAGAGCCTTGGTCTTGCAGATGCCCTGGTGTCCTTCGTGTGCCAACTCGACTGCCCGGTGTTGAAGGGTATGGGGAATGACCACTCTGTAGTCTCTCAACACCAGGTCTCCACTCTCATTGACTGTCAAAGTGTCTTTTACTCTGCTGTACCCTCGCAGAGCCTCCTGATTGATGTCAGATCCAATGTATTGTGAAGTGTCATGCCACTTGCTGTTGCGGGTCAAGTTGATGACTGCCTGCAGGGTGCTATCCCGCGCGGTTTCACGCTGGACTTCTTCAATTGTCATGGCCAGTGGGATGGCCGCTTCTGCGATTGAGTTTACATAGCACTCTGCCATGCTCATCTCCTGGCTTTCCGGCCCACTATGCTCTGAAGGATGCCGGGATAGGTAGTCTGCTGGGTTATCTGCACCTGGTCGATACTTGACTGTCATTTTGTATGGTTGAAGACGTAGGCCCCAACGCTCTATCCTGAGAGGTGGTCTATGTTTCTGCCAGATAGTCTCTAGTGGCTTGTGGTCAGTAATGACAGTGAAATGTGGTGCACCATTCACAAACCGATCGAAGTGCTCACATGCCCAGACCACCATGAGGGCTTCCCTTTCTGTCTGGCTGTAACGTGCTTCAACACTTGACAATGCTCGGCTTGCATATGTTACAACTCTCTGGTCCTGTATTAAGAGAGCTGCAAGGCCAACTGGACTGGCGTCAACTAGTATTTCAACTGATTTAGTTACATCGAAGTACGCATTTGTTGCTGATTCCGATAAACCTGTCTTCACAGCCTTGAAGGCTTCAACTTCCTTCTCCCCCCATCTCCAAACAGAGTGCTTCTTTGTGAGTGCCCGCAGTGGGTCTGTGATGGTTGCATAATTTGGGATGAACCTAGCACTGAATTGTGCCATACCAAGGAACGAACGAACCTCTGATGCACTTTTTGGCTCAGTCGCTGTGTGAAGGTCTGCTACTTTTTTTTTGTCAGGAGATACTCTGTCACTTGAGAAAACTACTCCATAGAACTCGATTTTGTTCTTCCTGAACTCGCACTTTTCCAGATTGAGGGTTATCCCTGTCTCCTGGAGTTTATGTAACACTTTCTCCAATGCTTGATCATGTGTGCATTGATCACTGCCAAAAATTGCTATGTCATCACTGATATTGATTGCTCCTGGAACACCCTGTATGACCATCTGGATCTCATGTTGAAACACTTCTGCAGCTGCATTGATTCCGAACGACAGGCGCTTATATCTGTATAAGCCTATGTGGGTCGAGAATGTTGTTATGTAACAACTTGAAGGGTGCAATACCAGTTGGTGGTATCCAGATCGGAGGTCAATTTTTCTAAACACTGTAGCACCATTTAGTGCTGTGATGAGCTCATCTAGGGTGGGGGTTACATGCCTCGTGCGTAGAATGGCCTTGTTTGCCTCTCTCATGTCCACACATAGCCTGATCTCTTCTGGTTTCTTTGGTTTAGGAGGTGTGACAATCCTCGATACCCACTCGGTTGGACCGGATGCCTTTTCAATGATGTCTGCTGCCTCCAGTTTGGCTATCTCCTTCGCAACCTTCTCCTGCTTGTGAAAAGGAACACGACTGTGTTTCTGGGCCACCGGGGCAACTGATTGGTCAATGTGAAGTTTCACTTGTACCCCTTTTAGACAACCTATGCCCTTCCATAACTTAGGAAAGCGCCTAATAAGACCATCTCCATAGTCATCCGAGCCTGTGATGTAGTACATACTTACCCGCAGAATGCCCAACGACTCTGCAGCTGCCTTTCCTAACAGTGGAGTAGCCGTACCCTCCATGATTAAGACTTCTGTCTTGATTTCCTGTCCACCTTCTAGTGTGAAGGTTGTCTTAGCCATTTGTCGTATAGGTATTGGTGGAGAGCTGTATGGATGAATTACACGCTGACCCGGTAGTAGTGTAACACCCTGCTTGATAAGATGCTGTTTTATCTCAGTGTTGATTGTGTTGCAGGTTGATCCCGAGTCGATCAACATTGTTACCCCTACACCATTTATTGACACGGTTACTGTTTCACCATTTGACATTGCATAGGCATATTCATCCTGAACATCATCATCTGATTCACTGGCTTCTTCAATTAAATACTTGACATCGTGCGTTGACTGTGATGTTGCCTTGCTCTGGCTGCACATCTTACTGAAATGCCCGATTGCTCCACACCGGAAACACTGTTTGCCTCTGGTGCACCGACAAGCATTTGCTGTATGCCTTCGTCGACCACACTTGGTACATTTACCGGGCGAGTCTTGGGACCGGCTTCTCTCATTAACTTCATTTTTCTCAAGAAACCGCTGCCTTGGTTTGCTGTACTGACGAAACCCTTGGACCATGTTTGTGCAGTCTGTGTCCTGTGTCATTTGTGCTGCCTGGAGCTGAGATGCTTCCATGGCCGATGCTATATCTAGAACTCTCTCTAGACTCAGATCTCGTTCTGCCAACAACTTTGTCCGGAGTCTATTGGACCAACAGTGGTCAATAACCTGATCACGGATAAAATCGTTTATTCCGGCTCCAAACTCGCATAGGAAGGGCCCTTATATTAATATCATGAAGAACAATATTGTTCTTCATTATATTAATATAAGGGCCCTGTGAATATTTCCATGCCTAACTTCAAAGAATATGTCCATTCATCAATCAGAAGACTCCATACATTGCAAAGACAAGCAGATTCAAACTCAGCCAGAACATTGGATGGTGGTAAAGGGTTATCAATATCATAAACACCTTGCATGCAAATCATGAGATGAAAGCAAACAGCTGCATACTTTCATTTACATGAAGTGATCAGTTGGTTTCCTCAGAACTTTATTCTTGTGACAATAGTTAGCAGTATATATAGAACTGAGTCAAGTCACCAACAACTGCACGTTTTGTATATATATACAAAGATGATTTCCTCGGAATTTTGCTCTTTTGGCAATATATAGTTAACATCACAGACCTTCAACATAACCTGGTAACTACTTATAATGCATCTGTCTATGTGACGCTGGCAGGTGTAACTATCTACTTTAGTAATAGATAATAACTCTATATATATATACTGAGGAACTTCTTATAGGTGAATGCTTGACTATTAAAAAATATATATATAAACAAGACAAAAAAATGTTAACCTTTCCACATCCTCCGACCTCCATCCCTCTGACCTCTCCATAATCTTATTCCTTCCTATTCCTTTCTCCTTTGCAGCCAAAACCTTCTCTTTTGACTTACTCCCCACATCTCTTCCAGCCTATGAACATTTCCTCCACTGCCTCCTGATACTCCTCCCAGTCTAGCTTACTGTCAACTCTCCATTTATATCGCTCTCTTCGCACTTGTAGCTACTTCTCTCCTCCCCCACATAATTTATACCACATCCAACTTGCCTGAGACTTCACCCTAGCTATGCTATGTCCATGGCTTTACTAAAACAACATATAATTCTACTACCACCCTGGCTATGTCCATGGCTTTACTAAATATAATTTATGACCAACTTTCTCACCCCACTTTCCCATGTCCACCTACCCTCACAGCACTGCAACTCAAATCAGCCCGCCAACTCCAACAACCGCTTTCCGATACTGTTTAGGTTTTCCTCCGTTCCTACTTAATCCAGCCAGAGCCTTTGCGTTGAAGTCTCCCCATCACAACAACATCATAACCTTTCTCTTCATACTTCATCACATCCTCCACAAACAGTCTCTCCATCTCTCTCACCTTCACTTCTGGGCTCACCATTACCATCATTTTCCTTCTCTCTGCTCCACTCAACTCCACCAAGAAACTCTTCTCTTGACTTCCTCACCCTAGACTCCAAACTCTCATGTACCAGCACTCCCACACTTCTGCTCACCCACATATTCCACCATCTCTATTCCTAATGTACCATTTATATCCTGTCACCCAAAACTTTCTCACTCTTGTGGCTCTATCATTCACCACCTTATCCTATGCCTCAACTTCTAGTGATTGCCAACTGGTTTAGTTTCCTCCCCAAAACTTCAATATTTCTTCTGCTGTTGATCATAGCAATATTCTTTCTACTGTCTCAGAAGATGGTTGGCATACTTACTAGCCTCCCCCCCTCCCCCCCCCCCCCCCCAGAGCTAGAAGCAGTCACCATAAAAGATCATGCTTACCCAGCCATGTGGTCAATCATGTGATGCTGATGCAACAACTTTACCACAGGAAGTTGAGGTTAAAGGTTACTAGACATGAGCATAATAGAAGTGCTTGTGAGCATTTCTGAATAGCATAATTTTGAGCACAATTGGCCGAGGTCTAGCATCTCGCAGCTTTGCCTTGTGTATTCAACATCCAGTCCAAGTTTAAGGCAGTTTTGACTGCCATACCCAGGCAGTCATTTGAAATTAACTCTGACTCAGTCCTATATATGATAGGTTTTTAATGATGCGGTTAACCAGTTAATAATAGTCGACAGGAAAAGGTGACGGAGTTTCATTCTAAGATAGCTCATCAACATGCTATAGCTAAGGGGGTGGGAGACACCATTTTTGTTATGATGCAGCAACTAATATTGGTAGGTAAATAAGAAAATGGACTGCTGCTCTCTTGGATAGAGAATTGGCTGCATAGTTGGCATATACAGGAGTGATACCGGATGCACATATATATATAGTCATAGAGTAGAAATGTGCTAATGATGGACGATATAGCACTGAAGACATGCAGTCTCAGGAGTACAAACTATCAATTCCAAGTTCTTGTTGGCTTCTGCATAGTCTTTCCTTTAGTACTCGGAGAATTCAGAAAGCACTACCTGATGCCAAGCAACTTAATGGGGTGGTAAATTCTGAACCAAAAATGCGTACATATGGAAGTATGGTTAAGAGGAGTTTCGTTAAGAGTACTTGTAAGCAGCTCCCATTGAGATGGAAAGTCCACTGCACTAAGATTAAGGTAGGTCCAAGTATTGCAAAATCATGATCATCAAAAATGTGCAGATCAGTACTGTGTTAGACTTCAAGCTTTCTATATAAGAGCAGGAGAGTGACTAGAGCAACAATTATTTGGATTCAAGAGGAAAAATTAGTATGCTTTCATTACAAATTCTTAAGTTGACATAACGATCAACTAAATGAATGCTCGACCCTCGTTTACCACGCGCGCGCCGTACAAGGTAGTGACTAGTGAGGCAATGGTGGACTTGGGTGTCAGGAGGGCTCTTCATTTCGTGTTCAAGGTAGCTGATAGAATTAAGACCGTCGCTTTCTACAGAGATGTCCTCGGTATGAGAGTAAGTCCGTGCACCCTTTAAAGCTAAAAGTTAGGCTATCTACTTACAGGAATCTGTGAGTTTAATAATGGGCAGTTCTGAGGATATTGTTCTTGACAGCAAACATTGCGTATGTTATTTAGAAAGCGGCCTAGTGACCAACCACACACAAAGAACTTGTAACAACAACTGCATGTTGGTATCTAAATAGTAAAATAAGATCCTGTAACTGGCCAATAGAATTTCAAATTACAAGTTTAAAAATGCAGATTTCCAAATGCCCCAAGTATTCTGTAACTTACCAAATTACTCCCTTGCTTAGGCCAAACAAGACCCATGATTAAATTGCATGAGCAGGTCATTCCTGCGCAATACTGAAACTAATGTTTCTTTTAACGGATCATAGAAAGTCATCTATACCTAACTGCCATTGGCTTTGCATTTGGCCAGTGATGTTTTGCAATAGCTCTAGATTTCTGGCATCTTCAAGGGATGCAGGCTTCAACTAAGATCTGCACAAAGTAGTTTATGTGCATTTAGCAAATTATATATATTTTTTTTAAAGGACTTATAGATTCAATCCTCTTCTGCCCTCTCTCAATTACCATGGGATAGGAAGAATGAATAGCTCTATGCAACTATACCAGACCATTGTTTCGTTATTCCCCCCACCCCAACCACCGGCCATGTGAGATTATTGCGTTGTTGCTCTCAGGTGCTTCGCCACGAGGAATTTGAAACAGGTTGCAAGGCATCTTGTAATGGGTGAGTTGTTTTTTGCTAGAATCTTTATGGACAAAAACAATATCACAATAACATTCCTGATATTTTTGTGTATCTCTCCGAAGCCCTTACGATGGCAAATGGAGCAAGACCATGGTAGGGTATGGGGATGAGGACAACCATTTTGTAGTGGAGCTCACCTACAACTATGGCATCAAGAACTACAAGAAAGGCAATGAATTTCTGGTACATGTACTGCAATACTTCATCCAGGCTTAACCCCTTTCTCTTTCTGTGCTATATTGGTGAATTAATTTTTTTTTAAAGGGAATCAGCATCTACTCCAAAGAAGTGGTGGAAAGAATTCAACGATGCAACTACATCCAGAAAATGGTAAGCTTTGGCCATCAAAATGTTTGCAAACATCAACAATTCTGCATATTATAATATGGTATTCTTATTCTTTCTATTACTGCTATTGTTTTTCCCTCCAGGATGAAGATGGTGCTATTGTGGTTGAGGCTCCTGGTGGCTACACCTTCCGAGTATACAACAGAACTACTGGAAGAAGTGGTAGAAAGTTAAGGGGGCTATAAGCTAGGGCTACAGATAGTATCCCCAATCTTAGATCTCCATAGCTGCAACATTTAATTAAAAAATCCATGTGCTCTCTCTTTTCGACCAAAAGTGTAGGGGTAGGTGTAACCATACCAAGGTTACGTGCACCCCTTTTTTGAAGGTCACTTTGCTTGAAAATTGAAATCTATTATGCAAGGTTTAAACTTGTTTTTGTTTTCTTTCTAGTGTGGTTTTTTAAAGCAGGAGTAAGTTAGATTTTTGTCAAAAGAAAGAGATCCATAATGTCTGCCCAATGAGGAGCCCTAGCCCTAGCCCTAGCCCTAGCATATTTTGCACTGAACACAAACACGATTCTATGGTCACATTCAGTTTGCGGAACAAACTGATGTGGGAAATTTTCTTACTTAAGGACCCTGCATCCTTGCCCTCCACTACCTGAAGTCCTCCCATTCCTAGTCATACATAATTCTTCAAACTCACCTCGAAACAGGATGCTCAGAAACAGGATGCTCCGAAACAGGATGCTCAGCCCTTGCTTGTTCTTCTCATGCAAACTTTGTGGAAATACTTTTAATTAGTAATTGGAACTGCTCCATATAGTAATCAGCAATGGTTGTAAACATTAGTAACAGCTGCATTTTACATTCATGAAATGCAGTGCATGGTATATAGCTATGGAGTTCCTAAGTTGGGACAAGATTTTTCATGTTTTTTTCTTCTTTTTCTTCCTTTTCCCCTTGAGACTTCTTTAAATCAACTCTTTGTTTCCCCCTTTAAGATCCAGTCTTCTGTGTGTCCCTGGGTGTCTCCAATCTCGATGAGGCCATGATATATTGGAGCAGAATCATGCGTATGAAACTATATTCCAAGAATGACAACTTTGTCGTCGGATATGGGGACAACCAGGTCTCTCTCGCCAAGTCAAAGTCAGATACTGTCATCATTACAATAGTTGTTGTTTTATGCTTTGTGTGTCAGACTCGAGTGGAACTTGTCAAGTTATCGGAACCCATTGATCGTGCGGAGGCATTTGGGAGGATTGCTTTCTCTTGCCCAGACAATGAGGTAAGATGATATTGAGGAGGTTCTTCGTGTTCCACTTGCTTAGACAAAAATTGGGACTTTGTTTTGAGCGCACAGCTAACAGCGCACTGATTGGTCAATTCTAACAGTGATTGCATTGTGTGGAGAACCACCCACCGAGTGTCTCCATTGTTATGTACAATGTGTGCATATGTTGAAGTGTGTATTGCATTTAGCTGACAGGCATCCAGAAGTGCATTGAAGGTGGGAACTATAAGGTTCTCACTCCTCTGGTGAGTCTGGACACTCCAGGAAAGGCAACTGTCCGAGTTGTCATTGTGGCAGATCCAGTAAGTTGATAACCACACCCCTACCTGCTTAGCTATCCTCACTTTTCAGCTACAGCCAGTGACATTTTGGGCAATTTATTACAGACTTTCCTCATCCTAATGATCATCTTGTGGTTGTAATGTTTTTAGGATGGCCATGAGATTTGTTTTGTTGGAGGGGAAGCATTCTGTGAGCTCTCCAGACAAGACCCCAAAGCCAGCCAGCTGCTCGATGAGGTGAGAAACTGACATTTGTCAGGTTGTTGACATACATTCACCTCCCTTGTGTCATATAACTTCAGGCTATGGCTGCGGACAAGAGCGATGAGTGGTTTGCCAAGAAGGCTTCGAAGAAATAAAATTTTTAAAATCACACTATGTGATATGAACAGATATGTGATATGAACAGATTACAAACATATTTGAGTGAAATTAATTTTTTTTAGTTTCAGAACACAAAGTAGCTTTCCTTCTTCTTCAGAGGTTCTCTAATGAGTGATTCAGCAAATGTGAGTACAGCTGCCACTGCCTCCTTGCCCGTAGGAATGATCTGCAGCAAGTAATAGAGCAATCCTTAATATGTACACTACACCTGAAGCCACCCTATACATCAATTACAAGATGTGAAATACACAAAATGACTTCATATATAAACATCTACTAATGCTCTTGTAAATACATACATTCTAGCAAGTTTAAAACTTGACACGTATATCTTAATAGTATTTGAAGGGAGTTTCTACTGTAGAGCATTACACTAGCATTCATCAATTTAGGATACATACATGTATATCTTACTAGTATTCCAAGGGAGCCTCTAATGTTGAGCATTACACACTAACATTCATCAATTAAAACGGGATGCATACACGTATATATATCTTGCTAGTATTTCAAGGGAGCCTCTAATGTTGAGCATTACACTATAGCATTCATCTTTAAAATTTTTGTGAGTCACACATTTTCGGAATTGTATGACAATATTTTGAACTCTTGCCTCTTGGGGTGGTAGAAGGAATCCATACAAGCCGTTGTCTGGAAGTTCAATGGTAAAAACTGCCGGCCTAACTTCTCCGTTAAGCTCATTAGCATTGTCAGAGTAGAACCAGTCTTCAGCAGTGCCTGTGGCTGGATACAGTTTCATCGTCTTCTGGCTGATGTATGTTCGTCCATTTATGGCATATATGGAATATGACATGCTATTTCCTAGTTCTATCAGACTGTCTTCATCGGGAACATCCTCTGAAGTCCACCCTGTAAATTAATTGACAACTTACACCAGTGAAGGCGATTAAAATTAAGGCGTGGGTTAGTAACACCTACCATAGGGCCTCAGGATCAACTGGCTGTAAGAGTGCCAGTCAATAACTCCAATCACAGGGTTACTGGGGGAGGTTTGAGTCCTGAAGTAGTCCATGATGGCCCTGATCTCTGGCTCTGAGGCTGCACTGGTGCCATGGTAAACCTCACTGCATGGGTTGGTGGAACTACCTCCCTGCCAGGTGAGAAGGATGGACAATGGACATTTATCATATTTTTCCCCTCATACATTTCTAACACTTCTCTAATATTATATTTCTCTGTCCACCTTTCTTCTCTCTCTTCCACACACCACTCATTCACACCTCAATTCCTTCCCTCATCTTCCTCCTTCCTTTTCTCTCTCTCCTCACTCTCTCTCTCTCACTCCACCCATCAGCTACTTACCTCTGCCCAGTGGTCAGGGTAATTCCTGTTCAAGTCCACTCCTTCACATTTTGTGCTTGTTCTCCTGTTCTTGCGCCACAATCTGTCATTGGACCATGTGTACTACATATCCAAGCAGATCATTACATATCTAATCATCACTACAAACCTGAACATGGTCATCAAATAGGAGGTGCACTTACAGCATAGCCATCAGGATTAGCAAATGGGAGTATGATAAACTCGGCCTCATCAAGAAGCTTTGTCACCTATTTCAACATTGTAATAGATATAGTATACCTACATATAATACATACATACTACTAACAGAGGTATGCAGGATTGCCCAGGGATAAAATGTCGAGCAGAGGAGCACAAAATGGAATGAGGGTGTGGTCTTCCAACATTACTCTCCCAAACACTTGTTTTGTCATAGATGACACTGGCCTCAGTAAATAAAGAATATGGTGTTTTTCTAATAGAGTAGGGATAGAAGCAGCCTCACTAGCAAACTTTGCATTAGGTGTGGTCTAACATCACTAGCATAGTTGCTGCAATGTCGCGTCATGTGAACTTTTGTACTAGCTAATTAATCCTATAGTAGCGCTAGCCCTAGCCCTAGCCCTAGCCCTATCAGGTGACCCCGAAACCTCGTGACTGTGAACTCGCTACTCTTTCTGTTAGTTGTTAGTCATTGCTTGTTATCAGTTGTCTTTTGTTGTAGTGTTGTTGTAAGTTGTATAAAGCCAAATATCGTATTGTTGGTCACTTCAATTTATACAACTTACATGGACACCCTACTGAAGCCCTCGCGCCTTGACCTAGACCCGAATTCTCCGCTGGCTGCCAAACAGTGGAGGCACTGGCACAGGACGTTCACAAACTTCATCGAAGAATGTGGGGAGCGTGCCCCGAACAAATTCAGGACTCTGATCAACTACATATCTCATAATGTTTTCGATTACATCGAGGACTGCCGTGATTATGAAGCTGCGGTTGAAACGCTGATGCAACTATATGTAAAAACACCAAATGAGATATTTGCTAGGCATCTACTGGCCACCAGGAGACAGAGGTCAGGTGAAACTCTAAGGGAATTTCTGCAGGATCTTCAAAGGCTAAGTAAAGACTGCAACATAAAAGCTGTCAGTACAGAGCAATACAGAGAAGAATTAATAAGAGACACCTTTATCAATGAACTTTCTTCTCAACTCATTCGACAATGCCTCCTGGAGAAGAAACAGTTGGATCTTAAAACAGCATTTGATCAGGCAAATGCACTAGACTTGGCACAGAAGAACTCTGAAGCATAATACCACACCTATTACTCAGACAGCTGCTGCAGCAATGGTCACCTCTCAAGGTGATGACGATGAACAAGTAGCTGTTGATGTCGACTCCTCCCTTGCTGCGGCCGCTACGCATGAGTACAAGAAGAGGTGCTTCTTCTGTCGAGGTTCTATGCATTATAGGACTGCCCCGCTCGAGAAGAACAGTGTCGCAACTGTGTACAAAAGGTCACTTTGCAAGGGTGTGTCAGTCAAAGAAAACGCATAAAGCTAGCAAAATGACATCAGCTGCAATTGCAGCTTGCTCTGCCTGTCCTAAAAGCTTGACCCTAGCCTCTCTAAATGTCTCCGTGCAGGGACAAAATCTCTCAGCCTTGATTGATACTGGAAGCACCAATAGTTTCATTAATGAACGAGTTGCTATGAAACTGAAGCTCAAAGTTCATCGTTCATCACAGGATATAAGCTTGGCTCTAACTACTGCAAAGACTCGTATCTTAGGTCACTGTTTGGTGGATATTAGCACCACCGATCATGTCTATATAGCTACCCGTCTTGGTGTTCTCGAAAACCTCTGTAGCGATATGATTCTTGGACAAGACTTCCAGAAGGAACACAAGAGAGTCATTGTCAACTATGGAGGTGCGAAACCTGATTTGATTATATCCAATTCAGTGTCAGTTTGTGCTCTTGCTGAAGCTTCACTTGGTGAACCGTCGCTCTTTGAAAATCTTCTCCCCTCCTGCAAACCCGTGGCAACCAAGTCAAGATGTTTTAGCAAGGATGATCAGGCCTTTATACACCAAGAAATTACTCGGCTTCTAGCTGAGGACATCATTGAGCCTAGTACATCACCTTGGCGGGCACAGGTGGTTGTTGTCAAAGATCCCTCACTTCGGCACAAAAAAAGGCTCTGTATTGACTATTTTCAGACAGTGAACCTGTACACTGAACTCGATGGATACCCACTTCCTCGAATTGATGAGTTGGTCAATAACCTAGCCAACTATAAGGTGTTTTCAACATTCGATCTTAAGAGTGCCTACCATCAGGTCCCAATATAACGGCTTTGAGGCGAATGGGAGACTCTATCATTTTTGTCGCATCCCTTTCGGAGTTACCAACGGTGTCGCGGTCTTTCAGAGAAGCATGGATAAGATGGTTGAAGAGGAAGGGCTCAAAGACACCTTTCCTTATCTGGACAACATAACGGTCACAGGCAAGGACAAGCTGAGCATGACACCAACGTCCAGAAGTTTCTAGATGCAGTTCAAAGTCGAAACCTGACCCTCAATCAAAGCAAGACAGTGAAATCGGTGAAGGTCATCAACATCCTGGGGTATTGTGTGGGCAATAGTACCATCAAACCTGATCCTGAAAGACTCCGTCCTCTTCAGGAATTTCCTCCTCCTACTAACAAGCGATCTCTTCGCCGAGTTGTAGGAATGTTAGCTTACTATGCGAAGTGGATACCACAATTTTCTGACAGAATAAAACCTCTGATGAGTGTAACCTCTTTTCCATTGGATGCACCTTCATTGACAGCCTTTGATCTCCTTAAGAAGGAGCTCGAAGGTGCTACTCTTCAATCTATAGACGAAAGCTGCCCATTTGTTGTAGAGTGTGACATCTCTGAAGTTGCGTTCTCTGCTACATTAAATCAAGGGGGACGACCAGTCACATATATGTCTAGGACACTACAGAGTAGTGAACTGCACTATCCGTCGATAGAGAAGGAAGCCACGGCGATCATGGAGGCTGTACGCAAGTGGCGACACTTACTTTCGTGTTGGCATTTCACTCTTATTACTGACCAACGCTCAGTGGCATTCATGTTTGATAGCAGGAAACGTTCGAAAGTCAAGAACAATAAAATACAAGACTGGAGACTTGAATTGGCCTCATTCTCCTACATGGTGAAGTACTGGCAAAGACAATGTGGCACCAGATTCCTTTACACGGGCGTTTCTATCTTCGATATAGTCATCTGACTTGGATGACATCCACATTGCCTTGTGTCACCCGGGAGTAACTCGAATGCTGCATTTTGTTCGCTCAAAGAATCTGTCATACTCTACTGAAGATGTGAAAAGAGTATGTTCGAGTTGCAGAATATGTGCAGAGCTGAAGCCTCAGTTTTACCGCCCGGTTCCTGGAACTTTGATCAAAGCGACTCAAGTTGTTAGTCATTGCTCATTATCAGTTATCTTTTGTTGTAGTGTTGTTGTAAATTGTATAAAGCCAAATATCGTATTGTTGGTCACTTCATGTCCTATCATCGGGAACGTGAAAAATGCATAGCAGGTATATTCCTAAACAAAATGGCTGATAAGTGCCATGCAGTTCGATGAAGGCTTCCATCCAGATCCAGACCAAAGTTTATAGCCAGTCATCTATCCAGTTCGCTAGGTCAAATTTTGTCCGGATACAACCTTCCATTCGGCCAAGCATAGCAGACATGCATAAAGACAGATAGAGCTATTTATACATATATATAACAACTTTCCCAACAATCAACTTCATTTCTCTCCTCGACATTTAGGCAAGATGTTCTAGACTTCATCAGCAAGAATGTGATAATCTCATGAAGGCTAGAGCAGCTAAACATTGAGGGGAAAATTTAAGTTGATTGAGAAAGTTGTTATACTATAATTATATCACATATTCTAATTACAGAAACTTACCCTTAATTTCTTATTATAGTTTTCAACCAGGTAGTTGGCAATGAAAGAACACGTAGCTCCAGAAATCCACTCTCCTGGTTGTTAAAAAAAATCCATTAACTCAGTCATGTACTGACGTGTAGAATACGTACATTTGCATTTGTGTGGTGAGAGATGGCACACACAATTTGGGTGATGAAAATATGAACTCAATGAACTTTCTCAATTTAAAGAAATGGATGTCAATAATGTCAGGTAGATGAATAAAGATCACCACTAAGAACTTATGTCTGGTTCTATGTGAACATATTACATCCAAGTGTGAAGAGCTATTAATTTTACCTGAGTTAGTGCATCTATAATTATGGATTGTTAAAATTCCTTATTTTCATTTTCCAACCACGAGCTTGACCATGATCAAGTTTTAGCACCTAATCAAATAACTCGCATGAAGTAGAACTTCCTCTAACCAGTGTGCAAATTTCAACTATAGCACTTGGCAATCTGGATTATTATCAGACACACAGGTTTTGAACCTCCACTTTAGCTCCAGTAACTTGGGTATAGTTATATATATGAAAAATGTTTTAATATCAAAAGAGAGCACACAGAGAGACCATGAAGTGTGCAGAATCTATGGAGCTATAAAGTGGTATCCAAGGTTTTTTTAGCATGTACTGGTATCGGTCTACCTCAATTGAGCTCAAGCTTTGCCACAACTGGACTGACTGTAATGTAGGGTGCTAATCACAACTAGATGAAGATTAGAATAGCCTTCTTAATAATCAACTTGAAATTTACTCTCTCGATGTTTTGACTAGATGCTCTGGCCTTCATTACTAGAGTGAAATATCAAGAGAGTAACTTTCAAGTAATTATGTCAACGAGAGTTCGTTTAAATCAAGATTGTTTGACATCCATGGATTTAACTTGTTTGTCTCCTCTCTGATCCCTTCTTCTTGATGCTTCCACTTCTCTGACCTTTCCTTGACTCTTCTTATCAGAAATGATATTCCTGAATGTGGATCTCGTGTTGAAGAGCTGATAACAAAAGTTTTCACCTGAACATAGAGAAAACTCATTTTTCTGGTTTCTGGAAAAATTCATGATATGCATCATGTTTAATTCAGTGTTGAATTTTCCAATTTACGACTCTCATAAGACTCTCATAACTTCATGCATGTCGAATGTCTGCTATATAATCTGCATTGTAGTATTACACTTACTTGCATGGATCTGGCACTGGAAGAAGAATTTCTTAGAGTTTCTTCTAGCTGTGATGTGAATGGCTGGCATCTTTCTCCCCTCAATAGATTCACCAATGGATTCCTCAAACTTCACTAAGTCAGGAAACTTCTGAGCAAGCTCTCTGTACCAGTCCACTATTACTCCATAAGGATGCTAAACAGTACAAAATAGAGCTAGTCTAGTTTTTCTAAGCATAGGATCTTTTACTTATATGAGCTTACATATTTTTCAAACCAACCCTGCTCTGTTCGGTTGAATGATTGTTTTGTGGCTAGCATTCTTGCCTGTTTCACCAGCCTTTCCACACTCCCCTCCTCCCTACAGCCTGGCAGTCTTCCCTTCATCTTCCTGAACTTGTGCCTAGACATTCTCATGTCCACGTTCCCGCCAACTCCCACATACCACACATCCACACCCTCAGCCTCCATCAGACTCTCCACTGCTTCTCTCTTCAGACCAGAACTGAGAAGGCAAGAGAGAGGGAGAGAGAGAAATGGTCTTCATAAACATTTGGCATTTTTAATATAAATTATTACCATTTCACTAGTACTTCTCCACTATAACAAGCTCTGCTGGCATATTTTCCAAGACAGAGTCTTCCCAAGACACTGACCAGAAATACCAACTGCACTCCCAGCCTCATCCCTGGGATTAAGATTGACCACGAGTTGCAATTAGCTGCCTAGATTTTATTTATTAGACGCCACAAACGGAATGGAGTTGCGCAAGACCTCCTAATTTAGCCACACCTCAAATACGGAATGGCCGCAGTGGGCTTTTTCTTCGCTCTCCTTCTTGCCGTTAGCTGCCTTGCAGATTCTGTACCTCGTTACAGTAGGACTATCAGCTACGCTGATGAGGTCTTAGTCAAATGGTGAGTAATGTAAAAGTGTTATTTAGGCCATACCAATTAATTTTGATTACTTATTTCTCAGATTCCTTGGCACAAATTTAGACCAGGCAACAGGGAAAAAATGAAAAAAGGGGAAAAACAAGAAAAATGGTAGCTACATGTATTGTATTGTATGGTTAAATACAATTAACAACATATTCAAAAACTATATAGTTCCAAGCTGAAAAATGAAACCATGATTTAAAAAAAATCCATCTCATTACACTGTTTTTTTGGCCTCTTAACAACATTGGAAGGTTGTTTGCAGAAAGCAAGTTGCCCCTCACTCTTGCAAAGGAAGCATATGGGCAACACTGTTGCATATGATTCACGAAGTTCACGGACCTCTTCATCACTGTTTCAGCCCAGCAGACATCAGGGAAACTCACAAGTGTGGATTTGTATTTCAACAGATGATTTGCAGGTAAGAGCCTCTCTAACTTGACTACAGTACTCAGCCAAGCAAAAGTGAAAGGAGAGGCCATTGCGTTCTAACCAGCTTCAGATTTGGATCACGTGATTTTTCCCCCTTTTCCCCGTCTGCTAAAATTTGGACCCGCCGGATCTGAGAAACAAATTGCAGTGGCCTTAGTATGCAGCCCCAATGCCTAGCTGGTTAGCAAACAGGTTTGAGTATTTGCTCTAGTTCTGGTCTAGAGAGGGAAGCATTGAGGAACCTGATGGAGGCTGATGGCGTGGATGTGTGGTATGTGGGAGTTGGTGGCAATGTCGACCTGAGGGTGTCCCAAGACAAGTTCAAGGAGATGAAGAGGAGGCTGCCAGGCTGCAACGTGACAGGAAGTGTGGAGAAGCTGGTGAGACAGGCCGAGATGCTTCAAGCAGTCAACAGAACACAGCTGGAATGGTTTGAGGAATACGTAAGCTTACTCTCACTTTTTCAGCTAGGTGTGATAATTATTGTTCATCCATACGTTCACGGAGGTCAAGAATAAGTGGGCTATGGAGTATTTATTTTTATTATAATTTTAATTTTTATTTGGGACATTCCCTTGCAGTGGCTTCATATGCACCGCATTGCTCTAGCTATATATTGTTGTCTATCATGTGTCATTCATTACACACACATTAGGTGGATAACCATATGGTATATATATAGTATTACAAAATGACAATTGGAACTATATACCTCAAAACATTTGAATACTATTTTTATCATTTTGTTGTTGTTATCATTGGTGTTTTTTAATTTAATTTAAAGATGATGATTAAAGGTATATCGCTTGAACATTTTGGTGGTTAGAATTTAGCAACATGGACTTTAATTTTTTTTTTTAATATTTTTCTACATTATAAGTTACATTGTTTGCTTCTGTGCAGCATCGCTACCAGGAAATAGTGGATTGGTGGAAGAAGCTAGCTAAAGACAATGAATTGGTCAGATTCGAAGCTTACATTGGGAAGT
Organism: Cladorhizidae sp. MBARI D1340-BT2; assembly: GCA_028752905.1. Classification (NCBI taxonomy): domain Eukaryota; kingdom Metazoa; phylum Porifera; class Demospongiae; order Poecilosclerida; family Cladorhizidae; species Cladorhizidae sp. MBARI D1340-BT2. Next base: position 43,865,349 of record JAQNBH010000009.1, on the reverse strand, counting down.
CGTACGAGGGAAGGAATCTACCAGCCATTCATATCACTGCTAGCACCAAGCCAGATGTCCCCATTATTTATTTCCAATGCCAGATCCATGCTAGTAAGAGTGGCGATCGTATTGCTGAGAAATAAATTGCTTTCCCCCCCGTCTTGATGCTATCTATAATTATTAGTGTGGCTAATAGTATTTGGCCCTAGGCATGTAATTTATTTTGTTTCTCTTACTGACATGATTCTGAGTGTTGTTGTTGCATTATTTTCAGGAGAGTGGATTTCTGGAGCTACTTGCATGTACCTTGCAGATACGTTTGTTAAGAGGCACAATAATGGAGATGAGTTGGTAAAGAACTGCAATAAATCATACTGGCTTTTACTTTAGGCTATGAATATCGTTACTCAGATGCAGCTTTTGCTTACACGAGTGAAGGTAGTGTTCGTGCCTTTTGTGAACCCTGATGGCTATGAAGTATGTGTAGATAGCTACGAACTAAGACTGGAGTAATTATACCAGCTAACGTGTTTGATGTTCTCTCTAGTATACTTGGACCAACGAACGGTTGTGGCGTAAAAACAGACGTCCTGGGAAACATTGCTATGGGGTGGATTTGAACAGAAACTACAATGTCCGCTGGGGAAAGGTCAATAATATGCATTCCTTACCTCACTTGTATAATGACTAGGCAGGATTAGCCTCCGAACCATGCACAAGCCACTCTTGCTTGTCTTATGTGATTATGATGTCTTAGAAAGGGAGCTCTGGCAAGCCTTGTAGTGAGACGTACCGTGGTGCAGGTATGGAATCTGAGGTTGAGACTCGAGTCACAGCGTCCTATTTCCGGTGCTTCATCATCTCCTGTCCTGTTTTGTAATGTATTTCATGAAATAACTTGTTATGATAAAATATTTCTATTACAGGAAGTTAGGGAGAATTGTTGGAGCTATTGACTGGCATTCCTTCAGTCAACTCATCTTGAGGCCTTATGGTAAGTTCTAGGACTAAATATGATAATCTTGATACCTAAAAGACACCGTCACATGCTATAAAGGCTAAAATTAACTACAGGCTGTGCACATGGGCATGGAAACATAACTTTTATTGACGGAAGTCTAGTGTAGAAACAGGCAGCTGTGGGGGCTTCCTCTCAGCGAGCCAAAGCTGAATTATTTGAAGGAGAACCCCTCAAACTCTCCAAAGCTCTGAGGTAATATTACAGGTAGCATTACAGTGGTATATAACAGTCTCAAGCTGGTGCTAGATTTAGCTTAGCCACTAGGGTAAAGCTAACTTCAGCTCTTCACTGCAAGCAATAGTGAAAGAGTCGACTCACTGCTATGTTATCAGTCAACAAGTATTCATTCGGCAATGCATCTAAATTCATTTTCCTTCTAACAGATGAAAACCAAGTTGTGCCTGTCATCCATGCCAGAAAGCTACATCCATGCCATTCACACCTGCATTATATATAATATACACATTGATATTGAAGCAATTGGAGAAGTGGAGTTCCAATATTGTATCTTTAGATCGTAAGTATCAGATTGAAAATGGTGCACTTGCAAGTTATGGGCCAGGTGCTGGTACTTACAGGATATGTGCAAGTTTACCAGTACTTGATAAATATGTTAAAAGAACTATATTCGGAACTATGCAAAATACCATATTAAGTTGTTTAGATTAGGCATTCTGTGAGGACAACACACAAACAAAAACACAATAGAAGAGCTTATGCAGAGCATCTGCATGCAGTCATCAGCTTGTCCTCTGTGGCACAGAAAGCTTCTCCTCCAGACTTCTCAAACACCGACTGAAAGAGCTCCCAGGTTTTGCCCATGCAGGGTGATCAATGAGGTAAAGATGGTGTGCTGCAAGAACTACAGTAAAAACCACGCTCACAAGAAGTTTTCAAGATAGTTCTGTATTAAGAATAGCTGCACTTGTGCACAAGGAATTTCATATACAAATGCAATCTAAACTTGCATCTACTGGCCACTGTCTTTTGACATGAAATACATGAGACCATCGATAAAATCACTATTTGTTTTGGTAAGAGCTAGCTAGATCTGCTAGAGAAGGGAAGATATATAAAGCTAGATCTGCAAGAGCAAGCCTTTGAGCCAAAGTCTTTGAGCCAAAGTCTTTGAGCCAAAGCCTTGCTTACAGAGAGAGCTGAACATGTGGAACTTGGTTTTCTTGTCAGGGCCAGGCCAATAGCCAACTCGAGTCAATGCTTGTAGCTAATTAGGCATAGGCAGATCCAGAGAGGGAATTTTTTTTAAACATTATTATTGCTTATGCTGAAATGGCTAGAGCATCTAGTCGTCGAAAAACGTGGAGAGAATACATTTCAAGTTGATTAGGTTATTGTAAGGTTATTATGTCAACTAAGATTTCATTGAGAGGTCACAAGATAATTAGATAGCTTCATTATTAATTGTAATAATTAATATTCTACATCCGTGCTTTAGCCACCCCTCCCCCTCCACAACACAATTCCTCTGGGTCCACCCCTGTTAGGGTCAGGCTTGTGAACTAGAGCCTCACTAATGACTAAATCCTGGGTTAGCCATCCGGATAGTCTGCTATCACCTTGTAGTTAACTATTCACAGATTTTAGGAGACATGTCAAACATAATATTAGATTCATACCAGGTCTTTTAAGAAGACTTGCTGAATTGCCAGAATGACCCCAGTATGTAGTATTCTACAGCATCACCTTTGGCTTCTCTCTCAAGCCATACAGCAGCCTGCTCTCATGCGCAATAAGCACCAGAGTTGTTTGAATGCCAAAAAAAAAAAAAAAAGCCCACATGATCAAATGGAAGTGTTCTCCACCTGTAGCAATTTTTAATCCTTATACAGTGCAACTGTGCCTTCAATTGGGGCTGGTTCTTAATTATTATTGTAACTTATCTCAGTGAGTTCTAGGTCATTAGTGTAATTATCTTGAGGTCTTTGCGAATTGGGTTGAGTTTTAGGTTATTAGTGCTACTAAAATGTCTCACCTTGAGGCCTTAATTGGGGTAAGGTCTAGGTTATTAAATGTCTCATTTGAGACCTTGGCTGAAGTTTTGGTTATTGGTGGCACTAAATGTACTCACCTCTGGAGATTACAGATCATTAAATGAACTTATCTTGAGGCCCTGGGGTGAGTTCTAGATAATAAATGTATTCCTCTTGAGGCCCTACAATCATTAGTGTGTATAAATGTACTTACCTTGAGGCCTTGGGGTGAGTTCTAGATAATAGTGTGACTAAATGTATTCCTCTTGAGGCCCTACAATCATTAGTGTGTCTAAATGAACTTGCCTTGAGGCCTTGGGGTGAGTTCTAGATAATAGTGTGACTAAATGTATTCCTCTTGAGGCCCTACAATCATTAGTGTGTATAAATGTACTTACCTTGAGGCCTTGGGGTGAGTTCTAGATAATAGTGTGACTAAATGTATTCCTCTTGAGGCCCTACAATCATTAGTGTGTCTAAATGAACTTGCCTTGAGGCCTTGGGGTGAGTTCTAGATAATAGTGTGACTAAATGTATTCCTCTTGAGGCCCTACAGATCATTAGTGTGTCTAAATGTACTAAACCTATAAGCCGATGCTTTGTGACATAGTTCTCAGAGGTGTTAACAATTCTCTTGTACGTGCCCTACAGTTATGTAACTACACTCTCTTATTCTGCACCTTCATTTATAGCAGATGTATGCTATGGTAACTTCGCTGTTCATGGAACACACACATGCATCCAGTCTATATAGATAGACTTATCTCTGCTACCAGGATGTACTGGATCAGTGTTAGGAGCTTATCTTGACCATAAGTAACTGACATTGATTAACAGTGTTGTAGTCCGTGTATGAACATGAACCATAGAGGTAACAGAGCCATAATTGCTTACGATCAAACTTCAGATGGCTTGAGTGATTGGAGGAGCTATAATAACCTCAGTGAAGTACCACCACCAAGATGCAGAGACGTAGGGTGGTAATTGGGGGAGGGGCGGGGGAGGAGGTCTTGACAAGCATAATTAAATAGAATATATATATATTCTACCTACCAAGAGATGACTTGATTAGTTTACCTTAGCTTCATTCTCTCTCCTAAGTGACAAGAGAAGTCTTTAAACTATACATATCTTTAAACTATACATAGCATGGTCTTGGCAGTGTAGATGGCTAGTATGCTTTCTCATAACATGTTCACTCAGTCTCATCAGCCTATCCTGATGTGCTGCTCAGCTTTCGTGCTCTTTCCTGACATTTCCTTTTGTGTAAACTCGTTTGGGTATTGTTGATATTGCTCAGAGGATTCCTGCTCCTGTGACCTATGCTGCTTCTTTGAGAAATCCATGTCTCAAAGGAACAGAGGAGAGTCTGAGTGTCCTCTCGTAGGGGAAAAAACTCAGCTTTCTCTGAGATTGATTTTGATGTCCAACAAGGCTGAGCAGAAGAACGGAGCTACAACTGCATGAATTGCTTAATGGTCCTTGTCATGTAGAGGGACTAGGTGTTTGTTGTGATTGTGCTAATGTGTCAGTCACTCATACCCTATTAGCAAAACCTTCTTAGCTTCTTAAGTGTATTAGGGCAACATGAAGGAAACACAAGAAATCATGTTTATTTCATTAGGAGCAATCCATTCTGGAATAGTCAATAAATTAGTGTTGTGATTTTCAAAATTCTTGTGGAGGGAAGAGGGTGATGGGTGGATACCCCAGGTTACCTCTCTCTGTATGAAATATTCTGTACTAATTGGTATATATTTCACTCCTGTATGCATTTACTCTGAAATGTATATCTGGTGTATTTTACTCGGGTAATTACAGGGTGGACCTCTAGAAAATCTCCTGATGAAGCTCAGCTAAAGAAGCTCAGTAATGAGATGGCAGGAGACATATTTCGAGTTCATGGCAAGGCTTACAAACCTGAAAAGAGCTTCAAGCTTTACCCAACGTCTGGGACTGCTTCCGACTGGTTCTACTCAAATGATGCTAATGTGAACAATGACTACAGGGCTGCTGGTTTCACCATAGAGCTCAGAAATACCAACACCTTCCTGCTGCCAGCAGATCAGGTACTGTGCCATCAAGTTTAATGACTAGTCCTAATTGTGTGCAATTATTGCTTAATTAATGATGCCATTTCACACTTCACTCATTGTTAATTATTTATAATTTAACATATTGACCACAGACACTTATAGGACCAATATAATGAACACTAGATATAATATAGCAGTATAATATAATTTTAATAGGTAAAGGATCCTATGCATCAGTAAATTCTTGTTGACTATTTAGTTTTTAAATAAAAACATTTTTGTCTTGTTTTTTATGATCGGCAACATCCTACAAGAAGTTACTCTGTATATCAACTGAACTAACCAATTCTTTGCCATGTTTATTAAAGGTGTACATGTGTGCCTATGTATTGTATATGTATATTATATGCACTAGATACATGAATCATAAGTAGTCACATGTTTTGTTGAAGGTCTGTGCTGTTAACTAGTGTCACAAGAGTAAACTTCTGAGGAAACCACGGACACTTCTTTGAAGCCAAAATGAGCAGTTACCAGCCATATAGACCAGATACACACAAGCGTGTTTTTATATGTATGATTATTTACCAATTTTGGGTGTTTTATTGAATCAAGAACACGGATTAGTTACTGCAATACATTGGACAATCCGGTGAATGGACCTATTCTATGCAAGTCATGTGTGGGAGAAAAAGTTGATAGATGCAAAATCCTAGACCAGATTTCAAGTTTTAATTTTTGGGGAACTGCTGGTTTACTACCTTAGCAATAGATTCAAAAATGCTGCAAACGTTTTTGGAGTTAAAATCTGCTCATTTAGGATACTAAGAAGTTGCCAAAATGAGTTTCGCGTTTTGTTTTATTAACGCCATTTTAAAATAGGGTCAAACCAATATAGGAAGTGCTAAGTTTTGTCAGTCATTCGGTGAGTTCCGGTAATTATCAAAAGTAATAAATCATGCAGTAAGTTGAATCCATAAAGACACAACCTACTTGGTGTCGAAGATGGAATGGCAGCTATGCTAGAAGGTTGAAGAATTTGATGGCACAGGGAAAAGTGATAACAATCATGAGAGACTGGATCATTTTGCTATGCTCTAATCACTGCTCAAGTAGTCTTCTTATCTGTTGTAGGACCAATCACCTACAAGATTCTGAGAAAATTTATTGCACCAACGAGACCTAAAGACAAATTCTATGAAGAGAACATAGAGGTCTCGACAAAGCACTACACACTACCATCAGAAATAGTGGAGTGGTGTCAGGTGAGTCAGTCACAACTTTTGTGTCAGAGTTATGCAGCTTGTCAGAGTTTTGCAATCTTGTGGATGTGCTCGAAGATATGATCAGAGATTGGTTAGTGTGCTGTATTCAACATGACTCCACACTGAAGTGCTTCTTGGGCAGAGCTGAGCCTGACCTATAAAAGAGCAGTGTAGCTCACAAAAAATCTTGAAAGGAATACCAAAAGCATGAAGGAATGCAAGCAGAACCCAGAACTACATGGAGCTGCAGGAGTGCACCAAATAGCTGGCTCAAGGACAGAGCCTACCTGTTGTGGGAGAGTGGGGCATCTTGCTGAGTAAGCAAAGGCATTGTTTGTTGTCAATGTGGCAAGCCTGGACATTTGCAGAAAGTGGGCCGGAGTTGTTCAGAGTGGACAAGAGGGGGCAAACGAATGGTCAAGGAAATCCTCCATGTTCAGGAAGAAGGCGCATGATTAAGCCAGCATTAGAAGTTAAAGTCAAGGTATTTGATCGTCTCATTACTATTGTAGTCGACACTGATACTTCCCATCACCTTGATGTCTGAATCAGTTTGTTGCCTGGGAGGAGTTTGGCTAGCCACAAAGACAGATTGTTGAGCGTGTGAAAGGTAAGTGTTATGTAAATATCTAGTGCAATAGGCAGCTGCTGCTGAATTGCCACTGATCATTGTGCAGGGCTCAGGACCTACTGTGATGGCTCAGTCATGCTAGGTTAATTACTAGGAGAAGATTTACAGTGTGTAAAATAGCGACTCACTACAGACTCTGTTAGACAGACACAAGCAGTTTTTGAAGATGCTCAGGGGATTCCATCAATAAGTCAACCCATCCCAGATCAGTGCCATATGCCTTGAGGAACAAAGTTGATTAGATTTCAGGAAGAAGGGACCCAGGAACCTGTCCATGTTGTGTACTGGGATGCTCCAATTCCTCTGGTCCTGAACAACGATAAGACTAATGTTTGAATCTGTGGAGATTTTCAGTAAATCCAGTATCGAATTACCCAATTCCAAAAATCAAAGATATGCACAAGATTGGCTTCATCTAAGCCAAATGCACCAGCAACTTCCATTGGATAATTCAGAACCTTGTCTCTCCCTGGTAAGAGGGTGCAGCAATGGAATTCTTGTGTACCTCGGCAATATCCTCACTACAGGGAATACTGAAAAGAAATACCAGGAAGTTCTTGAATCATCTGCACCAAGCCGGATTAAGATGGAAGTGAGTGGTTGGTACAGTACCTTGGTCACAAAATTGAAGCAACAACCGGACTTTACCCACTTCTTGATAAGGTGCAGGCAATCAAGGACGCACCCTTGCCACAATCAGCATAGGAGCTGAAGTCATACTTCCTAACTGACTATGGTAAATGTTGACCCAATCTCTCATGCAATCCAGGGTATAGGTTGCTTCAGAAATGGAAGGAGCTTAGGAAGGCATTTGTGGCATCGGAGGATCACCTGACATTACATCATTCTTACTTTACTTTGAATCATCACTCAAGTTGATCTTGGCATGTGACATCTGCATACAGAGTGGGAACAGTGCGAACAGTGCTCGCCCACAAGATGCCTGATGGCTCAGAAAACCCAATAGGCTATGCCTCTTGCATTATCAACTGGAGATGGATTGGCATAATTTGTTTCCATGATTATTTGTTCAGTCATACTTATGCTCTCATGAAGGAAGACCACATTACTTCCTCCCAAGCATTATCAAGGGGGGGGGGGGGGGTGGTTCTTTTCATGTGAGGGTATAAATATACCTTCGTGTTTGAAAACACAGCTGCTCATGCTAACCCTGACCCCTGAGTTGATTGCCATGCTAGTAAAACCAGCAAAGAGCGAGTCCCTCAGAACTAGTGTTAATAGCAGAACATTGGGCAGACTCACCACCAGTGACAGCAGTTGACATACGTGCTCGGACAAGGAAAGGCACCAGTCCACAGAAAGTGTACAGGGGGATCCCTTAGGCCCCCTCCTGTTCTGTCTCTCCATCTACAGACTCTCTTTGCAGTTATGTTTTGAACTGCTTGCTCTATCTGCTGGGCGCTGCTCCCTTGGTGGGATTGAGCTGAGTATAGTCCAAATTTAACTTTTATATTGGCCAAGTCAGTTATAATGGCCAAGGCAGAGGCAGAACCTATGATTGGGGGGGGGGGGGGGGGGGAGGAGTAAAGATATCAGCCTTGTTTTAAGTTTAGGGACTGTGTTTATGAAGAATTTCATTCGGCAGAAACAGCTTCCAGGAAACATAGTTGAAAAACTGGAGAGTCAATTCACATACAACTGGAGGGTGGCAGGCACAAATGTTGTCACCGGACCAACTAAGCTATCAAACAGTTGATACTGATACGAAGGATTCAGATGTGGAGGGTTCTCAGAAAGTGCCAGGTAGTGCCAGGTATTCGGTTAATGACAGCCTCTAGTAGTGAGTGATGAAGTGGAGATGCTGATGCAGTGCTTGAGCTTGCAGAAGTGGCAATAATACCTTCAAATATGGATACCTCCTGTAGTGGAAGCACTCCTCATAACCCTCAACCAATTTTCATACTACCTGTGCAGAGGAAATCTTGAGTTAAGCAAAATGGGCAGGAGCTAATGACTTGAGGTTTTGTGTGTATGCTATATAGTGTCATGCATGTTTTATGTATTGTGTATATCAAATATGAGCTGCCACTTTGCTGTTTGTTCCTTCACCTCCGGGGGAAGGCGAGAGGTATAGAATTTGATGTAACTAGTCCTTAATAACCAAATTGTGTGCAGTTATTGTTTGATTAGTGATGTCATTTCCTTACCTCACTCATAATTAATTGCATCATTCATTCAGCTAAGTTCTGTCCGTGATTTTGGTGTATTCAACAGTAGTTGTCAGAAGTATATTGAGTTGCTACAAGTATGTACTAATGTATTAGGACATGTTATGATGATGCTTGCTAATGTGTAATGTAATGAGTGACAATAACTGTTAGATTTGTTTTAATGAAGTGCAAAATTAACAATATTTTGTGTAGGTGAGTAGAGCAAAGTGAGGCCACCACCTCAACCAATTAGAATGTTTCTCTGCTGTTAAAGTACAACTTAATGTTGAGCTTCATCCTTTCTCTGCATTTGGGTGAACCATTCGTACAACCACCTTGGTTTTGCTAGCCGGACTCTCTTGTTATCCTGCATGCATGTCAAAGTCAAACAAGCTTTTATTTCATCTTCTGTTCCATGTGAGATTTTATTAGCCAGGCCTGCCTTGTGCTTCCTGCATTAACATTTGACAGATGTGCTACAAGCTCCAGTCAGCAATCCTCATTCTTACCTCATCTTTACCTCATCTTCACCTCATCATCAATACCAAGAATGCCTCCTGCACTTTGAAATGCTCAAGTAAAATGCAGGATTAACTATGCCATGCAAATAGTAACATTTCAACTGACGTACTTTAGTCTTCTTGAGCTTATAAAAGAGAAATATATTATTTGCATTTTATGTAATCAGTTGAAAATCACCACCTCTGACTATGTGCATGTCATTCCCTCCTACCAGATTATTCCCACTGGAGAAGAAATGGTCCCTGCTGTGTTAAGGTTCATGGAGTCACTGGTATCTAATCCTCTGAAGAAATGATATACAATTGGAGTGTGTGAAGATTACCATAGCTTAGTAACCATGATGAGATTTTAGCAACTAGGTTAATTTTACATTTTCTCTTTTCTCTATATTTTAAAACTTGATCATGCTCCCAACATGCATGACAATACTGTTAAGTTGTAGGTATTAATATATTATATATTTAGTGATATAGAGAAGACCAGTGAAAAATGCTGCATGAATTGGGCCACTAAATGTGGAAAAACAATCCTCCCTTTCCTATGCAGCTTCTCTAGTACATGCCAGTGACTCTGAACAGTGCTATCAAATGTGTATGATTTGATTTTCCTTCTGTTAAATCAGGTGTGGCTCAGCTAAAGTGAGATTGGTGGAGGCCACTGGCATGCTCCTGACCTATGAGCATGCTGAGTATCTTTTAGCTGGAGGCCATTGGCATGCTCCTGACCTATGGCATGCTGAGTAGCTTTTAGCTGGAGACTACTATTGATATGTTCCTGACCTATGGCATTCAGAGTAGCTTTTAGCTGGAGGCTACTGGCATGCTCCTGACCTATGGCATGCTGAGTAGCTTTTAGCTGGAGACTACTAGTGGTATGTTCCTGACCTATGTACCCTGAAACTCATTGAGAATAAGTATTACTCCCCCCCCCCCCCCCCCCCCTCCCAAGTGAGTCAACAATCTTCTGGAGCAATAGTAGCACAGTAAATAAAGTATCCATCTACCAGCATGCAGGAATTGGATATGCTCTGACCCCAACTCGATGCCATTTGGTTGATCTTGGTATTGGCAACTTGTGATCTGGCTGAGCTTGGTATTGGCAACTTGTGATCTGGCTGAGCTTGGTATTGGCAACTTGTGATCTGGCTGAGCTTGGTATTGGCAACTTGTGATCTGGCTGAGCTTTGGCTAAGCTTGGTATTGGCAACTTGTGATCTGGCTGAGCTTGGTATTGGCAACTTGTGATCTGGCTGAGCTTGGTATTGGCAACTTGTGATCTGGCTGAGCTTGGTATTGGCAACTTGTGATCTGGCTGAGCTTGGTATTGGCAACTTGTGATCTGGCTGATCTTGGTATTGGCAACTTGTGATCTGGCTGAGCTTGGTATTGGCAACTTGTGATCTGGCTGAGCTTGGTATTGGCAACTTGTGATCTGGCTGAGCTTGGTATTGGTGGACTTCCAATGCACGTCCACAACTAATCTGTTTCTCAATCGGGGGGGGGGGGGGGGGGGGGAAGACATTGATCATCACATGGGTCAAGTTGTGGATGATGGAATCAAGCTAATTCACATGCTGTATATACATCATGACCAAACCCTACTATATATATATACACAATGCACTCATCTGCAGAGGAAGATCTAGAAGATTGTGGGGACAGGGGAATTATGTTAGCTTAGCTGAAATTAAAGTTCTTATTAGTAGTAGTAGTATAATAATAATAGTTAAATTATTATTGCAATGATGACAGAACACCAGAGCAGACACCAAACAGACATGAAGGCATTCTTTTCATGAACACAGTGTTTTTAAACACACAGAAGTGTTCTTTGCAGAATCCTGCACAGAGCACAAACACACCATCAAAGGATGCAGGCCTGGCAGCAGCGGGTCTTGCAGGTTTGAGCAAGTTCCTGCGGGCTGCTGAGGAAGCATGGCTACAACCACAGCTGTATTAACCACAAGCTACCCATAACATCTACACACACAAATAATTGCTAAACTATGAAATACATCAAGTTAGCAAGTCGATCAATCACAGTATGCGTTTAGCTAGGCAAGTTAGACACCATTCAGAAGGAAACGTGAGTGCATCTAGACCCAATGTTGCTGATTTCATATTTTAACCAGCGCAAGTTTTATGCCCACCTTTCAACCCAACTGAATGCTTCAGTCTTTTATCAGGGCGAGTGATGAAGACCAAGCAGTTAAGTACATGTATTATAAAAAATCTTCCACTCACAGTGAGCCCCACCCTCTAATTTATACGGTGGGCGTAGAGGAGAAATGAGAAAAGCATGGCACTAATAAGAACAGGTCAAGTCTTAGCTCTCTTTCGCTACTTTTCGTCAGGAGCATCTTTTCTTTCTCGCTATGCCAGCCCAACGTCACCAAGAGGCAGGCGTACCTCCATTGCGGCCGACACTGCTGGGAGGGTGAAGCTGAACCTCCAGGATGTTGCCTTTAACACATCGGGCATCAAGGAGCTCCCTATGAGATATTACTACAACAGAAACCCAAGGAGTCCAGAACTACTTGGAGTAGCAGAAAAGCCAAGGGGGTTTGGCACATCTAAGAGGCGTGTAGACTATTATCACAGGTAGCCACTTTTAGTGTGGGGTCTACTGGGTTATACATAATTGTCTTTCTGCACAGACTCGTCTTGGACGTTTCTTCAAGACATGTGTCTGCACACGTAAATCACAACAATGGCACCAAGGTGATGAAAGCATCCACTACAGAATTTTGTATCTCTCGCCATCTGTATAAAACGTCTGATGTATCTGCTGCCTTCAACATTGGACGAGTGATTGCAGCTCGCAGCAAGGAAGCGGGCCTCACTAGAGTCATGTGGCAGTATACCCAGCAGAGGAACAACGCCAAGGTATGAGTTATGTTAGACAGTCATAACTGACCAGAACGTGTAAATCTGGTCTATACCTCTTCTTGCCCAACCCAGTTCACCTATCACACCCAGACATCTGGTGTTGCTATTTGTTGTCCTAAGCTGTTGTTAAAAGTAACCGCCAGACATATTGTTTATTGTTGTCCTAAGCCAGGATTTCATTTAGAAAATTGTCCAAGGGGGGCCAACTGAAGGAATCTGGATTTTAAGGGGGTTGGGCATGATGGTTAAGATGTGACAAAGTATCTAATGAATTTTAATAATACAATTTCAAGGGGGGGGGGGGAGCAGCTGCCTAAATGAAACCCCTAAGCTATTGTTAAAAGTAACCCCCCCCCTGACATATTCTTGTTTATTGTTTTCTGCTGCAATGTCGTCATCTCAGGTAACTGCATTCATCAGAGGCGTTTTATCGGAGGGGTTGATTCTGAACGAGCCTAAACCAAGGAAGCGTCTCCCAGTGCCTGGCACTCTCCCAAAATATTAGTCGTCTCCATTGACACTGAAGATGAGACTGATCTGCCATTCAACTTAGCAATCAACTCAAATATGTTATCTATTACCGTTATTTTCTGAATAAAATAACACACTTATAAATAAATAAATTGCGAGTGTTTGGGTGGCTCGTGCTGTCCTGTGCTGTTCATGACTGAATACATGGTAAGGTAAATAAATATTAAGATCTTGAGTTTGGTGTTCCTCTCCTTCCTGGCTTCTTCTGTTGTTGGTCCTTCACAGTAGACAGTGCTATTGAAGTCACTCTAGAGGAACAGCATCACATATATGAGACAAGATGTTTGTAAAGCAACAGTATGTTGGACATTTCTGGTAATTTCATCCTGAATTAACCAGGACAAACATTTGTACAGAGTTCATTAAACTGTCGATCCCATCATGACATCACAGCACAACATTGGTAAGCTTCCCTCTGACATGCAGTTTCACCCACTACAGATATCCCGGGTAAATGTGGTAGCCTCTCGTCACTACAATAATTAGACATGAAATATTTCAGAAGAAATTCCAACCACTGAAAATTTCCCGCTATGATATATGGATGTGTTAGTGCTACTTGATTAGTGTAGTGATGTGTTAGTGCTACTTGATTAGTGTAGTGATGTGTTAGTGCTACTTGATTGGTGTAGTGATGTGTTAGTGCTACTTGATTAGTGTAGTGATGTGTTATGCTACTTGATTAGTGTAGTGATGTGTTATGCTACTTGATTAGTATAGTGATGTGTTAGTGCTACTTGATTGGTGTAGTGATGTGTTAGTGCTACTTGATTAGTGTAGTGATGTGTTAGTGCTACTTGATTAGTGTAGTGATGTGTTAGTGCTACTTGATTAGTGTAGTGATGTGTTAGTGCTACTTGATTAGTGTAGTGATGTGTTATGCTACTTGATTAGTGTAGTGATGTGTTAGTGCTACTTGATTGGTGTAGTGATGTGTTAGTGCTACTTGATTAGTGTAGTGATGTGTTAGTGCTACTTGATTAGTGTAGTGATGTGTTAGTGCTACTTGATTAGTGTAGTGATGTGTTAGTGCTACTTGATTAGTGTAGTGATGTGTTAGTGCTACTTGATTAGTGTAGTGATGTGTTAGTGCTACTTGATTAGTGTAGTGATGTGTTAGTGCTACTTGATTAGTGTAGTGATGTGTTAGTGCTACTTGATTAGTGTAGTGATGTGTTAGTGCTACTTGATTAGTGTAGTGATGTGTGTAGTAGCGGCTTCCCAATGTGCATAATGTTATTCATTGATTTTTGTGAGCATGCTCAGGATAATTTCCAGTTTTTTCCTTCTTTGTTTTCATCGTCATGTTAGTGGCCCGTGCCTTATGATTGTGTGTTGCAATTATATATATTTAGTTTGGCACATCTGAATACTATTATATAGTGTGTAGTTAAGTAGTGCCAGGTCACTACATTATGGCAATGATCATGACAAAACACGGACATCTCGGGAAGTTTGACTTCAGTACAGATGACTGGGAATCCTATACATTGATCGAACAAAGTTCTATTTCACCGCAAATGAGATTACTGCTGTCCAGGCGCCCTATAGTCTATCTTTCACAGACGTGGACAGGATGACCTAACACTCGCAGCTAACTCACTTCAAGGTTGTCCACTTTCCAAGTTCAACACTCGAATTTGTCGTACTCGCGAATCAGAAGCCACCTACCTACACACTGCTCAGCTCAAGCAGCTATTAAAGCATTGCAAGTTTGGGGGGCATCTTCATTGAGATGCTGAGAAGTTTGGGGGCACCTTCATTGAGATGCTGAGAAGTTGAGGGGGCACCCTCATTGAGATGCTGAGAAGTTTGGGGGGGGGGGGGCACCTTCATTGAGATGTTGAGAAGTTTAGGGGGGCACCCTCATGTTGAGAAGTTTGGGGGGCACCCTCATTGAAGTTTGGGGGGCACCTTCATTGAGATGCTGAGAAGTTGGGGGGCACCCTCATTGAGATGCTGAGAAGTTTGGGGGGCACCTCATTGAGATGTGGAAAGTTGGGGGGCACCCTCATTGAGATGCTGAGAAGTTTGGGGGGGCACCTCATTGAGATGTGGAGAAGTTGGGGGGCACCCTCATTGAGATGCTGATAAGTTTAGGGGCACCCTCATTGAGATGCTGAGAAGTTCAGGGGCACCCTCATTGAGATGCTGAGAAGTTGGGGGGGGGGGGGACCTCATTGAGATGCTGAGAAGTTGGGGGGCAAACCTCATTGAGATGCTGAGAAGTTGGGGGTGAGATGCTGAGAAGTTGGGGGGCAAACCTCATTGAGATACACTAAAGCATGTCTTTTAATTAAGTTATATTATCGTTTATATTATCGTTTGGGTGTTATTTCGTTTGGGTGTTATTTTTGGTATTATTTTTTTATTGTTTAGTTTTGGTGAAATAATTTTGGTGTTATTTTAATAATCATTTTAATTGATTATTAATTAATTTGCTATTTTTTTACTATTTTTTTTTATTACACATCTGCTGGGTGTGTGTGCCAGTTGCATCATGTGGTGGATAGCTAGCTAGTGGTATATAACAAACTCACATGAGCCTTAGCGTCTCATTACTCCTGATGACATCTAGTCCAAACATCGAGAAACTTCAAGTTGGTTATTGGGAAGGTCATCGTAATTGTTTTTATTGTCATATTAGAGACCCTGCCCCTTATGTAATTCAGTTATAAGTAGTATAAAAGAAACAAGTTTTTTATTGCATGTCTGAGTACAGATCACATGTAGTCAGCTAGGTGGGGCCAATGAGTATCTCAACATCAAGTATGTAACTTACAATGTCTTGACTCGGCTTCTATAAAAATGGTCCTCGCTTATTGTGGACTCCTCACTAGGTATTGGATGTGGCCGGTAGAATTTTCTGCACGAGCATGTGTCAAGAACAGCATTACCACACGTACAATGAATGCATATGATAGTCAATGGCATCAGCCCAGCTTAGAAATGTTATGCTATTTCACAATATATTACAGTAGTTACTTAATTAACCCTTTCAGTCCAGTAGACCACAGATCTGCACGTAGGACTTCAATTATTAATACAACAGGAGGACTTGTCAAAACAAAAAAGACAAGAGGATTCATGCAGAACGTTTATAGGTCATCGGCTAAGACTCATTTTAGCAGCTTCTTACCCTGGCTTATCCGGATCCCTTTAATCCGAAACCTCACATATCGCTATTGCACCAAACGCACCCTCCCAGTAATCATAGAAATTACGCACATGCAATGAGTGGCTGCTGGGAAATGGCCACCATGATAAAGAAAGACTCTGCAAAAAAGAGCACACAAAAGCTTAATAATCAAGCAGAAAGATTCTAGACCAGATTGGAACGAAGAACTACAAGCTTCTGCCTGAGCTGCATAGGAATTTCCACAATTTCAGACAAAGAGAGAAAAAGACAGGTGAGTTGAGAGCCTACAAAAGAATGCTGACAGAGACGTCTGCACCAGGGAAGCCAGGACTGTGAAGATTGGAAGACATCAAGAGCGGGAAGAAGCAGTTTTTATGCTGCTGTGGTTTCTATTCCTATCCTGTAAGTATCCACCATGCAGTCAGAAAACAATAAAGATACGATATTCATGCCTCACTAATAATATTCATACATTCAGTAAGTAAATAATAAAGATAAGGATATTCTTGCCTCGCCTCACTAATAATATTCATACATTTCACTAATCCAAAGAAGCTGAAGTCCCAGGTTAGTGAGCATATCTCAAAAGGTAGTTTCAGCCAATTCTAACCCTTAAATCCTTCTAAGGCAAGTACCAGCAGTAAAATAAACAACATTATGATGCTCGTCTTCAAGATCTTGTAGAGATCTTCTCCCGTTCCCTGCAGGCATGTGTATGGGATGTGTCCACCTCTCCACACAGGACCCTCTCAGACCACTTCCTGACACTGCGATGCTTTGTTATACATGCTCACTGTTTGAGGAGGGGGACCTTAGTGACACGTGCTCACTGTTTGGGGAGGGGTCTTAGTGACACATGCTCACTGTTTGGGGAGGGGTCTTAGTGACACATGCTCACTGTTTGGGGAGGGGTCTTAGTGACACATGCTCACTGTTTGGGGAGGGGTCTTAGTGACACATGCTCACTGTTTGGGGAGGGGTCTTAGTGACACATGCTCACTGTTTGGGGAGGGGTCTTAGTGACACATGCTCACTGTTTAGGGAGGGGGACCTTAGTGACACGTGCTCACTGTTTGAGGAGGGACCTTAGTGACACATGCTCACTGTTTGGGGAGGGACCTTAGTGTCACATGCTCACTGTTTGGGGAGGGGGGACCTTAGTGACACATGCTCACTGTTTAGGGAGGGGGACCTTAGTGACACGTGCTCACTTTTTGGGGAGGGGGACCTTAGTGACACGTGCTCACTGTTTGGGGAGGGGTCTTAGTGACACATGCTCATTGTTTGGGGAGGGGTCTTAGTGACACATGCTCACTGTTTAGGGAGGGGGACCTTAGTGACACGTGCTCACTGTTTGGGGAGGGGGACCTTAGTGACACGTGCTCACTGTTTGGGGAGGGGTCTTAGTGACACATCTCACTGTTTGGGGAGGGGTCTTAGTGACACATGCTCACTGTTTAGGGAGGGGGACCTTAGTGACACGTGCTCACTGTTTGAGGAGGGACCTTAGTGACACATGCTCACTGTTTGGGGAGGGACCTTAGTGTCACATGCTCACTGTTTGGGGAGGGGGGACCTTAGTGACACATGCTCACTGTTTAGGGAGGGGGACCTTAGTGACACGTGCTCACTTTTTGGGGAGGGGGACCTTAGTGACACGTGCTCACTGTTTGAGGAGGGGGACCTTAGTGTCACATGCTCACTGTTTGGGGAGGGGGACCTTAGTGACACGTGCTCACTGTTTGGGGAGGGGTCTTAGTGACACATGCTCACTGTTTGGGGAGGGGTCTTAGTGACACATGCTCACTGTTTGGGGAAGGGTCTTAGTGACACATGCTCACTGTTTGGGGAGGGGTCTTAGTGACACATGCTCACTGTTTAGGGAGGGGGACCTTAGTGACACGTGCTCACTGTTTGAGGAGGGACCTTAGTGACACATGCTCACTGTTTGGGGAGGGACCTTAGTGTCACATGCTCACTGTTTGGGGAGGGGGGACCTTAGTGACACATGCTCACTGTTTAGGGAGGGGGACCTTAGTGACACGTGCTCACTTTTTGGGGAGGGGGACCTTAGTGACACGTGCTCACTGTTTGGGGAGGGGTCTTAGTGACACATGCTCATTGTTTGGGGAGGGGTCTTAGTGACACATGCTCACTGTTTAGGGAGGGGGACCTTAGTGACACGTGCTCACTGTTTGGGGAGGGGGACCTTAGTGACACGTGCTCACTGTTTGGGGAGGGGTCTTAGTGACACATGCTCACTGTTTGGGGAGGGGTCTTAGTGACACATGCTCACTGTTTAGGGAGGGGGACCTTAGTGACACGTGCTCACTGTTTGAGGAGGGACCTTAGTGACACATGCTCACTGTTTGGGGAGGGACCTTAGTGTCACATGCTCACTGTTTGGGGAGGGGGGACCTTAGTGACACATGCTCACTGTTTAGGGAGGGGGACCTTAGTGACACGTGCTCACTGTTTGAGGAGGGACCTTAAGGCATGTCCGCACTGGGACCACTATTGACCTAGATCTGATCTTGATAAGTGGGATCTAGATCTGATCTGGATAAATCCTGTCGCACTGCAAAAATGAACAACCACAATTAAAAGCATTTAAAAGCATTTTACACCTCCAAGCAGCTGCGTGTCACATGACATGATAGCTGGTATCGCTCACATTACTGCTGCTAGTGTACTTGTACTTGAAGATGGATATGTCCTGGCTCTGTGTGTTCTTTCTATATTATATCACCACTGTGCTTCCCTCACTATTTGCAGGTACATGATGCACGTGTTTTTGTTAATTCGGCATTTTATAGAAATGCATGCAATGGGTCTTTGTTTCCCAACTGGACAAAACTCTTCAATGACGCTGAAGTGCCACTTGTTGTTCTGGGTGATCCAGCATATCCACTTCTACCATGGCTGATGAAACCCTACTTGGAGACATCCAGTACACCAGAAGAACTGAACTTTAATTATAGGCAAAGCAGGGCAAGGATGGTGGTGGAGAATGCTTTTGGTCGGTTAAAGGGCCGATGGCGATGTCTACTGAAGAGAATAGACTCGAACTTGGCCAATGTACCAAGCATTGTTAGTTCATGCATAGTATTGCACGTGTGTGAGATCTATGGTGATCATTGTCAAGATAACTGGCTCAATCGGGAAGGCAGTGCAAGTGGAAGTGTATCAACCACAGCAGCAAGCAGTGGCACAGCTACAGCCATCAGAGACAAACTGTACTAACAATTAGCAGATCAGAATGGTTTATCATAGTATATAAATAAAATTGAATAACACAATAATAAGCTATGGTGAAGGTGAATAGTGGTGAGGGAAGTTAAGAGATGAAAAATAAGTTGGTGGTGGTGGTTGAGATGGGAAAGGTGCAAGGGGAAAGGGTGGGCGGGGGGAAGAGAAGTGTGGAAACTATTAGGAGGGTACGTGGATGGTGGAGGATAATACTGCTGAACATGGCCATCATGCGTTCCTCGTGCTTCTCTTCCCTTTCCCTCCTCTTCGCCTCTAGTGCTAGCTCCTTCGCTTGCAGTTCTGCTTCCCTCTCTGCAGCACGCTCCTCCCTCTCAGCTGCACGCTCCTCTGCCGGTTGGAAGATTGCAGCAAGCTCCCTCAGCCCACTGTCTTCATGCTGGCGTTTTTGTCCTACCGGTTTAAAAGGAATAGTTAACACTGTATTGTACAAACCTCTAAATACAAACCTTTCTTTCGAGCCGTCACTGCCTCTCTTCTGTGCTGAGAACTCAAGGTACCTAATAAATTAAATTCATCATTAATATTGTAAAACGGCGAGCAAAACCCAAAAGCTTATAGCTAAACCCAAAAGCTTATAGCTAAACCAGCCAGCCAGCAAAACCCAAAAGCTTAAAATGCTTATAGATATATGGTTAAAACCAAAAAGCTTACCTTCCTATACCTCTGGGTGAGGTTCTTTACTTTCGTTTTACATTGTTGCCACGTCCGCTCGTGTCCCAGGTCTTTCATGGCTTGGGCAATACGCTGGTACACCGACCTGTTCCTGGCCACGCCATCTAACTGAGCCTGAACATCCTCATCCCCCCAGATTCCTACCAAAGCCTTCGTCTCCTCCAAGTCCTTCGTCTCCTCCAAGTCCAACCAGCTGCCATAACTCTTTCGTATCGCTAGCCGCGTTTTTGTCACGTGAGAATGCCACACCCACCATATATTTCACTCGGATAGGACCTTATAGCGATCGGATCTACCTACCCCGGGTGGACCAGTCGGATCGCGATCGGATCGTGCCCGGAAAAATGTGAGTGCAGTGCGGACAGGATTTATATCGATCGGATGTAGATCGTTGGTATAGTGCGGACAGGCCTTTAGTGACACATGCTCACTGTTTGGGGAGGGACCTTAGTGTCACATGCTCACTGTTTGGGGAGGGGGGACCTTAGTGACACATGCTCACTGTTTAGGGAGGGGGACCTTAGTGACACGTGCTCACTTTTTGGGGAGGGGGACCTTAGTGACACGTGCTCACTGTTTGGGGAGGGGTCTTAGTGACACATGCTCATTGTTTGGGGAGGGGTCTTAGTGACACATGCTCACTGTTTAGGGAGGGGGACCTTAGTGACACGTGCTCACTGTTTGGGGAGGGGGACCTTAGTGACACGTGCTCACTGTTTGGGGAGGGGTCTTAGTGACACATGCTCACTGTTTGGGGAGGGGTCTTAGTGACACATGCTCACTGTTTAGGGAGGGGGACCTTAGTGACACGTGCTCACTGTTTGAGGAGGGACCTTAGTGACACATGCTCACTGTTTGGGGAGGGACCTTAGTGTCACATGCTCACTGTTTGGGGAGGGGGGACCTTAGTGACACATGCTCACTGTTTAGGGAGGGGGACCTTAGTGACACGTGCTCACTTTTTGGGGAGGGGGACCTTAGTGACACGTGCTCACTGTTTGGGGAGGGGTCTTAGTGACACATGCTCATTGTTTGGGGAGGGGTCTTAGTGACACATGCTCACTGTTTAGGGAGGGGGACCTTAGTGACACGTGCTCACTGTTTGAGGAGGGACCTTAGTGACACATGCTCACTGTTTGGGGAGGGACCTTAGTGACACATGCTCACTGTTTGGGGAGGGGGACCTTAGTGACACATGCTCACCGTTTAGGGAGGGGGACCTTAGTGACACGTGCTCACTGTTTGAGGAGGGACCTTAGTGACACATGCTCACTGTTTGAGGAGGGACCTTAGTGACACATGCTCACTGTTTGGGGAGGGGGACCTTAGTGACACACGCTCACTGTTTGGGGAGGGACCTTAGTGACACATGCTCACTGTTTGAGGAGGGGGACCTTAGTGACACGTGCTCACTGTTTGGGGAGGGGGACCTTAGTGACACGTGCTCACTGTTTGGGGAGGGGCCTTAGTGACACATGCTCAATGTTTGAGGAGGGGGACCTTAGTGACACGTGCTCACTGTTTGGGGAGGGGGACCTTAGTGACACGTGCTCACTGTTTGGGGAGGGGTCTTAGTGACACATGCTCACTGTTTCGGGAGGGGGACCTTAGTGACACGTGCTCACTGTTTGGGGAGGGACCTTAGTGACACATGCTCACTGTTTGAGGAGGGGGACCTTAGTGACATGAGCTCACTGTTTGGGGAGGGACCTTAGTGACATGTGCTCACTGTTTGAGGAGGGACCTTAGTGACACATGCTCACTGTTTGAGGAGGGAGACCTTAGTGACACGTGCTCACTGTTTGGGGAGGGGGACCTTAGTGACACGTGCTCACTGTTTGGGGAGGGGTCTTAGTGACACATGCTCACTGTTTGGGGAGGGGTCTTAGTGACACATGCTCACTGTTTCGGGAGGGGGACCTTAGTGACACGTGCTCACTGTTTGGGGAGGGACCTTAGTGACACATGCTCACTGTTTGAGGAGGGAGACCTTAGTGACACGTGCTCACTGTTTGGGGAGGGGTCTTAGTGACATATGCTCACTGTTTGGGGAGGGGTCTTAGTGACACATGCTCACTGTTTCGGGAGGGGGACCTTAGTGACACGTGCTCACTGTTTGGGGAGGGACCTTAGTGACACATGCTCACTGTTTGGGGAGGGGGACCTTAGTGACACGTGCTCACTGTTTGGGGAGGGGTCTTAGTGACACATGCTCACTGTTTGGGGAGGGGTCTTAGTGACACATGCTCACTGTTTCGGGAGGGGGACCTTAGTGACACGTGCTCACTGTTTGGGGGAGGGGGACCTTAGTGACGACTGCAAATTGCCCAATGCTAAGGTTCAGTCAAACTGGAATACGTAAAGCAATAAACACACATAGTTTGTGTATGTACAATATTGAGTCTACTGAGGCAGCAGTTGCCCATTTTTGCTACAATGTACACGATTTTTAAATGTTGGAGTTGTTAGATTGTTCTCATTTTTTTTTTGTTCATTTAGAAACAAAAAAGCTATAATGATTTGCCCAACTTTTATTCGGTGTGCAAACTTTATTTGGTAAAGGGTTGTCTAACTGGTGGTCTAGTTTCCGCAACAATATAGCTTTTTGCTTTTGAATGAACCAAAAGCTCTAGCCTTCATTTAATGATGAAGGCCAGAGCACGTAACGTCGAATTAAATTACTTTTGTTGTTGTTGATTATTGATAAAGTTGTTATGAGGAGTCGTTATGAGGTTTGTTTTTTAGGGGGGGGGAGGGGGTGAATTAGCCAGTCACCTTTTTTTTAAAGTGGTCAAACCATATATAGGTGGGGCACTCCCAAATTGTGCTGCATACATGCTGAACAAGGACAAACCTAATAGCCACAGAGACCTGGGCACTCACACACATGGCAGTGGATGAGCAGGACAACGGCCACAGTCAATGGAAGACTGACCCCTGCTGCTAGGCTAGGTACTCACACACATGGCAGTGGATGAGCAGGGCAATGGCCACAGTCAATGGAAGACTGACCCCTGCTGCTAGGCTAGGCACTCACACACATGGCAGTGGATGAGCAGGGCAATAGTCATAGTCAATGGAAGACTGACCCCTGCCGCTAGGCTAGGCACTCACACACATGGCAGTGGATGAGCAGGACAACAGTGCTATGCTCAGTCTCCATCGTGAAGGAATGGATAGTCTTTTGGAGGTCACTGCTGGCAGTCACATTAATGGTGATGGCTACAAATAAATTCTGACAGGTTGGCACCAACGTCATGGCAGCACAAACATAACTACTTCTTATGGAGAACAGAAGCGAGGAAAGCCACCCACCAGCCATAGAGGTGATTACCGATGAATCAAAGAAGAATGTGCTTGCTCTTTATTAAGAACAAATGACAAGTTTATACACGGCAAGCCTGCAGTTGTGCTGCCAGTTCAAGGAGCTATTGCAGACTGTCCGTAGACTTAGTCAAATATCAATAAGAAGCTGCTAATGTCCCAGTGGCCTTTGTCCGACTCTTCCATTTGTAACCACTCCATGTTGGTAATCGTAGGGTCTCCTGCTCTGTTCTTCCCTAGACTTGCAGCAAAATTGGTCATGCAGCTGCTGCTTGATCAGATAAGCGTCCATCTGCACACCAACAGAAGCTGTACTCGCTCGCTCTCACCAGCACATGCTCTGTGTGGGGGTCTGCAATAGGCACAAATTTGGTGCATATACTCTACAATTGGTCCAGATCTTGTGGGATTATTAAATTATGAATCCCACTACAGCGTAGTATACTAGGCACCTCCTTTAGTATACTAGGCACCTCCTGTAGTGTATATACTAGGACCCACCTGTAGTACACTAGGCATCTCCTGTAGTATACTAGGAATCTCCTATAGTATACTAGGAATCTCCTATAGTATTCTAGGCATCTCCTATAGTATACTAGGCACCTTCTGTAGTATACTAGGCACCTCATTTAGTATACTAGGCACATCCTGAGTGTATAAACTAGGACCCTGTAGTACACTAGGTACACTGTATCTCCTATAGTATACTAGGCACCTCCTGAGTATGCTAGGCACCTCCTGAGTATACTAGGCATCTCCTATAGTATACTAGGAACCTCCTGTAGAACACTAGGCATCTTCTATAGTATACTAGGCACCTCCTGTAGTACACTAGGCATCTCCTATAGTATACTAGGCATCTCCTATAGTATACCAGGTACCTCCAGTAGCTTTTTCAACATGAGTTGACCACTTCCCCATATACTTCGGTAATATCACAGCCACAACAAGAAGCAGCAAGAGTTACACCACGCAAGTGCCTCATCGGAGTCAGACGGTCGGGAAGAATGGAAGGAGAGAAAAGAGGACAGATGAAAAAACTAGAAGGACCACCTCAGGGAAACTGTGACAAAGACTGCTACTTACCACTGCTACATGCATGTACATATGTGGTCATAGCGACGCTACCACCCACAAAATTCCCAGGGAAAAACAATCCACCCACTAAGCACCTATTACCTGGCTTCATCTAGAGAATAGAACCATGCTATACTTACAAACATGTCTTTACATGCCTTGGGGGGAGTCCTATTAACCCTCACTGTCTTGTGTTACCTCACTGGATCAAGTATAGCTACCAACTCTACTCCTGAACATAGTCATGTATGCACATGCTCAGAGGGACTCCTCAGAGCTGCAATGGTATCGGGATCACATGACCTCCCACCAGGTAAGCACATTATAAGTGCATTTCCTTCAGAAAAAATTGTTTATTTTCAGATATGTTGGAAAAAAACTCTTCCAGAACTCGTGCTATGCTGCAATGCTCCAGCCTTGGACTCCTTCCAATTCACATCAACTCTCCAGTCAACGCTCCAGGCAACGCTCCAGGCAATGCTCCAGGCAACACTTCAGGCAATGCTCCAGGCAATGCTCCAGGCAATGCTCCAGGCAATGTTCCAGGCAATGCTCCAGGCAATGCTCCAGGCAACGCTCCAGGTAATGCTCCAGGCAACGCTCCAGGTAATGTTCCAGGGCATATTCAAATACTAATTTCCCTGGATTTTTACTCAAAGATTTAGCAGCGACCATTTCTTTTTTCCTTACAGGAGAAGGAAAGCATAAAATATAAACACACACAAATAATTAAAAAAGCTTTTGTGGTAACGATTTTGGGCCTCCATAAATTTAAATTCTGCACACTTCACACTGTATGAACTTGATGTGGCTCAAAAGATAGGGCTTTCTGTGTGCTTTCTTTCAATATTATAACATGTTGCATAGGAATAACTCTGCCAGAGTCACCTGCAGCCAAAATGGTGGGACCTCAAAATATGAGTGGCTCGTGGGAAGTGCTAGCCAGTCCTGTGGTTAGAAGAAGCCCTACTCTACAAAATAAGTGTATCCATTAGGCACTAAAACGTGACGAATTAGGCAAGCAAACCTGAAAACAGAAGCCAACAATGCATGAAAGTCCCTCCCACCCTCACTCCAGCTTGCAATGGACATGTGGAGAGAATAAGGAGCCTCCAGCTGCCTCATACATTACCAATAGAGGAACACAACTCTACCCTACACAAGAGAGCCTTCAGGGATGCCATCTCCCTCAGATACGACTGGCCTCTGGCACAAATTCCCGTGAACTGAAGGTGGCTATCCATTAATACAGGGGCGTAGGAAGCACAGCGGCCAGGGCGGCCATGGCCTCGGCACTTTTTCGGCCAGGAATTTAATTTAGCAACATTCATAAGTTCAAAAGTTCACTCCAGGAATTGCGCATGCGTATCCACGTGCGTAACCCACTGTCATCATGAGTGTTGCTAGCTGCTCAACCTCTGCCGTCTCTTCGGTCCTACCAAAGGAACCTCACCAACCACTAAATGTTCAGTTTCCCAAGAGAGAATTCGGAAAGAAATCTGTGGCGAAAAGAAGTTTCCAAGCTACGTGGTTCAATAAATGGCCTTGGCTACACTATGTGGAGAATGAAGATAAGTACTTTGCTTTACTTGTAGCCAGGCAAGTTCACAAAAGAAACTCCAGTGGTCTGGCAACGCTGATTCTGCTTTCCTTGCCAAGGGTTTTTCCAACTGGAAGGATGCTGTAGTGAAATTTAGCAACCACCAATCAAGCGGATGCCACAAAGAAGCTGTCCTGAAGATAGTCACTCTGCCTTCCACGACTGTTGACATTGGACAATCTCTCTCACGACAGTACAGACAGGAAAGACTTGATAATCGGCAGTGCTTCTTGAAAGTGCTCTCTAATATGAAATTCCTTTCACGACAAGGCAAGCTATATAACCAAACTAAATTTATATAACATGTTATTACATATCGTGGTATCTATAATTGTTATACAGCACCAGTGGTAGATTTATCATTAACACTCATACTAAAGTAACTATGTATATATGTTCCATTCTAAAGGTCTCCCGCTACGAGGTCATGGTGATGGTTCAGACTCCAACTTCTTGCAGCTTCTAAAGTTACGACAAGATGATGACAAACGAGTCAAAGCCTGGATGGAGAAGAAAACGGACAAATACACAGCCCCTGACATGCAGAATGAAATACTGAAAGAGATGGCTCTGGAAGTCTTTCGACAGGTAATTGCTTCAATCCGATCGGCACAGTCCTGGACAATTATGGTAGACGAAACAACAGATACATCTAACAAGGAGCAAGTTGTTATCTGTTTTCAATGGGTGGATAGTGAACTGGAGGCTCACAAAGAATTTGCTGGTCTCTATGAAACTAACTCGACCCATGCAAAAGTGCTGCACTCTGTGATACATGATGTCCTGCTTCGAATGAATCTTTCCATAACAAAACTCAGGGGACAGTGTTATGATGGTGCCGCATCTATGTCGGGAGCATGTGGTGGTGTAGCCAAATTGATCCTTGATGAAGAACCCAGAGCATTATACACTCATTGCTATGGGCATGCTCTCAATCTGGCATGCTCTGATGCTGTGAAGGGTTGCAAAGTGATGAGGGATGTTTTGGACACATCATACGAGATTGTGAAGCTGATCAAGAAATCTCCTCGACGTGATGCCATGCTCCAGAATCTAAGGCAGCAGCTACCAGACTCGACTCCAGGCATCCGAGTTCTTTGTCAACAAGATGGACTGTTCGTGCACAAGCTCTACACAGCATCATTGAAAACTTCCAAGTCCTCCAAGAAGTTTGGGATGAATCACTTGATGTAGTCAAGGAGACAGAAATGCGAGCTAGGATCATAGGTGTGTCATCGATCATGAGGACTTTTGATTTCTTTTTCGGTTTAGTGCTAGGAGAATTAGTCTTGAGACACAGTGACAACCTTAGCAAGACCCTCCAATCCCTTCAAATGTCCGCAGCTGAAGGGCACAAGGTAGCAGATATGACTGTTACCACATTGCAGTCGATTCGATCTGAGGCAGACTTTAATCAATTCTGGTCCAAAGTCACAAAAATGGCCACTGATCGTGAAGTGGAGGATCCAGTACTACCGCGGAGACGAAAGAGACCAAGAAGATACGAAGATGGCTCTGCTGTAGGAGACTTCCCCACTGACATTAGATCGTTTTACAGAACGATCTACTTTGAAGCTCTAGATCTGGTCACATCTAGCATAAAGGCACGCTTTGATCAACCCGGCTACAAAGTGTACTGCAAGCTAGAGGATCTTCTTGTAAAAGGTGCCAACAAAGAAGATTTTGATGAAGAATTGAAGTTCATAACAGACTTCTACAAGGACGACTTTCACTTGAGCCAACTGGAAATGCAGCTGAAAGTGATGTCCAGCAACCTCTCAGAAGTTCCTAGTAATGATCTTGGTTCTGTGTTGAACTACCTAAGGACTCTCTCAACTTCACAAAGAGTACTACTGTCTGAAGTGTGCAAACTTGCTTCATTGATAATCGTCATGCCTGCTACAAATGCTTCAAGTGAACGTTCCTTCAGCTCATTGCATCGTATCAAAACTTATTTACGAGCAACAATGACTCAATCTAGACTGAACAACGTCATGATGCTTCATATACACAAGGAGCACACTGACAATTTAAACTTGATTGATCTTGGGAATGCCTTCATTAGGAGTTCCAGTCACAGAGAAACAATCTTCGGCAAATTTCTGCCAAGTGATTTAGAAGTTTGATGTTAGTTTATTGAGTGCTCCTCTAACTGTTATAATTAAAAAAATTATATCAATAAGTCAAAGCTTAATTAATCTAATTGGCCACACCCATTTCAATCAAAATGGGAGTGGTCACATTGGGCTGCTGCACTTCATAAGTGCTTCCTACTCCCTGTGTAATAAGACAGTGAATTACAGACCCAACTGCCTAACTCTTCAAGACATGCCTGGGGGTAGCAGTAGAACCACCCGGCAACCCATTTCCAATGAGCAGCAACTATGGCTACACCAATACACAGGATGATGCCCATCTCGACATCGTGACGAATGGTTTCTGGGGTGGCACTTATGAGAGAGCATTCTTGGACGCAAGGGTTTTTAACACATTCACTACCTCTAACAGCACCAACCTCAACCATCTATCGACACCACAGAAACACGGGGGGGGGGGGGGCACCACACTTGGCAGGCCCAGCCCTACTGGTCTTAGCCCTAGCCCTAGCCCTGCTCTAGACCTTTTTGAAAGACTTATAAGCATGAGAGAGAGAAAGTTTGGAGAGCATCCCTGGGAACGAGAAACTCAGTTGTGTCCATACATAGGAAGGGAATGGTCCTATTACATAAGTTGGTTGTTAGTTCTGACTTGAATAAGCAATGACCCTGTTATTTCCCATATCTAATTAGGGCATAAATGTGCGGTATGCAACCGTATTTAAGTTTCCTCTCACTGGCACATTTTGTCATCTCATTAGCTGAAAAGTCATCCCTCCCACCCACCCAGTAGTGCAATCCAACTGATGTACATGCTTGCATGGGAAATATGGCTACACTTGTTGGCATTTCCAAATACCAGGCAGGATACTATTGGATAACAGGCAGGATACTATTGGATAACAGGCAGGATACTATTGGATAACAGGCAGGATACTATTGGATAACAGGCAGGATACTATTGGATAACAGGCAGGATACTATTGGATAACAGGCAGGATACTATTGGATACCAGGCAGGATACTATTGGATAACAGGCAGTACCCAGTGGATTTACTCTCAACAGATGGCTACTTAACCTCACTCATAGCTGGAGTCGGACTCAGTTCAGATATAGGCATGTTGGGGGTTGGGGAATGTGATGACAGAACCAGTGCTGACTACATCTCATAATAAGATCATTTCCATACATGGATACACCCATACATAGATAGACCTGAGCTTCTGTTCCAAGTGTGCTCTCTAAACTCACTCATGCCATAAATATTTCCAAGTCTTTCTAGGGCTAGAGCTTGGAGTAGGGCAGGGTTAGGTCTGCCTAGGGCTAGAGTTCTGTGAAGTAATGTTACGTAGTCACCAACTGACAATCTAATCTGTCAGCAAACTCTCCGTTGAATTAAAAGACTTTCTCAAGAATCAACTTGAAATTTACTTTCTCGACGTTTTGGCTAGATGCTCTAGCCTTCATCAGGAATGACTAGATGCTCTAGCCTTCATCAGGAATGACTAGATGCTCTAGCTTCATCAGGAGTAACGAGATGCTCTAGCCTTCATCAGGAATACTAGATGCTCTAGCCTTCATCAGGAATGACTAGATGCTCTAGCCTTCATCAGGAATGACTAGATGCTCTAACCTCCATCAGGAGTAATGACTAGATGCTCTAGCCTCATCAGGAGTAACGAGATGCTCTAGCCTTAATCAGGAATGACTAGATGCTCTAGCCTCCATCAGGAGTAATGACTAGATGCTCTAGCCTTCATCAGGAATGACTAAATGCTCTAACCTTCATCAGGAATACTAGATGCTCTAGCCTTCATCAGGAGTAACGAGATGCTCTAGCCTTCATCAGGAATGACTAGATGCTCTAGCCTCCATCAGGAGTAATGACTAGATGCTCTAGCCTTCATCAGGAATGACTAGATGCTCTAGCCTTCATCAGGAATGACTAGATGCTCTAGCCTTCATCAGGAATGACTAGATGCTCTAGCCTTCATCAGGAGTAACGAGATGCTCTAGCCTTCATCAGGAATACTAGATGCTCTAGCCTTCATCAGGAATGACTAGATGCTCTAGCCTTCATCAGGAATGACTAGATGTTCTAGCCTTCATCAGGAATGACTAGATGCTCTAGCCTCATCAGGAGTAACGAGATGCTCTAGCCTTCATCAGGAATGACTAGATGCTCTAGCCTTCATCAGGAATGACTAGATGCTCTAGCCTCCATCAGGAGTAATGACTAGATGCTCTAGCCTTCATCAGGAATGACTAGATGCTCTAACCTTCATCAGGAGTAACGAGATGCTCTAGCCTTCATCAGGAATGACTAGATGCTCTAGCCTCCATCAGGAGTAATGACTAGATGCTCTAGCCTTCATCAGGAATACTAGATGCTCTAGCCTTCATCAGGAGTAACGACTGATGAAGGCTAGAGCGTCTAGTATTCCTGATGAAGGCTAGAGCATCTAGTATTCCTGATGGAGGCTAGAGCATCTAGTATTCCTGATGAAGGCTAGAGCATCTAGTCGAAACGTCGAGAGTAAATTTCAAGTCGATTGCTGAGAAAGGCATTGTGCTTAATGTAGTTATCTATAGGGTTATCAATATCTGCTGTTTATGGAATGTGTGCAAATTATCCGTGCATCGTGCAGATCCTCAGTCGACTCGCTCTGAAATTGGCAAGACTATTCTAGTAACAAGACAGTTGGTGAGAACCTCCCTCCCAACTAAGCAAAATAAGTGGTAGGTTTAAGCATGCATTTTAGCCACCCTGGCATCACAAAAACAACAGATCGTTAAATCTGTGATATAGAGCAAGACATCGACATTGTACAGTGACAGTATTCCTCACAATCTTGTCATCTCCAACTCCTCTCGTAAAATTTCCAGTTTCTCCTTCAGTTCATTTCTATCTCTGAGAACTGCCAGAAGATCCTTGTCGTAAAACTTTGGAGATTCTTGCTCGCCAGGAGTGA
Source organism: Cladorhizidae sp. MBARI D1340-BT2 (assembly GCA_028752905.1). NCBI lineage: Eukaryota > Metazoa > Porifera > Demospongiae > Poecilosclerida > Cladorhizidae > Cladorhizidae sp. MBARI D1340-BT2. The sequence continues at coordinate 43,834,159 of JAQNBH010000009.1, read as the reverse complement.
AGCCACACCCACTCCTTGTCAGCTGCACATTAAAATAAATAGCACATTAAAATTAATAGTTTTGGCATGCATGGAATTTTTCTTGTTGCTATAATAACTTGCTTGCAATTCTCGTAGACCTATCAGAGCCTTGGATTCGACCAGGTCGGTCTTCAGCATGTTGTTCTCAGACACGATGCACTTTGAATGAATCAACAACAGCAACAAGAGAGTAATCATAAAAACATGGCACTGCCCACACAGTTGCATGTTGATTGAGTCTCCTGTCAGCTGGTGCCTAGGTGTGCTCAGTGGGATGAGCTTGCATTGACATGAAGTACAAATTACATCAACTTATAAGAACAGTAAAGACTGCGAGCTTGCCACGACCACGACAGATGCTATAAAGTAGCCCAAGTCATAAGTTGCCCGTATTCAGAGCTAATGATCTTTCCAGATCTGCTGGATTGGCAGGGTTAAATAAATGACTTTAGCTGTGTGATGTATGGCTATGAATATTTCCAAGTCTTTGTTTGTATTTTCCATTTTTCAGGCATATACAAAAACAAGCAAAAATATGAACAAATAAAGAAACAAACAACAACAACCCCCCAAAACAATATATAAACACAGGAGAGAAGCCTCTCCCGTGTATTGTTAAATCCTGCAGCTTAACTCATCACTGAGGGTCAATGCCCTGGGACCAATCTCCCCTGACGTCTCATTGTGTGGTGGCGTGTTTTTTTGTTTGTTTTTGTAGGACTTGACAGTAGCAGAGTACAAATTTATGGCTATTCTATTGCTAGATTCTGCTTCTCGCATATGTGGCACAGGGTGACAAAGGATGGGGGGGGGGTTGGTAGGGTGAGAGAGCTTAGCACGGCTGGAGAATAAGACTACAGAATATAATTACAGAATAAGCTCATTGTTGAACAATGACTCCTCGTCTCACCATCATTGTTGCTCGAACATTCAGCAACTTCTTCCGTGTTCTTCTAAGCTCATTCTCTGTCTGCTTCCATCGTTGTTTCATTTGAGGTAGTTCCACAGCACTAGCTGCATTGTAGCCACTCAATTTTTCCTCTTTGGAACCAATACAAACATCGCCATCATCGCTTTTCTCTTCCAGTTTGTGATTCAGTAGATGTGTTGAGAATAGCCCATTGCACAGACAAGCTTCCTCCAACTGCAGCTTCAGTCTCTCATTATCTCGTTCCTTCAGTTCCAAGGTTGCCTATACAAGAATACATTCTAAATATTAACTCCCACATGCAACCTAACGCTATGCTGACAACAGTTAATTCTACATATATATTTTCAAATCCACCTTGATGCTTCCCTTTTCCTTCAACAAGTTGTCATTCTCCAGTATCAACTTACACAACCTTGTCTGCAGTTTGTTCACCTCTTCCACAGAGCTGCTCAGGTGCTCCAAGGCGCTGATAACTGTATTCAACAAGTCTGCAGTATACGCGTTGCCAAAGGTTTGGATCAGCTTCTGGAATTGTTCCCCCACTAGTTGGGCTAAGCTATGCACGTCCTTCAACCGGAGGAGAGTAGCTGGTCTATCCATGCCAAGCAGATTAATTACCCTGAATAAGCACGACTCGCTAGCTGCGGTTTTTGAGTTCGCACGTGCAAGCTGGTAAAATAATATCATCAGGACTGAGCGAGCAACACCCCCACCCCTTGATGCACTTGACTTTCGGCATTCGAACTTGTCTTTGCGGTCTTGAGCGGCATTCCGGTTTTGTTAAATTCTAATTGCAAAATTAAGACCCGGGAAGGGTACAGGATAGCGGAGAGAATTCACCAATCCTACAGAAAAAGCAGTAACAGCTGAGTGTGAAGATCTGGAAGCCAAACTGGAACCAGCACTGGGAAGTGACTGTCAGGGGATTCAGACCCTTTGTAGGGACGCAGCAGAGAAGACCCCCAGCAAATCCAAGCAGAATCATCAAAAGAAGCTGGAGACACCTTTGAAGAGAATGAGATGAAGAGAAGTGAAGATTCAACCCCCAAGGCATACAAATGGGTGTTGAATCCAACAGAGAAGAATCTTTCTCCAACTCAGGAAGAAGTGCTTGCTTTGGGTCTTAACTTTGTCCCTGCTCCAAAGGGTCTATATACCTTTGATGGACAACAATGCTGCAGTGGAAGAGATGGCCAGGAAGCTGGAAGATAGCAAGTCACATGAGCTTCGAGGAAGAATATGTGGAATTTTGAGAAGAGCAAGGAAACCAAAAGACAACCTGACGAAGGAACAGAGAAAGGCTCTGGGAGAACTGAGAAAGATGCAATAGATCATGATCTTACCATGACAACAGTTCTGATGACAAAGGACAGTTACATTTCAAAGCTGACAGGAATGCTGGGGACCAAAACATATGGAATACTTAAGAAGGATCCTACCAAGGCAGAGGAAAGCAAGGTGAATCGTGTATTAAAGAAGACGGGAGAAATAACAACTGCATTATACCATAAAATTAGGCCCACTGGAAGTAGACCACTGATTTATGGGCTCTCTAAGATACATAAACCTGAGGTTACCCTTAGGCCAATTGTGTCTTGTATATGTGCACCATCGCATAATCGTTCCAAGTTCACAGTACATTTGATATCACCTCGAGCTGGCAATACAAATACATATGTCGAGGACTCTGGGCAATTTATCAAGTGTATTCAAGGTGAATGTTTGGCACAGGATGAGTGTTTTGTCAGTTTTGATGTTTCCTCTATTTTTGCCATTGATGAGTCCGTGGAAGTAATTTTTGGAATGTTGACGAAAGATGAGAGCTTGCGTGAGAGGACTACACTATGTGCTGACAGGATTTCTGAACTGTTGGGGTTGTACCTAAAATCCACCTACTCCAGGTATCAAGAAAGATACTACGAGCGGAAAGAGGGTGCAGCAATGGGCTCTCCAGTATCTGCAGTGGTAGCCAACCTTTATATGGAATTCTTTGAAGAATTGGCACTCACAACTGGCCCACTGAACCGAGGTTTTGGAAGAGATATATGGATAATCTGTATTGTGAAGAAGGGAAGTGAGCAGGAGTTGTTGGACCATTTGAACAACATCAGGTCATCCATAAAGTTTACCATGGAGCTTTGAGTAGACAGATCATTGCCCTTTCTGCCTACACGGGAAAGAAGATGGAATGCTAACTGCAACAGTTTAAAAGAAAACCCATGCGCACCAACCGGTACCTTGATTATACATCATCCTATCAATACAGAAGAGGAGTGGTGAAGAGCTTACGATAGAGCCAGGAGAGTAGTGACTGAGAAGGAGGACCTTTGGAAGGAAGGAACATCATTTGAATAAGGTCTTTATAGAAAATGGTTATCCACAAGCCTTCATCAACCTTTCATCTGTAGATACATCTAAGTGCAGAAAGGAAGATAAGTACACAGATACAGGCAGAAGAAGGATCCTATGGTAGTGATTCCTTATGCAGCAGGGTTGAGTGAAGACATCAGGAGGGTCTGCAGGAAGTTCAACATCAAAGTCATCTTCAGATCGGGAAGAACTCGGAGGACACAACTGAGCAGAGTGAAGGATGTTTTGTCAGCTAATATGCACTCGCATCCCTTGTAATGTGGGAAGTACAACTTAGGGGAGACCAACAGAAGACTGGAGATCATAGTCAAGATACCCATAGAAAGTGTGCTAAATAAGTGTGCTAAATAGCTGAATTGCTGAACTTGCATGGGATAATGGACATCCTATTTTCTGGGAGGAAGCCACCATCTTAGAACAGGCCAGAAGACAGAAAGAACTGCTGGTGAAGGAGGTGTTACACATCAGCCAAGCACCAAAATGTGTGGTTCAATCGAGACTGTGGAATGGACTTGCCTGGCTGCTGGGGAGCCACTCTCAAGAACCTGAACTTGAAGCCATGACCACCATAATTATTCTTATTTATTTATTCAATTTTATTTATCTTTTT